>JACEFZ010020756.1:20000-96438 GCA_014155875.1 Cepaea nemoralis
CATCAAAGACGAGAAAAAGAGAACACCAAAGAAGAAAATGGATCAACGATATCAAAGACATTGTCCAATCACATGGAATGACACTACCGGTCCCGCCTACCGTGCGCTGGAGCGCAAATTATTCCTCCCAACGGCGCTTAACTGCAGAAGTGGAAGATGATGATGATGATGATGATGATGATCTATATGTTTATGTTTACTGTAGCAGTAGTAGTTGTAGTAGTAACAGTAGTGGTGGTAGTAGGAGTATTAGTAGTAATTTTAGTTGTAATGGTTCTAGTAGCAATAGTAGTTGTAATATTAACTTTAGTAGCAGTAAATGTTGTAGCCGTAGTAGTAGTAGTAGTAGTAGTAGTAGTAGTAGTAGCAGCAGCAGTAGTAGTAGTAGTAGTAGTAGTATAGTAGTAGTAGTAGTAGTAGTAGTAGTAGTAGTATTAGTAGTAGTAGCAGTAGTAGTAGTAGTGGTAGTAGTAGTAGTAGTTGTAGTAGTAGTAGTAGTATTAGTAGTAGTAGCAGTAGTAGTAGTAGTAGTATAGTAGTAGTAGTAGTAGTAGTAGTAGTAGTAGTAGTAGTCGTAGTAGTAGTATAGTAGTAGTATAGTAGTAGTAGTAGTAGTAGTAGTAGCAGTAGTAGTAGTAGTAATAATAATAGTAGTAGTAGTAGTAGTAGTAGTAGTAGTAGTAGTAGTAGTAGTAGTAGTAGTAGTAGTAGTAGTAGTAGTAGTAGTAGCAGCAGCAGCAGCAGTAGTAGTATTAGTAGTTGTAGTAGTTATTGTTTTTGTTGTTGTTGCTGTTGTTGTTGTTGGAGCAGGAGTATTAGTAGTAGCAGCAATTACCATAATAATAATAATAATAATACTAATAATAATAATAATAATAATAATAATAATAATAATAATAATAATAATAATAATAATAATAATAATAATAATAATCCCGGCCAGTCCCTACCAACCACATGAAAATAATGAAACAACAAAGAAATAAATCACATATTTGATTGTGGTTAGCTGCACATAATTCTTCAACAGCAATAAGAAACCACATCACGTTTCATAATGTGAAGGCGGCTGAGACACCCAATCAATAATTCAGCTTTCAATCCATATTTATGTGTATGCTTGTTGCATTCATGCATGTCACGCGTTTGATTGTTTATCACTGCATTCTCCGTACTGTAGGAATGATCTTGAAACAGTGCGTATAATTTGTTATTAATAAAAACTGTGATTTGCAACTGGTGTTTTCTTGAATCTTTCCCAGGTAATGTTTTGTTTTAAATATCTGTGACACCACTTGCAAGGTAAAGTTTAGTTGTTACACGTCCATGAGCTAACTTCCTAGGTAATGTTTGGTTGTTAAGAGTCCATGACGCAACTTCCCAGGTAATGTTTAGTTGTTATATCCATAAAACAACTCCCAGGTAAAGTTTAGTTGTTATATATTCATAACACGACTTCCCAGGTAATGTTTAGCTGTTAAGAATCTATAAAACAACTTCCCAGGAAATGTTTAGTTGTTAAGAGTCAATGACACAACTTCCCAGGTAATGTTTAGTTGTTAAATGTCCATGACACAACTTCCCAGGTAATGTTTAGTTGTTAAGAGTCAATGACACAACTTCACAGATAATTTTTAGTTGTTAAGAGTCAATGACACACCTTCCCAGGTAATGTTTAGTTGTTAAGTGTATATGACACAACAATAGGAAACAAATTAACTGATTCAATGCCAATCAAAAAGTGGGTTTGAACCAAACAGGGTAACAATCAAATGAAGAAATATTATGATGTCAATGTCCTTCACTAAGCATTAACATTGCGGAAGATCCCACGAAGCAAAAAATTAAAAAAAAAAAACATAACACGACGACACCGGTATAGCGATATATCGTCCTTCTTTCCAAATGAGAGGTCGAATTTGATGATATATAATTCTTCCGCGCTGAACCATTTACAGTAAAAATGTCTGAGAAATGCATCTTTCCTGCGCCAACAAAGGAATATGAGCCACAAACCAGTTGGTAATTACTAAAGGTTTTTTGAACTTCAAAGTTACAGACAAGTTCTCAGAATGTGGTGGACCAAGGAGGAAAAGAAGAAGAGCACCAAAAGTAAATTTCTTAGAATGTATAAATGGTGAATGCCTGTGAGAGTTGGACACTAGCTGAACAAGCTGAACCCCGCATAAATATATTTGAATATAAATGTTATAGACTGGTTCTAAGAATATCTTGGATACAGAACAGAACAAATGCATCCATACAAGACCTAACTACTGAAGAAGGTTGGCTATTGAAGACCATAAAACAAAGAAAATTGAAATATTTTGGTCACTTGAAACGTTATGAAAGTTTGGAGAGAACAATAATGGAGGGGTATATGCCTGGGAAGAGAGGAAGAGGAAGGCCAAAGAGAAGATGGGTGCAGGATGTGGCGGATGATCTCCAGATGGGTGTTTCGGACGCGGGACATTTTGCTTATGATCGAGAAGTTTTCCGGAAGGGTTGTTATGGGAGCGAGGTTCTGAAAAGGGCATGCTACTGAATGAATGAATGGTGAATGTTATGAAAAAGAAGGACAATGGCTACTGACCAGATAGTAACTGCAAAATCTGAACATCCAAGACACCAGACTCATCAACAGTATCGTGTCTCAGAAATTAAACTAATTGGGTTATATTTGGCGCCACATTATAGGTTAGCGTGGCCGAATGGATACAAGCGATCGCTCTTACACTTCCGGTATGCTGATGCCTAATTTGCGGGGTTCAAATATTACACCGGTCAGTTGGACTACAATGTTGACTTCTCGTCCTTGACTTGCGTATGTAAAGTACAACTACCTCAGAGGCCGGAGTGGGCTCGCCTGATGGCGATTGACACTGGTAATAGGAAAATCTAATCAAGGAAAAAACATAGTGCCACAGGAGAATACTACAAAAATGTATTTAACGAAATAGAGTACAAAAGCTCCACCCAACAAAAAGTTAATATTAATGTTCTTGGGTTATTGGGACAGATAAAAGTGAGGAGATTAGATATGATGTGGGCATGTAAAGAGATACGAATGCCTGGCTAAAATTTACATGGAGGGAAGTGTGCGAGGGAGGCGGAGTAGAGGATTCAATAGAAGGATTCACCATGTGATAGATAATATACACATGACAGCTCCAGAAGTTGGACAGCCTTGATTGAGAAACTTTTCGTAGGATTATGGGGAAAACATTCTAATCATGACAATCCACTGGATAGATGAATGGATGATGATGGTGGCTTCTATAAAACCTTGAAGATGTCGTTTAATTGAAAAATGCTGAAAATTAATTGGACAGCCAAAATGAGCAATCTGGACATTTTGAGGGAAGCTGAGTCGCAAAGAGTACGTATCGCAAACATCAGAAAGAAGCAGTCATCATTTTTGGCCACATTATGAGAAGACAAAAACTGGAACATGTTGTGACAACAGGAAAGATTTGTGGAAAGAGAGATAGGGGAAGACAGCGAGAGAAATTTCTTGACAGTCTTGTGTCATTGCACGGAATGGAGACAACACATGAATTGATTCATGCCGTCGTAGATCATAATTTGTGGAGAGGCATGATCGCCTACTCCAGCCGGCAAGGTATTAGATGATGGTGATGATGCTGCTGTTTATGATGATGATGATGATGTTCGGAAAGTTTTCTTTTAATTATGATATTGTTGATTTGATGTTATGTTCTTGTAATCCGTTTCTTTAAGGTTGACAAAGACAATATTGGTACAATTCTTTCTTGTTCATGTTTGTGTCATTCGTTTGTCGAGCTTCCTAGATCTATCCCATCATCATTTCCTTGTGGTTAATGTTTGTATCGTTTGTCGAGCTTCCTAGATCTATCCCATCATCATTTCCTTGTGGTTAATGTTTGTATCGTTTGTCGAGCTTCCTAGATCTATCCCATCATCATTTCCTTGTGGTTAATGTTTGAATCGTTTGTCGAGCTTCCTAGATCTATCCCATCATCATTTCCTTGTGGTTAATGTTCGTATCGTTAGTTTGTCGAACTTTCTGGTCATATTTCACCTTCGTTCCCTTCTTAGTTTCCATTGTTTATTCATATATCGTTCAGTTCCCATTATTTAATCACAAATCGTTCAGTTCCATTGTTTTTATTGTTCTCTTTTTCCCCTCCATATATTGTTCAATCCCCATTGTTTATTCAAGTATCGCCCAATCTCCATAGTCTATTCATAGATCGTTCAGTTCCCATAGTTTACTCATAAATCACTCAAACCGCAGTATCCTTTCATATATCGTCCAATTCACATTGACTACTCATATCTTGTTCAATCCCCAACTTGAGTTAACATTAAATTGTAAGAAGAACAGACCATGGTCGTCACTAGGAAGAAGGAAATACCACAATGTAATATACATGTAAATGGGAATATTCTTCAACAAGTGAATAGGTACAATTATCTCGGAACAGTCATAACATCTGATAGGAGATGCCTTGAAGAGATTAGAACAAGAATCGCCATGGCGAAGGTAGCATTTTGCAAGATGGAAAACATACTGACCAATAAAAAGACGTCATTTGCATCGAAAATAATAGTGTTGAGGTGATATATAGAACATAAACTGTTGTATGGATGTGAAGCGTGGACAATGAGCAGACAAACTGAAAAACATCTGATGGCTATGGAAATGTGGTTTCTGAGGAAAATACAATGTATATCATGGACAGTCTGAAAAACCATTGACAAAGTCCTACAGGAAACAAATGAAACTCATACATTGATTAGAGAAATTAGACGTAGACAGTCAACATTTTGGTCACGATATGAGTAGAAATAAATTGGAGAATTTGGTGACAACTGGCAAGATCGAGGGGAAGAGAACAAGGGGAGGCAAAGAAGTAAATACTTGGATACCTTGGCCACGTGGTATGGCCGAGACAAAACCACATAGCTGATCCACGACTCTGGTGATCGAGTGAGACGGCGAAACATGACCGCCCACAGTTATCGGCATGGCACATGATGGATACTGTTTAATTCCCATTGTATACTCATTTATCGCTCAATTCCCATTGTCTACTCTCACAGCGCTCAATCCTCATTGTTTATTCATAAATCGCTCAATCCCCATTGTTTATTTATATATCTTTCAGGTCCCATTGTTTTATCAATGCATTGTTCTGTCTTTGTCAAAGACGATACGCGAGTTGAAAAGAACCAGAAATCGACGACATACAGGACAGCAAACTCGTAATCTGACATTTGCAACGGAAATTATTTGAAAGCATAATTATATCAATGTCAGCTTTCCAAGAAATATGCTAAATACAAATATTAAAATCAAATAAGACACGTGCCGTTTCTCGTATCGAGAATGCCAGACACCCAGTGACAAGAAACAAAGAACAATGGAGGGCACGATAATGGGTTACAGATAAAAGGTTAGATGAAAGAGAATATTTATACAATAGTAATGATCAGATGTTTCAATGCAGACTTTGTTATCACCATCAATATTGTCATCACAACTAGCAGCGTCCGCGACCACACTGCCCCACAACTTGCGTACTGTATTCGTCAGCTGACACATTTCCGTGTCATTTCAAAGGCTGTCAGTACACTCTTCTTCTACCACCTCTCTTTCCATACATCTTTTGTTGTTATATTGAAACGTAATATAGCCAAAGTATTTTCAACACATGGTATTGTTTATGGCTGTTCTCCCTGGCCGAGGTGTTAAACGACTTTCTACGTAATTCCGTTTATCCACGTAGCGTCTCGCAGCTCGCGAGAATTGGTAGCGGTTCTCGACGTGTTGGTAACTTACGGGATAAGTGAGCCGGTCGCTCAGACAAATTACTGAGCGTAATCTTGCCAAGAAATCAACAACAGCAGTAAAATGCTGGTGTTGACAGCGATGTCCTGTAAAGGATATGCGGGAAAAAAAAGATGCTGTTTATGTGTCAGATTTCTTGCTTGTTTAAATTTGGGCAAATGTCAGTATTTTCTTATTCTTGTGTTATGATATTGTACACATTTTTCAGAAATATGTTAGCTAGAAATCCACGATTTTATATTTGAAGTTGGTTCTTAAACATTATATTGTGACAATCATGCTATACGGATGCGAATCATGGACAGTTAGCAGACAAGTGAGGAATTGTGTTTAACTGCGCTGATGTGGTTATATAGAAGAATGCCGAGAACATCGTGGACACATAGAAAGATAGAAAGAGTGATGAGGGTATCTTGGAAGATGTTAACTCATACAGAGAATTGGTTAGAACATTAAAAGATGTTAACTCATACAGAGAATTGGTTAGAACATTAGAAGATGTTAACTCATACAGAGAATTGGTTAGAACATTAGAAGACGTTAACTATTACAGAGCATTGGTTAGAACATTAGAATATGTTAACTCATACAGAGAATTGGTTAGAACATTAGAATATGTGAACTCATACAGAGAATTGGTTAGAACATTAGAAGATGTTAACTCATACAGAGAATTGGTTAGAACATTAGAAGACGTTAACTATTACAGAGCATTGGTTAGAACATTAGAATATGTTAACTCATACAGAGAATTGGTTAGAACATTAGAATATGTGAACTCATACAGAGAATTGGTTAGAACATTAGAAGATGTGAACTCATACAGAGAATTGGTTAGAACATTAGAAGATGTGAACTCATACAAAGATTTGGTTAGAACATTAGAAGATGTGAACTCATACAGAGATTTGGTTAGAACATTAGAAGATGTGAACTCATACAGAGATTTGGTTAGAACATTGGAAGATGTTAACTCATAAAGAGAATTGGTTAGAACATTGGAAGAAGACAGTCCAAATTCTGTGGACACATCATGAGAGGAGGAAACTGGAGTATGTTGCCACAACGGGAACAGTAAGAAACAGGGGAAAATCATGGTAGGATATTCAGGATAGTTTGACATGATAACATGAGGGGAGGATTGAGAATCAGTAACAGAAATGAATGGCATTACATGTAACAGGCCGCTATGGAGAGACATGATCACAATCGCCACACGGCATTGACTACAAGAAAAAGTTGCTTATCCCTTACAGGACCCAGCAGTCAACCCCAGCAGTTATTCCTGGACAAGTTTACTTTCAGTAGTTTGCCATTGCTTACCGGTCAACCGGAACTTACCCTTGTATGGAAACCAATGCAAGGTGGTCTGCTTCAAATCGCCCACAGCTGTGTTTCGAACGCGGTATGCGCGATTACGAATTGTGTCCATAACCCATTCGCCACAGAGCAGGGGGACTACAAGAAGAAGAAGGTAAATGTAAAAACCAGTCATACATCAGTAGGGATCAAGTGGGATAATGCACTAAAGAAGCGAAACAGAGTGTTGGGTTGATTGCAATGACTGACTGCTTCCTTTCTGCACACAGTGTATATCTCTGTCAATTTAGGTGATCATCCAATAATTTTCCAACCAATTGTTTCTAAACCAGGTATGAATGTTACATTACATGACTCCCAGGTCATGTTAAACCCCACTTTTCCGATAATTTGCATAACTGAGCTAGTTTAGGGGATTCACGGTTATTCACTAACTCACGTTTCCCAATAACGTTTCCAAATATCCGTCCGTTCCGTCCGTCCGTCCGTCTATCTAACTCTGTTAGTTTAAGCGATATTCCCGTCATTCTGTTACTCACTTTTACCATAAACATGTAGCTTAACTGTTTCCGAAACACATATAACTCTGATAGCTTCAGTGATTCGTCGATCATTGTGTAACTCACTATTCCAAATCATATACAACACTGATAGCTTGGTGATTCCCCGATCACTGTGTAACTCACTATTCCAAAAACACATAAATCTGATAACCTAGTGATTTCCCGATCATTGTGTACCTCACTGTTCCTGAAACATACATAGCTCAGATAGCTTAGTGAGGCCTCGATCTTTGTGTACCTCACTTTTCTCAAAATACATATAACTCTCATAATTTGGTGATTCCCCGATCTTGGTGTAATTAACTTTTCCCGAAACTGATAACTAAGTTAATTGATTCTATGCATAGTTTGCACCCACTTTTTCTAACACAATTTGAGACTCTTTCATTTTATGTGACACCACGGAAAATTTACTACTTCTCTTAAAACTTCGATAACTCTTCAGTTTAGGTTACTCCCTGATTATTTTCCCACCCAATTCTCCCAAAATGTGTACAGCTATGAGTTTAAGTGATTCCTCGATCTTTTTGTAAGCGAAGTTTTCCAAAACTGTGTATAACTCTGTCAATATATGCGGTTTTCCTTCCTATTAGAGAGTAACCGATTTTTCGTGAAACATTTATACGTATTGGCTGGGTGGTGCATCGGTGCATGATACAAAGTTGTGTGATGTATTGGTGCATGGATACACTGTTGTGTGATGTATTGGTGCAAGATACACAGTTCGGTGGTAGATTTGTGTATGGTACACAGTTGGGTAGTAGATTGGTTCATGATACACGTTGGGTGGTGTAATGGCACGTGATACACGTTGGGTGGTGTAATGGCACGGGATACACGTTGGGTGGTATGTGGTACATTATGCACGCTGGGTGGTTATTGGCACATGATACACCGTTGGGTGGGTTTTGGTGCATGATAGACTGTTGAGTGGTGCCCTGGTCCATTATACACCATTCTTTGGTGTACTAGTGCATGATACACCGTTGGGTGGTGTGATGGTACATGATAAACTGTTGAGTAGTATATTGGTGCATGATACACCGTTGGGTGGTGCACTGATGCGTGATACACCGTTGGGTGGGGTACTAGAGAATGATACATCGTTGGGTAGGGTTCTAGAGAATGATACATCGTTGGGTGGGGTACTGGTGCATGATACACCGTTGGGTGGTGTAATGGCACATGATACACCGTTTGGTGGTATATTGATGCATGATACACCGTTGAATGGTGTATTTGTGCATGATACACCGTTTGGTAGTGTATTTGTGCATGACACACAGTTGGGTGGTGTACTAGAGCATGATACACCGTTGGGTGATGTATTGGTACATGATACACCGTTGGGTGGGGTATTGGTGCATTATACACAGTAGGGTGGGGTATTGGTGCATGATGCACAGTTGGGTGGGGTATTGGTGCATGATACACAGTTGGGTGGGGTATATGTGCATGATTCACCGTTGGGTGGTGTAATGGTACATGATACACCGTTTGGTGGTATATTGATGCATGATACACCGTTGAATGGTGCATTGGCGCATGATACATCGTTGGTTAGTGCATGTGTGCATGATACACTGTTGAGTGGTGTACTAGAACATGATACACTGTTGGGTGGTGTATTGGTACATGATACACCGTTGGGTGGGGTATTGGTGCATTGTACACAGTTGGGTGGGGTATTTGTGCATGATTCACCGTTGGGTGGGGTATTTGTGCATGATTCACCGTTGGGAGGGGTATTTGTGCATGATTCACCGTTGGGTGGGACATTGATGAATAATACACAGTTGGGTGGTGTATTTGTGCATGATAAAGATGTGGTTAGAGCTTTGTTTGGATCATGTGTATAATATATAAGAACAGATAAATCATCATAGACCTGAGAGAATAAAGCCACAGGCTCGGGTTCAGGCTCAGAACTGGACACATAACCAGATTGTAACTGGTACCATAATTATTAGGACTCGTCGCTTGCTGTTCAAGATGAGGATGGAGTGCGTATGTGAATGTTCCGAGAGCTGTAACATTGATTTTTTAAATGTGAAGAGTGTTAAACATGTGACATCGCGGTGCAGACAAACGCGTTCATGTCATAATGACAATTTAATGATGGCCGTCCCACTTTTGACTTGTCCAAAGAGAAGCAGTGTTCTGTTATCCGTCTTGTGGAGGATCTCAACTTCAGTCAGCTATTGGTTCATTTTATAACTAATTTCACCAAACCATGTATACTTATTAATTTACGCGAGTGTCATGTCATGGTGTACACATGTCCACTGCAACTTCGGTAATTCTAAATTTAAGTGACTCCCGTATAATATTGTAACCCATCTTCCTTAAACTATGCTTTACTGTTAATTTATGCGATTCTCCGGTAAATTCCAGTAGTCACATACCCGTGTGGACGGATTACTATCCGAAATGTGGTCGATTCGGTTAAACTTAGTTGCATATCCTTTAAAGGAAGAAATAAAAAGCAACGGCTGCAGCAGGATATATCAATATGAATTGCAAACAACTAGGTATATTTAGCTTCTGCGAAACGTGTGAACCACAAATTGAAGAATCTGCTTTTGAAGAAATCCTATATGTAATAACACGACTTAAAAACAATAAGGCAACTGGGGCTGATGGAATTGCTGCTGAATTTATAAAGGCAGGCGGCCATGCATTACACCTAAAGCTATACAAACTAATAATAAAAATCTGGAGGACAGAAGAATTACCCCATGACAGGAAAGAGTCATTATTGATACCTATCTTTAAGAAAGGAGACAAGTTCCAATGTGAAAATTATAGAGGAATATCACTCCTGTCCATAAGCTATAAGATACTATCCGCGGTATTACTAAATAGACTAAAACCATATTCAGAAGACATATTAGGTGACTACCAGGCGGGTTTCAGACAAAACAGATCAACAATAGATCAGATATTTATCTTACGACAAATAGACGAGAAAAGTTGGGAATATAAAAGAGATCTCCATAACATTTTTGTGGATTTTAAAAAGGCTTATGATAGTGTCCATAGGAATAGTCTATGGAATGCTATGCAGGAATTTGGAATACCAAGGAAGTTAATCAACATGGCCAAACTATGCATGGAAGATACTTATAATATAGTAACATATAAAGGCAGGAAATCAGACCCTTTCCAAATAACATCTGACTTAAAACAGGGTGATGGACTATCGCCGCTCCTTTTCAATCTGGCTCTAGAGAAAGTTGTAAGGAAGGTAAAGGAGGAATGTGCTATTGGAGGAACATCAAAACTGCTTGGTTATGCAGGTGATATAGATATTATAGGGGAAAATGAACAAAAGACATTGGAAATATTGACTCACTTAAAGGAAAAAGCTCAACAAATGGGGCTTGTTATCAACCAAGATAAGATATAATATATGGTAATTTCAAGAGAAGGAACGGCTAAAATCTCTGGCCACATACAAATAGATAATATGACCATTGAAAGAACGGAAACATACAAATACCTGGGTACAATCTTCAACTGCTCCAACATCATAAGAGAAGAAATACAAACTAGAATCAACTCTGGAAATAAGATATACTATGCACTACAACATCTGCTAAAATCAAATGCGCTATCTGGTAACACCAAGATCACAATATACAAAACACTGATTAAACCAATTGTGCTGTATGGCTCTGGAACCTGGAGTACAACTGAAGGAGACGAAGCCTTGTTACAAACCTTTGAGAACAAAGTCTTAAGACGCATCTTTGGGCCCATTAGGGATACACAAAGTGGAGAGTAGAAAAGAAGAAGCAACAAAGACATTTATGATCTGTTTAAGTCCCCGGTAATCACTAGTATCATGAAGGCTAATAGGCTGCAATGGCTGGGGCATATAGAAAGAATGGAAGATAATAGGGAAACAAAACTCGCTTACACTCAGAAAATAAATAACCGTAGACCCCGAGGTAAACCAAGAAGACGGGGGAGAGATAATATACATACAGATCTATAAGCACTTGGAATCAACGACTGGCAAGAGAAGGTCAACCAGAGAGACGAATGGAGACGGATTGTATCTGCAGCAAAGAACCTCAATGGCTCGGAATGCTGAAGAAGAAGAGAGAAAAGAAGAACCATACTGGACACGAACACAATGCACGTACCTTACAGAGAACGCCATCTTACACAGGTGAAAACAAAGTGTGGCATCCAAAAACATAAACAATCAATAAATATATAATACTGAAGTATTAAAATAAAACAATTAAGTATTACAGGACAACAAAGCACGACGTCATAGCCAACCCCAGCATTTTTTGCCGTTTGTGATTTCTTGGCAAGATTACATTCAGTAGTTTGCCATTGCTCTCAGAACGCACTTATACCATTCCATTAAAATAAAACAACGCAAGGCGGCCTGCTGCCAAATCGCCCGCAGCTGTGTTTCGAATGCGGTATGCGGGATTACGTCTTGCAGCCGTAAACCCTTCACGACGGATTATACTCGGTTATTTGAGTATTAATCTGTAAATTCTATTCTGATATTGAACTGGGCAGGAGCAATGTACATACAAAAACAATGCAAGTTTGTCACATATTTCACCCTAAAACTTGTATAACTGCTTTTTTTTTTTTTTGCATATTCTTTGCAGGACGTAGCAGTCAATACCAGCATTTTTCAGCTGCTGTTGATGTACTAGGCAAGTTTTTACTTTCAGTAGTGTATCATTGCTTTCTGAACGACTGACTTCCATACCAAGACGTTATAACGCAACGCGACACGGTCTGCTGCACAAATCAGTCGCCGCTGCGTTTCGAACACCTGGTAAGCGACTCACGAACCGCGTTCGCAAGCCTTTGGCCACGGAGCGGGCTTAACTGTTAGATGCGGTAATTCCTCGGTTATTTTGTAACCCACATTAACCAACACTTGAAAAACGGTTAGTTGAAGTAATTCCTCGTTTATTTCCTAACATTTTGCCCAAGACTTGAATAACTTTTGATTTAGGTAATTCCAAGGTCATTTTGTAACCCACTTTACCAAACACTTGTTAAACTGTTATTTTAGGTAATTCCTAATTTATTTTCTAACATTTTACCCCAAAACTTGTATAACTGTTAGTTTAGGAGATTCCACGATCATTTTCCAACCCCGTTTTCTTAAAGAGAAAATCATGTAAATCTCTAGAGATTAATCTGATGAGATGATTCACAGAGAAGATTCGGTAAAAACACATATCAAATAAAGATGTCCATCAAACTCGGAAGGCGTATTTTCCCTCGGCAATTCCTCAGATATTAGTTAAATAAAACTTCCTCAAGCGCATTGCCCAATGGCGTGGGCGATCATGACATTCTCCGAGTACACAAAGGCTTCAAATTAAAACCGTAAAAGTGTGATAGACATTAAAATAACTATTCTATTGTCTTGTAACCTGTCAATAATGATGTTAAGGATATCAAGAGTGTTAAGCACGTGACAACACGGTGCAGACGGTGCCGGCTCGCTTTGAGCTTAAGCTTAGTTCATACACATGCTCCTACGTCTAGTGATTTGTTCGTGTGGATTAGCTTTTCCGATTACCAGTGTCCCTCGCCATCAGACGAACCCATTCCGGTTTCTGAGGTACTTGTAATTTACATCCCCAAGTCAAGGACGAGAAGTCAACATTTTAATCTAACTGACCGGCGTAGGGGTTTAACCCGCTACCTCGGCATCCGCACACCGGAAGTTTAAGAGTGAGCTCTTATCCATTCGGCCATGCCGACCTCCACTGTCGGTTGTATGTTCAACATGTTTATGTAAACCCACTGCTAATATTGTTTCCATGGTGTTATTACACCTGCCCATTGTATTCTTAAAAATTTATGTAAAACCACAGTCCTGTGTATTCACAACAATCGCATATTAACCCACTTCCCATTATATTTCCAATAATCTTATATGAACCTACTGTATACTGTATTCACACCAATCTCATATAAAACCACTGCTCATTGTATTCCTAAAATTATGTAAAACCACTGTCCATTACATTCCAAACAATCCTATTTCAAACCACTGCCCATTGTATGTCTACAAATTTTATGTAAAACCGCTGCCCATTGCATTCTCCACAATATTGTGTCAAACCACAGCCCATTTTTGTTCTAAAAATTTTATGTAAAACCGTTGTCCATTGTATTCTCAACGATCTTGTCTAAAACCACAAATAAGAGTATCGAATAACATCTATTTCTCGATCTGTAATAATAGGTTTGAAGACAACAGACAGTCCGATACCAGCATGAGTGTCAGATCCATCTTCGGCAATCGATACATAGAGGAGCGCTCACTTAAGAGAAATCAATTACCAGAGAAACGGCTGAAACGAAATAAATGCGTAAATAGACGGCCATTATAAAAATATAGAATGGGGAGGTAATTTGTGTTAAGTATAGCTGTTATTTATCTAGAGCCGTGCGGGGGAGCTTTGGCCTCCTAGCAGACGTCTGTCTTTCGGTGAGATTAGGAAGCCCGCGTTTTATCCAATTGGGTTCTCTGCCTGGCATTTCTTGTCCCGTGTTTGATTTGGGAGGGCTGTTCAAAGCGATTTAGTTATCTCCCTTTCTTCTGTGTCTCTTATTTTTCTTTCAATTTCGGCCTCTCTCTGTCTCTCTGTCTCTCTTTTTTTAAAAATTCCGTGTTCTGTGCATGCATAGGGAATAAAGAAGCATAGAGAATATGACAAATTCATTGGAGGGGAAGAAGAACAAACAGATCGATCCGACAAAAACTCTATATTTGAGAAGATTGATTCTTAAGACAAATACATTTGAGGAAATTGAAATATTTTGGGCATGTAAAAAAATACACGAATGCCTCCTTGACAAGATGATTATAGAGAGAGGTGTACCGGGGGACGCTGAGAAGAGAAAGACCAGATTCAATATGTGATAGATAATTTTTAATAACAGTTGTTGGACATTGTAATAACAAAGCGTAAAGAAAGGACTCTCCTTAATTATCAAGAAAATAGTATTAATAGTGATATCGAGGAAAAACAGTGACACCTAAATGGGAAATGGAACTAGAAGGGAACATTCTTAACCAAGTGGATAATTTTAAATACCTAGGGGCATTCCTAACATCAGATGGAAGATGAACAACAGTACAACAGAGATTAAGATTATCTTATGCAGTAAGTCACTATCTAAACTACTGAACGTAAAATTTGCCTAGTACATCAACAGCAGCTAAAAATGCTGGTGTTGACTGCAACGTCCTGCAAGGGATATGCAACATTTACAAAAAAAGAAGAAGTCACTGTCATCGAATGTAAGAAATAGAGTTCTGACGTGCTATATAGAACCTGTTTTTTTCTGTATGACAGTTAATCTTAGAATGTAAGTGCATAAATCAAGAAGAACTTGGAAGCACCAGAGGTGTGGTTCCTGAAACGAATGTTACGAATTCCTTGGACTGCCAAGGTAACTACCGACGATTGCCTGAAAGAGACTAATGAAACTAGAAAATTATATACAACAATAAGAAAGAGACAACAGCTTTGTTTGGGCATGTGATGAGAAGACAGGCATTGGAGAACATTGTGACAACTGGAAAGATTGAAAGGAAGAGAGGCAGAGGCAGACCAAGAGAAATGATGCTGGATGGATTGAGACGGTTGCATAGAGGAATATCATCAGCAGAGTTGATCCAGAACACCAAAGACCGAGATCTGTGGAGAGACGTGAACGCCGACGCCAGCTGGCATGGCAATTGTTGAAGATGACGACAAACAACGGCAGAATATGTGGGTTATGATCGAGTGAAATTTCCATCGACGGGTTATGGAGGCACGTTTGTTAGTATGACACGCCACAGGATGATGATATAAAAAAAAACACTGACTTGTTTTGTCTTGATGACGTAAGCTAATGTTAGCTAGGATAATGCGGGGCTTCTTCTGTACGCACACGTTTGCGCGTACACACGCACATAAACATAATTAGAACATTTCACTCTGCTTATCCAACTGAAAGCACGCCATGTTTGTTTCTCTTGGAAAACTTCCGCTGTCCATGACCTGTAGACAGCATTGCCACGTAGAACTCACAATATGTGATCTACCTTAATCACATCAACCATAGGAACACGAATGGTCAGAAGAGTAGTTATTCTGGAAACAAAAGGGCCGCATTATCTCATCTCATCTCATCTCATCTCATCTCATCTCATCTCATCTCATCTCATCTTGTTTCTCTTGTCCCTTGCGGTGACGGAGTGAAGCATACACAGCGAGGGAGTGCCCATTTATGGGTTTCATGTATCGACATTCCCATAGCCTCTGCTGTTTCCCCTGTCCATCGTTAATATTTTCTATAATCCATTCAGGTGATCCCGTTCTGTGGCGAAGGGGTTACGCACACAATTCGCAATGCTGCATACTGTGTTCGAAACAGAGCTGCGGTGATTTGGAAGCAGACCGTCTTGTGTTAGTTCTCATACAAAGGTATGAGTGCCAGTCGTTCAGAAAGCAATGGCAAACTACTGGATGTGATCATGCCAATAAATCACAAACAGCCAGGAAGAAAAAAAAACGCTGTGGTTGACTGTCACGTCTGTAAAGGATATGAAACTTACTTTTTTTAAAGTGAAAGATACTGTGCAATATGACTTCTCTTTCATCTGTGTATGAGAGAAGAGAGAAAGAGCGATAGAGAGCGAGAGCGAGAGAGAGAGAGAGAAGAGAGACAGCGTGAGAGAGTTAAAGAGCGTGAGTGAGTGTGAGAGTGAGCGATGAGCGAAAGAGAGCGAGAGAGAGACAAAGAGAGAGAGAGAGAGAGAGAGAGAGACAGACAGACAGACAGACAGACAGACAGACAGACAGACAGACAGACAGACAGACAGACAGGTTCCAACTACCTACCCAAGCGGTTTATGATGTATTTAGTAACCGGTTGTTTTAGCACTCAATTTATGCAGCAACACCCCCCCCCCCCCCTTTTTGTGTTCTTTAAACGAATCACAGTCCCGCAGCAGTTACCGCCACTGTATATGTCAAGCAATCAGACCATCACATTGTCTGTAGACCTCTCACAACACGGAGAAATAGGTGGCTGGTTTTATACTCCCTTAGCGAACTACGAAATCAGGCATGGAACCCTGTCTAATTGTGCCCGTGCAATTATTAGCTTAGCTCACTGACGGGTGCACCAACGTCCTGGCCGTTACACCAACGTCCTGACGGTGACACCAACGTCCTGACAGTTACACAAGGGTCCTGACCTTTAGACCAACGTCATTATCGTTACACCAACGTTCTGACCGTATTTTTTTTTAGCATATCCTTTACAGGACTTAGCTGTCAACACCAGCATCTTTCAGCTGTATGTTGATCTCTTGGCAAGATTACGCTCAGTAGTTTGCCATTGCTTTCTGAGCGGCCGGCTCACATACCCTGTAAATTACCGATGCGATTCGAACCACTGCTGATTTGAACCGTCATCACGTTACCGACGAGAGTATACGAGATTACGTAGAAAAGTCATTACCTCTAAGCCACGAAGCAGGCACGGAACAGAGCGTTTCCTTGACGAAAACACAAGAAAGATATTCTATACTTCTCATATACAAACACATATTGATTACTGCTCCACAGTCTGGGATGGATGCTCCAAATCAATAACAAAACGCCTATATTCACTCCAGAAAAGGGCAGTGCGTTTAATTAATGGTGAAAAGCTTACCGACAATTCTAACCTATATAAATGTCTCCGGTTACTGCCACTCCACAAGCGCCTGCTTTTTAATAAGACCAAACTAATTCACAAAATCCTATTTCAAAATGCTCCAAACTACCTTTGGCCATTGTTTACATATAACGCTAGACATAGCGAACGACTAAATATACTTCATGTCCCTAAACCTAGGATAGACTTATATAAAACAAGCTTAGCATACTCTGCCGCTCAGTTGTGGAACAATCTTCCACAAGAAATCAAAGACACCACCAATCATGATTCATACATTCGCAACCTGTTTGAACACTACCTTAGTGCAGACTACATGCCCCCATAACAAATAACACAAAAAAGACAATAATGGTAACTTATCTCAAACGACAACTAGCCAAAAAACATTCCCTTATGTATGGCACGTTACACCCTCCTTAGGTATTTATAATGCCCATGTTAAACACTGCCTCAGTGAGTCATTTGTTATTGATTATTTTTCATGCGTTTTAATGTTCTTTTGTTGTCAAAAGTTGCTTCATAAGTGATGTTGAATGAAAGAATGTATGAGAGGAAATAGAGAAGAAGGGCAGAATGTCAGACGGGCCTGCGTGCCCAATTCTTAACACTTTGAAAATAAAGACTTATTATTATTATTATTATTATTATTATTATTATTATTATTATTATACAATGTTTCCGACGGAATAGATTTCTCAAAGAATATACAATGTGCCCACGGAACAGACTCCTCAAAGAATAAACAATGTGGCCCAAGCAACATACCCCTCAAAGATTATACAATGCCGCCCACGGAACAGATCCCTCAAAAACTATACAATTTGGCCCATAGAACAGACCCCCTCAAAGAATATTTAATGTGGCTCACGGAACGGACCACTCATAGAATATACGTGGCCAACAGAAAGACCCCTCAAAGAATATACAATGTGGTCCAAGGAATAGACACTCTCACACATCTGGTAGGTAGCTTTACATGGTTCTGATATCTTCTTAAATAAGCATACACGTATTGTTTTGCACTCATAGAAGTAGAAGAAGGAAGTAGAGATTAGAGGACGCACTGGACAAGATAATAATTAAAGGCTATTGTTACCGGCCTGGATTTGAACCTGTCACCTCCCAATGACGACGGAGCTTACCTGCAGGAACAAGTATACTTCCACGCATGACACAGAGCGCACAATAGCTGCACTTTTATACGAGGAGGGTTCAAATGAAAACGTTAAATGTGTGTGTGTGTGAATGCGCGCGTGTGTTTGTGTGTGTGTGTGTGTATGTATGTGTGTGTGAGTGCGTGTGTGTGTCTGTGTGTGTGTCTGTGTGTGTATGTGTGTGTGTCTGTGTGTGTGTCTGTGTGTGTGTGTGTGTCTGTGTGTGTTTGTGTGTCTGTGTGTATGTGTGTGTGTCTGTGTGTGTGTGTATGTGTGTGTGTCTGTGTGTGTCTGTGTCTGTGTGTGTATGTGTGTGTGTGTGTCTGTGTGTGTGTCTGTGTGTGTGTCTGTGTGTGTATGTGTGTGTGTGTCTGTGTGTGTGTCTGTGTGTGTGTCTGTGTGTGTGTATGTGTGTGTGTGCCTGTGTGTGTGTCTGTGTGTGTGTGTGTCTGTGTGTGTGTCTGTGTGTGTGTCTGTGTGTGTGTGTGTGTGTATGTCTGTGTGTGTTTGTGTGTCTGTGTGTCTGTGTGTATGTGTGTGTGTCTGTGTGTGTGTATGTGTGTGTGTCTGTGTGTGTATGTGTGTGTGTGTGTCTGTGTGTGTGTCTGTGTGTGTATGTGTGTGTGTGTCTGTGTGTGTGTCTGTGTGTGTGTCTGTGTGTGTGTCTGTGTGTGTGTGTGTCTGTGTCTGTGTGTGTGTCTGTGTGTGTCTGTGTGTGTCTGTGTGTATGTGTGGTGTGTGTCTGTGTGTGTTGTACTGTGTGTGTGTCTGTGTGTTCTGTGTTGTGTGTGTATGTGTGTGTATGTGTCTGTGTGTGTATGTGTGTGTGTGTGTCTGTGTGTGTGTCGTGTGTGTATGTGTGTGTGTGTCTGTGTGTGTGTCTGTGCTGTGTGTCTGTGTGTCTGTGTGTGTGTCTGTGTGTGTGTCTGTGTGTGTGTCTGTGTGTGTGTCTGTGTCTGTGTCTGTGTGTGTGTCTGTGTGTGTCTGTGTGTCTGTGTGTGTGTCTGTGTCTGTGAGTGTGTCTGTGCGTGTGTCTGTGAGTGTGTCTGTGTGTGTGTCTGTGTCTGTGTCTGTGTGTGTGTCTGTGTGTGTCTGTGTGTCTGTGTGTGTGTCTGTGCGTGTGTGTGTGTGTGTGTGTCAATATATTCTGAACAAATAAAGAATAAATGTATAATTTCTCGATTTCTCGATGTAGTCACTACTGCGTTCAAGGTAAGTCCTCCAGCGCTAATAACGTGCTTTGATTCCTTTAGAGAAATATGCTATTGGTAGCAACTCGGTGTGCCTGACCCGGTCGTGAACAGTCTGTCACAGAAGTCACGCCGCTTTGACTATTCCTACTTCACTTGCTGGATTGAGAGGCCAAATCATCATACTGGACCTCCAGTAACAATTGTTGATAGGAAACTATCGCCGTCTGCTTCACAGCACTGCAAACAATTTGACAGTGCGTCGTAGTTTCAATTTTGAGTAAGCTACCGTGGCACCCATCTTGCAGACACTGTGCGGTACTGTAGCACAACATGGATGATGTGGTGTGCTGAACCTTGACGGATGTCAAGATATGTGGAAATGTCACTCACAGTCAATCGGTGGTTTTCCTCTATGAGGCTTTCAACGACTGCACTCGGCTCTGGGGTCACTACTCGGTGTTCCCTACCCGGTCGTGAAGAGCCTGTCACAGGAATCACGCCGTTTTGAAACGTCCTACTCCCCTCATACATTTTCTGGGCTAAAAGGCATGCACCATAATGGACTTTAATTTGCCGTAGTTTTCTATAGGTTTCACCCCTCCACTATTAAAAAAAAACCGGATAACAGAACTTTGGTGCATGTCAAAAGCGGAGTGGCCATCTGTAAACTGTCCACAGAACGTCACCGTGTTTGTCTGCACCGCGATGTCACGTACTCAACACTCTTGACATTCTGAGCAATAATATTGACAGGTTATAAGACAATGACATGGTTATTGAAATTTATATCACACTTTTGAGGGTTTCATTTGAAGCTCCCA
This sequence comes from Cepaea nemoralis, assembly GCA_014155875.1. Taxonomy (NCBI): domain Eukaryota; kingdom Metazoa; phylum Mollusca; class Gastropoda; order Stylommatophora; family Helicidae; genus Cepaea; species Cepaea nemoralis. The sequence goes on from JACEFZ010020756.1 coordinate 40,611, forward strand.
CGTATTTGTAACCAGATGATCATATCCTCCCCCACCCCATATATTCCATTCGTGGCTGCTGTGATTATATGGGTCGACTTATCTTCATTGTAAATCGGCATAGACATAACGATGAGTTAAATATTGCAGTACAGAGAGACTTACCGTGTCCTGCAACATGTGATGATGCTGTGGGAGACTGAGTATATGTACACTTTACTGTAGGGGTTCAGGTTGCTGAAACAGAACATGTAAGTGTTAAAACATTGGTATGTTTGGTTGTTCTTGTGTTTTGCTGACGTAGTGATGGTAGTAATAGGGTAAAAGAGAAGAATGCCAGGAAAAGAATAGCTTGTAGGAGTGATGGTGAGTGGTGGTAGTGGTGGTGGTTTAGTGGTAGTGATGATGGTTATCGTGGTACTGGTTGTGGTGGTAGTAGTGGTGGTAATGGTGAGTGTGGTGTTGGTGGTATCGGTGGTGATAGTGATGGTTAAAGTGATGTTGGCTTAGCGGTATTGTGATAGTACTACCGCCACCATTTCCACTACAACCACTACCGCGATTACTACCATCACTGTCTGTCATAACTGTCATCCTACTGCCTATAGTACCTTCCAGTATAGGGCTGGTGGGGGTGGGGGGGGATCTCGAGTCTTGGTCGGGTTCGAATCTTAGGTAAAGTGTGGAGTTTTAGATTCTGTCGGAGGCAAATAAGAAAATCCTATTCTGCACAGTTCACGGCGACTGCACTAGCCAGGCTAAAGCCACACTTGCAGTGTGGATAATACAACTGCTTTGTAGACTTTCAGCTTTGTTTGCAGGCTATTCCATTTATGTCCCATACATTCTTGTACAGTCTGCCAAAGGCCGCGCTGGCCTTGGAGATTCTTGCATTCACTTTAATATTAGTAGTAGTAGTAGTAGTAGTACTGTGTAGTAGTAGTAGTAGTAGTAGTAGTAGTAGTAGTAGTAGTGTAGTAGTAGTAGTAGTAGTTGTTGTTGTAATATTAGTAATGGCAGTAATAGTAGCAGTAACTGTAATATTAATAATGGCAGTAATAGTAGCAGTAACTGTAGTAGTAAGAGTAGTAGTAGTAGCAGCAGCAATAGTTGTTGTAGTTGTTGTTTTCGCAATTTCAGCAGTACGAGGTTCCCCAATGGTTTACACACGACCCGCGAGTCGAGGGAATGCAATATGTTTTAAGGCAGAACCCAAAATCAATCTGGACGCTTTCTCCTTCAATGTTTCTATTACAGGAGTTCAGTTGTCTGCCCCTGGACGCTTACCGTCAATTGTACCCAGGAGGCCATTTGTGGAAAGACTTATAGCCAGTGACATGGCCGACCAGTGCCCAGCTTTCGTGTTTACATCAACAAATGATTCACCAAAAACAACGAGAAGTGGTGTCAGTGATCTTTACTAGAACACGGTCATAAGTAACAATATGGACGTTGCGGCCAAAGCCTTCGTCAGCGCACAAACCACACACACATCGATACAAATGTTATGAAAATCTCTAAGTTAAATTAATAGCATATCTTTTACAGGACGTAGCAGCGAACTACATATTTGTTGGCTGTTTATGATTTCTTGGCAAGTTTACGATCGGTAGTTTGCAAATGCTTTCTGAGCGACCGACACACAGGCCATTGTATGCAAACCAGCACAAGGCGGTCTGTTTCTACATCGCAGGCAGCTATGTTTTGAACGCATTATGCGGGATTACGAATTGCTTTCGTAACCTGTTCACCACACCGACTGCTTTTTTAACATGAACACACACACACACACTCACATATATGTGTGTGTGTGTGTGTGTGTGTGTGCGTGTGTGTGCGTGTATGTGTGTGTGTGTGTGTTTTGGGGATCATGACTCTCTACACATTGCGATTTACGACGACATGGATCATTTTGTGTGTTGACTCACTTCCGTGCCATGACACAAGACTGTTAAACATTTTCTCACGCTGTCTTTTTCTATCTCTCTTTCCACAAATCTTTCCGGTAGTCATAACATGTTTCAATTTTTGCCTTCTCATAATGTGGCACAGAAATGACTGCTTCTTTCTGGTAGTTAGTTAGTTTAGGTAGTTAGTTGGTTAGTTAGTTAGTTAGTTAGTTAGGTAGTTAGTTAGTTAGTTAGTTAGTTAGTTAGGTAGTTAGTTAGTTAGTTAGTTAGTTAATTAGTTAGTTAGGTAGTTAGTTAGTTAGTTAGTTAGTTAGTTAGTTAGGTAGTTAGTTAGTTAGTAAGTTAGTTAGTTAGTTAGTTAGATAGATAGTTAGTTAGTTAGTAGTTAGTTAGATAGTTAGTTAGTTAGATAGTTAGTTAGTTAGTTAGTTAGTTAGGTAGTTAGTTAGTTAGTTAGCCAGTTGGTTAGTTAATTAGTTAGTTAGTTAGTTAGTTAGTTAGTTAGTTAGTTAGTTAGTTAGTTAGTTAGTTAGTTAGGTAGTTAGTCAGTTAGTTAGTTAGTCGACAGATCATCTCATTGCACATCGAACCATTTCAGTCCATAAGTGCTCGGATCTCCTCCTCAACAAATCCCGCGCAACGTGTAGCGGCTAACGACGCCAGTTCTGTGGTTGGTTTATCAATCTTCTTTGGCTTCCTGCGTCGTATACTTGTTGGTCACGCCTCTTTTAATTTGCTGTCCTCGCAGTCTGGCCATGGTTGTAGATTCAAAGTATCACTAGATTCTCGCAAAGTCTTACTTCCCGTAGAGCATTCAGAATGTCAGCCTGGTCCATGGCGGCGTCCGCCCTCCACAGTAGCTCACCTGCGAGCTTGTCAGCCCGCTCATTTCCTCGTACTCCCGCATGCCCTGGCACGAAATGAAAACTATTCGTTGCCAGCTGAGACCGCTCCAGAGACAGCAACTCTCCTCTCCGGATCCACCCAATCTCTATCCTCTTTGAGCATGCTCATTGAGTCGCTAAGGAAACATGCCCTAGTGAATGTCTGTGTCTCGAGCCATGTTATTGCTTTACTTACTGCCATGACTTCCTTAGTCAGGCTACTCGTGGTCTCAACAAAAGCACCAGAGTCCTCTTTCACAATTCTCCCTCCGGGTTGAGCCGTAAAGGCACATGGGCTTCTCACATGTCGGACGACCGATCCATCTGTGTAAATGACAGCATCACCGTCTAACGAATTCTCGAAAATTAACGCTTGTACTTCCGCCTCCACAGCAGCAGGATTTTCTTTTCTGCATCTTCTGTCTAGAACACCGAATGGCGAGATGGCTAGCTGAAATTTTAAAACTAGTACGACAGTCCTTCGATCCAAGAACACCCAGAGATACCTTCGAACTGGTGGAATTATTGGATACTATGGACATAAACAACAAACACATGGCATCCATGGATGTTGCCTCTTTATTCACCAACGTTCCATTAGATGAGACCGTGAATATAATAAGTGAACGCATTAGAGACAAACAACTAAAACTAGGCATACCATCAGCTATTCTAGAGAGGCTATTAAAATTATGTACCAACATACAATTCGACTTTCTAAACAAGTCATATCGCCAAATTGACGGAGTGGCCATGGGGAGCCCACTTGGACCTATTCACCGGACATCTCATGGCACACTTAGAAGAAAAGAGATCCTCAGAAATCAATAACTTGGCCTTTTACCGTCGTTACGTGGACAAGCAACGTCGTTCCAGGCCCAATGAACGAGACACATATAAACATCTCTTTATCTATGGAACACGAACACAACGAAGCGTTGCCGTTTCTAGATATCCTAATGAGACGTAGAGCAGACGTTGTGAACCACAAATTGAAGAATCTGCTTTTGAAAAAATCCTATATGTAATAACACGACTTAAAAACAATAAGGCAACTGGGGCTGATGGAATTGCTGCTGAATTTATAAAGGCAGGCGGCCATGCATTACACTCTAAGCTATACAAATAATATAAAAATCTGGAGGACAGAAGAATTACCCCATGACTGGAAAGAGTCATTATTGATACCTATCTTTAAGAAAGGAGACAAGTTCCAATGTGAAAATTATAGAGGAATATCACTCCTGTCCATAAGCTATAAGATACTATCCGCGGTATTACTAAATAGACTAAACACATATTCAGAAGACATATTAGGTGACTACCAGGCGGGTTTCAGACAAAACAGATCAACAATAGATCAGATATTTATCTTACGACAAATAGCCGAGAAAAGTGGGAATATAAAGAGATCTCCATAACATTTTTGTGGATTTTAAAAAGGCTTATGATAGTGTCCATAGGAATAGTCTATGGAATGCTATGCAGGAATTTGGAATACCAAGGAAGTTAATCAACATGACCAGACTATGCATGGAAGATACTTATAATATAGTAACATATAAAGGCAGGAAATCAGACCCTTTCCAAATAACATCTGGCTTGAAACAGGGTGATGCACTATCGCCGCTCCTTTCAATCTGGCTCTAGAGAAAGTTGTAAGGAAGGTAAAGGAGGAATGTGCTATTGGAGGAACATCCAAACTGCTTGGTTATGCAGATGATATAGATATTATAGGGACAAATGAACAAAAGACACTGGAAATATTGACTCACATAAAGGAAAAAGCTCAACAAATGGGGCTGGTTATCAACCAAGATAAGACAGAATATATGGTAATTTCAAGAGAAGGAACGGCTAAAACTCTGGCCACATACAAATAGATAATATGACCATTGAAAAGAACGGAAACATACAAATACCTGGGTACAATCTTCAACTGCTCCAACATCATAAGGGAAGAAATACAAACTAGAATCAACTCTGGAAATAAGATATACTATGCACTACAACATCTGCTAAAATCAAATGCGTTATCTCGTAACACCAAGATCACAATATACAAAACACTGACCAGTTGTGCTGTATGGCTCTGAAAACTGGAGTACAACTGAAAGGAGACGAAGCCTTGTTACAAACCTTTGAGAACAAAGTCTTAAGACGCATCTTTGGGCCCATTAGGGATACACAAAGTGGAGAGTGGAAAAGAAGAAGCAACAAAGACATTTATGATCTGTTTAAGTCCCCGCTAATCACTGGTATCATGAAGGCTAATAGAGTGCAATGGCTGGGGCATATAGAAAGAATGGAAGGTAATAGGGAAATGAAACTCACTTACACTCAGGAAATAAATGACCGTAGACCCCGAGGTAGACCAAGAAGATGGTGGAGAGATAATATACATACAGACCTACAAGCACTTGGAATCAACGACTGGCAAGAGAAGGTCAACCAGAGAGACGAATGGAGACGGATTGTATCTGCAGCAAAGAACCTCAATGGCTCGGAATGCTGAAGAAGAAGAAGAAGAAGAAGAACCATACTGGACACGAACACAATGCACGTACCTTACAGAGAACGCCATCTTACACAGGTGAAAACAAAGTGTGGCATCCAAAAACATAAACAATCAATAAATATATAATACTGAAGTATTAAAATAAAACAATTAAGTATTACAGGACAACAAAGCACGACGTCATAGCCAACCCCAGCATTTTTTGCCGTTTGTGATTTCTTGGCAAGATTACATTCAGTAGTTTGCCATTGCTCTCAGAACGCACTTATACCATTCCATTAAAATAAACAACGCAAGGCGGCCTGCTGCCAAATCGCCCGCAGCTGTGTTTCGAATGCGGTATGCGGGATTACGTCTTGCAGCCGTAAACCCTTCACGACGGATTATACTCGGTTATTTGAGTACTAATCTGTAAATTCTATTCTGATATTGAACTGGGCAGGAGCAATGTACATACAAGAACAATGCAAGTTTGTCACATATTTCACCCTAAAACTTGTATAACTGCTTTTTTTTTTTTTGCATATTCTTTGCAGGACGTAGCAGTCAATACCAGCATTTTCAGCTGCTGTTGATGTACTAGGCAAGTTTTACTTTCAGTAGTGTATCATTGCTTTCTGAACGACTGGCTTCCATACCAAGACGTTATAACGCAACGCGACACGGTCTGCTGCACAAATCAGTCGCCGCTGCGTTTCGAACACCTGGTAAGCGACTCACGAACCGCGTTCGCAAGCCTTTGGCCACGGAGCGGGCTTACTGTTAGATGCGGTAATCCTCGGTTATTTTGTAACCCACATTAACCAACACTTGAAAAACGGTTAGTTGAAGTAATTCCTCGTTTATTTCCTAACATTTTGCCCAAGACTTGAATAACTTTTGATTTAGGTAATTCCAAGTCATTTTGTAACCCACTTTACCAAAACACTTGTTAAACTGTTATTTTAGGTAATTCCTAATTTATTTTCTAACATTTTCCCCAAAACTTGTATAACTGTTAGTTTAGGAGATTCCACGATCATTTTCCAACCCCGTTTTCTTAAAGAGAAAATCATGTAAATCTCTAGAGATTAATCTGATGAGATGATTCACAGAGAAGATTCGGTAAAAACACATATCAAATAAAGATGTCCATCAAACTCGGAAGGCGTATTTTCCCTCGGCAATTCCTCGGTTATAAGTTAAATAAAACTTCCTCAAGCGCATTGCCCAGTGGCGTGGGCGATCATGAATTTCTCCGAGTACACGAAGGCTTCAACTTAAAACCTTCAAAGTGTGATTGGAATTAAAATAACTATTCTATTGTCTTGTAACCTGCCAATAATGATGTTAAGGATATCAAGAGTGTTAAGCACGTGACAACACGGTGCAGACGGTGCCGGCTCGCTTTGAGCTTAAGCTGAGTTCATACACATGCTACTACGTCTAGTGATTTGTTCGTGTGGATTAGCTTTTCCGATTACCAGTGTCCATCGACATCAGACGAACCCATTCCGGCTTCTGAGGTACTTGTAATTTACGTCCCCAAGTCAAGGACGAGAAGTCAACATTTTAATCTAACTGACTGGCGTAGGGGTTTAACCCGCTACCTCGGCATCCGCACACAGGAAGTTTAAGAGTGAGCTCTTATCCATTCGGCCATGCCGACCTCCACTGTCGGTTGTATGTTCAACATGTTTATGTAAACCCACTGCTAATATTGTTTCCATGATGTTATTACACCTGCCCATTGTATTCCTGAATATTTCATGTAAAATCACAGTTCTTTGCATTCCCAACAATCGCATATTAACCCACTTCCCATTATATTTCCAATAATCTTATATGAACCTACTGTATACTGTATTCACACCAATCTCATATAAAACCACTGCTGATTGTATTCGTAAAATTGTTATGTAAAACCACTGTCCATTACATTGCAAACAATCCTATTTCAAACCATTGCCCATTGTATGTCTACAAATTTTATGTAAAACCGCTGCCCATTGCATTCTCCACAATATTGTGTCAAACCACAGCCCATTTTTGTTCTAAAAATTTTATGTAAAACCGTTGTCCATTGTATTCTCAACGATCTTGTCTAAAACCACAAATAAGAGTATCGAATAACATCTATTTTCCGATCTGTAATAATAGGTTTGAAGACAAAACAGACAGTCCGATACCAGCATGAGTGTCAGATCCATCTTCGGCAATCGATACATAGAGGAGCGCTCACTTAAGAGAAATCAATACCAGAGAAACGGCTGAAACGAAATAAATGCGTAAATAGACGGCCATATAAAAAATATAGAATGGGGAGGTAATTTGTGTTAAGTATAGCTGTTATTTATCTAGAGCCGTGCGGGGGAGCTTTGGCCTCCTAGCAGACGTCTGTCTTTCGGTGAGATTAGGAAGCCCGCGTTTTATCCAATTGGGTTCTCTGCCTGGCATTTCTTGTCCCGTGTTTGATTTGGGAGGGCTGTTCAAAGCGATTTAGTTATCTCCCTTTCTTCTGTGTCTCTTATTTTTCTTTCAATTTCGGCCTCTCTCTGTTTCTCTGTCTCTCTGTCTCTCTTTTTTTTTAAAATTCCTTGTTCTGTGCATGCATAGGGAATAAAGAAGCATAGAGAATATGACAAATTCATTGGAGGGGAAGAAGAACAAACAGATCGATCCGACAAAAACTCTATATTTGAGAAGATTGATTCTTAAGACAAATACATTTGAGGAAATTGAAATATTTTGGGCATGTAAAAAAATACACGAATGCCTCCTTGACAAGATGATTATAGAGAGAGGTGTACAGGGGGACGCTGAGAAGAGAAAGACCAGAACGTAAATTTATTCAATATGTGATAGATAATTTTTAATAACAGTTGTTGGACATTGTAATAACAAAGCGTAAAGAAAGGACTCTCCTTAATTATCAAGAAAATAGTATTAATAGTGATATCGAGGAAAAACAGTGACACATAAATGGGAAATGGAACTAGAAGGGAACATTCTTAACCAAGTGGATAATTTTAAATACCTAGGGGCATTCCTAACATCAGATGGAAGATGTACAACAGAGATTAAGATTATCTTATGCAGTAAGTCACTATCTAACTACTGAACGTAAAATTTGCCTAGTACATCAACAGCAGCTAAAAATGCTGTGTTGACTGCAACGTCCCTGCAAGGGATATGCAACATTTACAAAAAAAAGAAGAAGTCACTGTCATCGAATGTAAGAAAGAGAGTGCTGACGTGCTATATAGAACCTGTTTTTTTTTTCTGTATGACAGTTAATCTTGGAATGTAAGTGAACAAATCAATAAGAACTTGGAAGCAACAGAGATGTGGTTCCTGAAACGAATGTTACGAATTCCTTGGGCTGCCAAGGTAACTACCGACGATTGCCTGAAAGAGACTAATGAAACTAGAACATTGTATGCATCAATAACAAAGAGACAACAGCTTTGTTTGGTCATGTGATGAGAAGAGAGGCATTGGAGAACATTGTGATAACTGGAAAGATTAAGGGGAAGAGAGGCAGAGGCAGACCAAAAGAAATGATGTTGGATGGATTGAGACGGTGGCATAGAGGAATATCATCAGCAGAGTTGATCCAGAACACCAAAGACCGATATCTATGGAGAGACGTGAACGCCGACGCCAGATGGCATGACAATTGTTGAAGATAACGACAAACAACGGCAGGATATGTGGGTTACGATCAAGTGAAATTTCGATCTACGGGTTATGGAGGCAAATTTGTTAGTATGACACGCCACAGGATGATGATATAATAAAACGCTGACTTGTTTTGTCTTGATGACGTAAGCTAATATTAGCTAGGATAATGAGGGGCTTCTTCTGTATGCACACGTCTGCGCGTACACACGCACATAAACATAATTAGAACATTTCACTGTGCTTATCCAACCGAAAGCACGCCATGTTTGTTTCTCTTGGAAAACTTCCGCTGTCCATGACCCGTAGACATCATTGCCACGTAGAACTCACAATATGTGAGCTACCTTCATCACATCAACCATAGGAACACGAATGGTCAGAAGAGTAGTTATTCTGGAAAAAAGGGGCCGCATTATCTCATCTCATCTCATCTCATCTCATCTCATCTTGTTTCTCTTGTCCCTTGCTGTGTCGAAGTGAAGCATACACAGCGGGATAGTGCCCGCTTATGGGCTTCATGTATCGACTTTCCCATAGACTCTGCTGTTTCCCCTGTCCATCGTTTATATTTTCTATAATCCATTCAGGTGATCCCGTTCTGTGGCGAAGAGGTTACGCACACAATTCGCAATGCTGCATACTGTGTTCAAAATAGAGCTGCGGTGATTTGGAAGCAGACCGTCTTGCGTTGGTTCTCATACAAAGGTATGAGTGCCGGTCGTTCAGAAAGCAATGGCAAACTACTGGACGTAATCATGCAATAAATAACAAACAGCCAGGAAGAAACAAGAACGCTGTGGTTGACTGTCATGTCTGTAAAGGATATGCAACTTACTTTTTTTAAAGTGAAAGATTCTGTGCAGTATGACTTCTCTTTCATCTGTGTATGGGAGAAGAGAGAAAGAGCGATAGAGAGCGAGAGAGAGAGCAGAGAGACAGCGTGAGAGAGTTAGAAAGCGTGAGTGAGTGTGAGAGTGAGCGATGAGCAAAAGAGAGCGAGAGAGCGACAAAGAGAGAGAGAGAGAGAGAGAGAGAGAGAGAGAGAGAGACAGACAGAGAGAGAGCGACAGAGCGACAGACAGACAGACAGACAGACAGACAGACAGACAGACAGACAGACAGGCAGACAGACAGACAGACAGACAGACAGACAGGTTCCAACTACCTACCCAAGCGGTTTATGATGTATTTAGTAACCGGTCGTTTTAGCACTCAATTTATGCAGCAACACCCCCCCCCCCCCCTTTTTTTTTCTTGTGTTCTTTAAACGAATCACAGTCCCGCAGCAGTTACCGCCACTGTATATGTCAAGCATCAGACCATCACATTGTCTGTAGACCTCTCACAACACGGAGAAATAGGTGGCTGGTTTTATACTCCCTTAGCGAACTACGAAATCAGGCATGGAACCCTGTCTAATTGTGCCCGTGCAATTATTAGCTTAGCTCACTGACGGGTGCACCAACGTCCTGACCGTTACACCAACGTCCTGACGGTTACACCAACGTCCTGACAGTTACACAAGGGTCCTGACCTTAGGACCAACGTCATTATCGTTACACCACGTTTCTGACCGTATTTTTTTTTAGCATATCCTTTACAGGACTTAGCTGTCAACACCAGCATCTTTCAGCTGTATGTTGATCTCTTGGCAAGATTACGCCTCAGTAGTTTGCATTGCTTTCTGAGCGCGGCCGGCTCACATACCCTTAGTAAATTAACCGATGCGATTCGAACCACTGCTGATTTGAACCGTCATCACGTACCGACGAGAGTATACGAGTATTACTTAGAAAAGTCATTACCTCTAAGCCACGAAAGCAGGCACGAACAGGAGCGTTTCCTTGACGAAAACACAAGAAAGATATTCTATACTTCTCATATACAAAACACATATTGATTACTGCTCCACAGTCTGGGATTGGATCTCCAAATCAATAACAAAACGCCTATATTCACTCCAGAAAAGGGCAGTGCGTTTAATTAATGGTGAAAAGCTTACCGACAATTCTAACCTATATAAATGTCTCCGGTTACTGCCACTCACAAGCGCCTGCTTTTTAATAAGACCAAACTAATTCACAAAATCCTATTTCAAAATGCTCCAAACTACCTTTGGCCATTGTTTACATATAAACGCTAGACATAGCGAACGACTAAATATACTTCATGTCCCTAAACCTAGGATAGACTTATATAAAACAAGCTTAGCATACTCTGCCGCTCAGTTGTGGAACAATCTTCCACAAGAAATCAAAGACACCACCAATCATGATTCATACATTCGCAACCTGTTTGAACACTACCTTAGTGCAGACTACATGCCCCCATAACAAAACACAAAAAGACAATAATGGTAACTTATCTCAAACGACAACTAGCCAAAAAACATTCCCTTATGTATGGCACGTTACACCCTCCTTAGGTATTTATAATGCCCATGTTAAACACTGCCTCAGTGAGTCATTTGTTATTGATTATTTTTCATGCGTTTTAATGTTCTTTGTTGTCAAAAGTTGCTTCATAAGTGATGTTGAATGAAAGAATGTATGAGAGGAAATAGAGAAGAAGGGCAGAATGTCAGACGGGCCTGCGTGCCCAATTCTTAACCCTTTGAAAATAAAGACTTATTATTATTATTATTATTATTATTATTATTATTATTATTATTATACAATGTTTCCGACGGAATAGATTTCTCAAAGAATATACAATGTGCCCACGGAACAGACTCCTCAAAAGAATAAACAATGTGGCCCAAGCAACATACCCCTCAAGATTACACAATTGCCGCCACGGAACAGATCCCTCAAAAACTATACAATTTGGCCCATAGAACAGACCCCCCTCAAGAATATTTAATGTGGCTCACGGAACGACACTCATAGAATATACGTGGCCAACAGAAGACCCCCTCAAAGAATATACAATGTGGTCCAAGGAATAGGACACTCTCACACATCTGGTAGGTAGCTTTAACATGGTTCTGATATCTTCTTAAATAAGCATACACGTATTGTTTTGGCACTCATAGAAGTAGAAGAAGGAAGTAGAGATTAGAGGACGCACTGGACAAGATAATAATTAAAGGCTATTGTTACCGGCCTGGATTTGAACCTGTCCACCTCCCAATGACGACGGAGCTTACCTGCAGGAACAAGTATACTTCCACGCATGACACAGAGCGCACAATAGCTGCACTTTTATACGAGGAGGGTTCAAATGAAAACGTTTAAATGTTGTGTGTGTGTGAATGCGCGCGTGTGTTTGTGTGTGTGGTTGTGTATGTATGTGTGTGTGAGTGCGTGTGTGTGTCTGTGTGTGTGTCTGTGTGTGTATGTGTGTGTGTCTGTGTGTGTCTGTGTGTGTGTGTGTGTCTGTGTGGTGTTTGTGTGTCTGTGTGTATGTGTGTGTGTCTGTGTGTGTGTGTATGTGTGTGTGTCTGTGTGTGTCTGTGTCTGTGTGTGTATGTGTGTGTGTGTGTCTGTGTGTGTGTCTGTGTGGTGTGTCTGTGTGTGTGTGTGTGTGTGTGTCTGTGTGTGTGTCTGTGTGTGTGTCTGTTGTGTGTGTATGTGTGTGTGTGTGCCTGTGTGTGTGTCTGTGTGTGTGTGTGTCTGTGTGTGTGTCTGTGTGTGTGTCTGTGTGTGTGTGTGTGGTGTATGTCTGTGTGTGTTTGTGTGTCTGTGTGTCTGTGTGTATGTGTGTGTGTCTGTGTGTGTGTATGTGTGTGTGTCTGTGTGTGTATGTGTGTGTGTGTGTCTGTGTGTGTGTCTGTGTGTGTATGTGTGTGTGTGTCTGTGTGTGTGTCTGTGTGTGTGTCTGTGTGTGTGTCTGTGTGTGTGTGTGTGTCTGTGTCTGTGTGTGTGTCTGTGTGTGTCTGTGTGTGTCTGTGTGTATGTGTGTGTGTCTGTGTGTCTGTATGTGTGTGTGTCTGTGTGTGTCTGTGTCTGTGTGTGTATGTGTGTGTATGTGTCTGTGTGTGTATGTGTGTGTGTGTGTCTGTGTGTGTGTCTGTGTGTGTATGTGTGTGTGTGTCTGTGTGTGTGTCTGTGTGTGTGTCTGTGTGTCTGTGTGTGTGTCTGTGTGTGTGTCTGTGTGTGTGTCTGTGTGTGTGTCTGTGTCTGTGTCTGTGTGTGTGTCTGTGTGTGTCTGTGTGTCTGTGTGTGTGTCTGTGTCTGTGAGTGTGTCTGTGCGTGTGTCTGTGAGTGTGTCTGTGTGTGTGTCTGTGTCTGTGTCTGTGTGTGTGTCTGTGTGTGTCTGTGTGTCTGTGTGTGTGTCTGTGCGTGTGTCTGTGAGTGTGAATATATTCTGACAAAGTAAAGAATAAATGTATAATTTCTCGATTTCTCGATGTAGTCACCACTGCGTACAATGTAAGTCCTCCAGCGCTAATAAAGTGCTTGGATTCCTTTAGAGAAATATGCTATTGGTAGCAACTCGGTGTGCCTGACCCTGTCATGAACAGTCTGTCACAGAAGTCAGGCCGCTTTGACAATTCCTACTTCACTTACTGGATTGAAAGACCACATCATCATACTGGACCTCTAGTAACAATTGTTGATAGGAAACCATCACCGTCTGCTTCACAGCACGGCACAAATTTTGACAAGCATCAATGCGTCGTAGTTTCACTTCTGAGTAAGCTACCGTGGCACCCACTTTGCAAACACTTTCCAGTACTGTAGCACATCATTGATGATGTGGTGTGCTCAACCCTGACGGATGTCAAGATGTGTGGAAATGTCACTCACAGTCAATCGGCGGTTTCCCTCTATGAGGCTTTCAACGACTGCACTCGACTCTGGGGTCACTACTCGGTGTTCTCTACCCGGTCGTGAAGAGCCTGTCACAGGAATCACGCTGTTTTGAAACGCCCTACTCCCCTCATACATTTTCTGGACTTAAAGGCAAACACTACCATAATGGACTTTAATTTGCCGTAGTTTTATATAGGTTTCACCCTCCACTACTTAAAAAAAAACGGATAACAGAACTTTGGTGCATGTCAAAAGCGGAGTGGCCATCTTTAAACTGTCCACAGGACGTCACCGTGTTTGTCTGCACCGTGATGTCACGTACTTAACACTCTTGACATTCTGAGCAATAATATTGACAGGTTATAAGGCAATGACATGGTTATTGTAATTTATATCACACTTTTAAGGTTTTCATTTGAAGCTCCCAAGTATTTGTAACCAGATGATCATATCCTCCCCCACCCCATATGTTCCATTCGTGGCTGCTGTGATTATATGGGTCGACATATCTTCATTGTAATGGCCATAGACATAACGATGAGTTAAAATATTGCAGTACAGAGAGACTTACCGTGTCCTGCAACATGTGATGATGCTGTGGGAGACTGAGTATGTGTACACTTTACTGTAGGGGTTCAGGTTGCTGAAACAGAACATGTAAGTGTTAAAACATTGGTATGTTTGGTTGTTCTTGTGTTTTGGTGACGTAGTGGTGGTAGTAATAGGGTAAAACAGAAGAATGCCAGGAAAAGAATAGCTTGTAGGAGTGATGGTGAGTGGTGGTAGTGGTGGTGGTTTAGTGGTAGTGATGATGGTAATTGTGGTACTGGTTGTGGTTGTAGTAGTGGTGGTAATGGTGAGTGTGGTGTTGGTGGTAGCGGTGGTGATAGTCATGGTTAAAGTGATGTTGGCTTAGCGGTATTGTGATAGTACTACCGCCACCTTTACCACTATAACCACTACCGCGATTACTACCATCACTGTCTGTCATAACTGTCATCCTACTGCCTATAGTACCTTGCAGTATAGGGCAGGTGGGGGGATCTCGAGTCTTGGTCGGGTTCGAATCTTAGGTAAAGTGTGGAGGTTTTGTTTCTGTCGGAGGCAAACAAGAAAATCCTATTCTGCACAGTTCACGGCGTCTGCACTAGCCAGGCTAAAGCCACACTTGCAGTGTGGATAATACAACTGCTTTGTAGACTTTCAGCTTTGTTTGCAGGCTTATTCCATTTATGTCCCATACATTCTTGTACAGTCTGCCAAAGGCCGCGCTGGCCTTGGAGATTCTTGCATTCACTTTAATATTAGTAGTAGTAGTAGTAGTAGTAGTAGTAGTAGTAGTAGTAGTAGTAGTAGTAGTAGTAGTAGTAGTAGTAGTAGTAGTAGTAGTAGTTGTTGTTGTAATATTAGTAATGGCAGTAATAGTAGCAGTAACTGTAATATTAATAATGGCAGTAATAGTAGCAGTAACTGTAGTAGTAAGAGTAGTAGTAGTAGCAGCAGCAATAGTTGTTGTAGTTGTTGTTTTCGCAATTTCAGCAGTACGAGGTTCCCCAATGGTTTACACACGACCCGCGAGACGAGGGAAGGCAATATGTTGTAAGGCAGAACCTAAAATCAATCTGAACGCTTTCTCCTTCAATGTTTCTATTAAAGGAGTTCAGTTGTCTGCCCCTGGACGCTTACCGTCAATTGTACCCAGGAGGGCCATTTGTGGAAAGACATATATATAGCCAGTGACATGGACGACCAGTGCCCAGCTCTCGTGTGTCATCAACAAATGATTCACCAAAAACAACGAGAAAGTGGTGTCAGTGATCTTTACTAGAACACAGTTATAAGTAGAAAAATGGACGTTGCGGCCAAAGCCTTCGTCGGCGCACAAACCACACACACATCGATACAACTGTATGAAAATCTCTAAGTTAAATTAATTGCATATCTTTTACAGGACCTAGCAGCGAACTACATATTTGTTGGCTGTTTATGATTTCTTGGCAAGTTTACGATCGGTAGTTTGCAAATGCTTTCTGAGCGACCGACACACAGGCCATTGTATGCAACACAGCACAAGGCGATCTGTTTCTAAATCGCAGGCAGCTATGTTTTGAACGCATTATGCGGGATTACGAATTGCTTTCGTAACCTGTTCGCCACACCGACTGCTTTTTTAACATGAACACACACACACACTCACATATGTGTGTGTGTGTGTGTGCGTGCGTGTGTGTGTATGTATGTGTGTGTGTGTATGTGTGTGTGTGTGTTGGGGATCATGACTCTCTACATATTGCGATTTTCGACGACATGGATCATGTTGTGTGTTGACTCACTTCCGTGCCATGACACAAGACTGTTAAACATTTCCTCACGCTGTTTTTTTCTATCTCTCTTTCCACAAATCTTTCCGGTTGTCATAACATGTTTCAATTTTTGCCTTCTCATAATGTGGCACAGAAATGACTGCTTCTTTCTGGTAGTTAGTTAGTTTAGTTAGTTAGTTAGTTAGTTAGTTAGTTAGTTAGTTAGGTAGTTAGTTAGTTAGTTAGTTAGTTAGTTAGGTAGTTAGTTAGTTAGTTAGTTAGTTAGTTAGTTAGTTAGTTAGGTAGTTAGATAGTTAGTTAGTAAGTTAGTTAGTTAGTTAGTTAGATAGATAGTTAGTTAGTTAGTTAGTTAGTTAGATAGTTAGTTAGATAGTTAGTTAGTTAGTTAGTTAGTTAGGTAGTTAGTTAGTTAGTTAGCTAGTTGGTTAGTTAATTAGTTAGTTAGTTAGTTAGTTAGTTAGTTAGTTAGTTAGTTAGTTAGTTAGTTAGTTAGTTAGTTAGTTAGGTAGTTAGTCAGTTAGTTAGTTAGTCGACAGATCATCCTCATTGCACATCGAACCATTCAGTCCATAAGTGCTCGGATCTCCTCCTCAACAAATCCCGCAACGTGTAGCGGCTAACGACGCCAGTTCTGTGTTGGTTTATCAATCTTCTTTGGCTTCCTGCGTCGTATACTTGTTTGGTCACGCCTCTTTTAATTTGCTATTCTCGCAGTCTGGCCATGGTTGTAGATTCAAAGTCATCACTAGATTCTCGCAAAAGTCTTACTTCCCGTAGAGCATTCAGAATGTCAGCCTGGTCCATGGCGCGTCCGCCCTCCACAGTAGCCTCACCTGTGAGCTTGTCAGCCCGCTCATTTCCTCGTACTCCCGCATGCCCTGGCACGAAAATGAAACTATTCGTTGCCAGCTGAGACCGCTCCAGAGACAGCAACTCTCTCTCCGGATCCACCCAATCTCTATCCTCTTGAGCATGCTCATTGAGTCGCTAAGGAAACATGCCCTAGTGAATGTCTGTGTCTCGAGCCATGTTATTGCTTTACTTACTGCCATGACTTCCATAGTCAGGCTACTCGTGGTCTCAACAAAAGCACCAGAGTCCTCTTTCACAATTCTCCCTCCAGGTTGAGCCGTAAAGGCACATGGGCTTCCCACATGTCGGACGACCGATCCATCTGTGTAAATGACAGCATCACCGTCTAACGAATTCTCGAAAATTAACGCTTGTACTTCCGCCTCCACAGCAGCAGGATTTTCTTTTCTGCATCTTCTGTCTAGAACACCGAATGGCGAAATGGCTAGCTGAAATTTTAAAACTAGTACGACAGTCCTTCGATCCAAGAACACTCAGAGATACCTTCGAACTGGTGGAACTATTGGATACTATGGACATAAACAACAAACACATGGCATCCATGGATGTTGCCTCTTTATTCACCAACGTTCCATTAGATGAGACCGTGAATATAATAAGTGAACGCATTAGAGACAAACAACTAAAACTAGGCATACCATCAGCTATCCTAGAGAGGCTATTAAAATTATGTACCTCCAACATACAATTCGACTTTCTAAACAAGTCATATCGCCAAATTGACGGAGTGGCCATGGGGAGCCCACTTGGACCTATTCCACCGGACATCTTCATGGCACACTTAGAAGAAAAGAGATCCTCAGAAATCAATAACTTGGCCTTTTACCGTCGTTACGTGGACAAGCAACGTCGTCCAGGCCACAATGAACGAGACACATATAAACATCTCTTTATCTATGGAACACGAACACAACGAAGCGTTGCCGTTTCTAGATATCCTAATGAGACGTAGAGCAGACGGCACAATTCAAAGATCGGTGTACCGCAAAGAAACATGGACGGGCCAATACTTAAATGTTCAGAGCTTCGCACCTGTCCAGTACAAACGGGGCTTAGTACGGACCCTGTTTGACCGTGCTAGGAAGATATGCACCCAGGACACACTGACAAAGGAATTTGAAACTCTGAACAATGCCTTAAACCTGAATGGGTACTCCACAGGATTTATAAAGCGCCACTGCCAACAGCCCAAACCGAAATCAGAAGTAACTACAGTCCCTAAACTCAAGGTATTCATCCAGCTAACCTTCCGAGGAGATGACGTAATGCAACGTCTGCGGGACCGGCTCACCACAGCAGTCGAGCGAACATTCTGTGCTGCAGCTCTAGTCATCAGGTACAGAACCGTACCGATCCCCGTCCCAGCAGTAAAAGAACCTGTAGCTTTGTACACCAAATTAAATTGTATTTACCAATGTACATGCAGATGCGAGGCCATCTACATAGGCAGAACTGAGCGACAGTAACATTGCAGGGTTTCGGAACATATTCCTAATTGGGTGGACAAGATACTACACACAGAAGATGGTAGCCTAGGCAGGCCGACACACCGGAACAGTCCGGCTTCATCGGTCGAGAGACATGTGCTCGAGAGCGGTCACGTGGTAGAAAGAGACAGTGCCTTCCGGGTGTTGTTTAACACACAAAGTAGTCGATTGTTAAAGTTTGCTGAAGCTATAATAATCAACCTTCGTAAGCCGTCCTTGTGCAAGCAGAAAGACATGTTAGTCAGTTTAAAATTACCGTGGTAGACAATCGACATTACTGTGCGAACATGTGTATATTTCAGTTTGAAGGATTTATCTAATTAATTCACGTAAGTTGTGTGATTTCTGCAGTATGTACCTGACGAGATGCAGCGAAATATGCCAGGCAATAAATCGTGCAATCTATTGTTTGTGTCTTCGTTATTCAAATTCATCACGGGAAAACATTGTTTTGAATCTTCTGTCTAGTTGAATGCAAAAAGAAAAAGACGTACAGACATCTGTTGGCACTTGTACCCACTCCTCGCCAGGTTCTAATTCCTCAAGTGAACACACCTGCTGAAGAATGTCTTCGGCTTGACACATCCACTACTGTCCTCTGTTTGACCTGATGCCCTTTACCTTCATGATTTCACTACGCAGTGGATGTTGTGTGTTTGCGTAAACTCTGAGGTAGGCACGTGCTCTGCACATTTGTATTCTGTCTTCAATGGTTGGAAAATCAAGAAGGTAGCGCATCGCCCTGCATGCTGTATCTCTTGTACATCCAAGAATAATGTGCATAGCTTCGTTCTGTATCCTTTCCATCCTTTCTATCTGCTTACGGCTGAGAGTCAGGATCACCATCGCATACTCCAAAACAGACATGACCAGCCTCTCGTATAGAAGACATAGATGACGCTGCTCACAGTTTTCTGCCGCCATCACCCGCATCGCAGCCAAACGTCGCTTTGCATTTGTTATCACCTGGTTACCACAGTCTCTGAACACAGATTTACAGTTGGTGTTGGAGTGTTGACAATATGATTATTCAAAGAGAACCTTGTCACTGTTGCCTTTGTTGGGTTGACCATTGCCCCAGCTTCAACACACGAAGTACTTATGCGATTGAGTTCGGTTTGTAGTTCCACAGCAACCTGATCTCTATCCTTACCCTGACGATACACTAAAACATCATCGGCATACGACAATGTCCTGCCAGGTCCAGTGATCTGCTCACTGGTGATTCTCACAGTTTACACGTTGAAGAGTACCGGAGATAATGGTGATCCCTGTGGTAGGCCAGTATATATTGTTGTTGGTTCCGAAGTCCAACTGCCACATCTAAAAACTACTTTCTGTTGGAAGAGGGCTGCAGCGATCCAACTACGCAAGAAGATACTTATCTTGAGTTTTGATATTTGTTACAAGTTGTCTTTGCGACTTATTCCTTAAAACGTCCGGATTGCTAATTTTGGCGTCTAGTAATTGTTTTCGTCTATTTACTAATTGTTCAGGATTCGCATCTGCGTATTGCAATTGGTTCTATGCAACATGCAATCATTCTTTTTCTAGCTTTCAAGGACAAGGACTTATAGTACACAACATTCTTCATTTGATAGAACGCACTTTTTTGCTTGTCTTATTTTGTTTTTTATCTCTGTTATTCATCTTATCTGAACTCCGCACTCGAGAATATAATGACGCAGACCGACAACGAACCCATGAACGTCGTAACTCGAGGCAATCAACTTGACCATAGCAACGTTTGTCAAATTGATCGTACCAACGTTTATCAACTTGATCATATCAACGTTTGTCAACTTGACCATACTAACATGTGTCAACTAGACTATACCAACGTTTGTCAACTTGACCACACCAACGTTTGCCAACTTGACCATATCAACGCTTGTCAACTTGATCATACCAACATTTGTCAACTTGAATATATCAACGTTTGACAATTTGACCATACCAACGTTTATCAACTTTACAATACCAACATTTGTCAACTTGACCATACCAACATTCGCCAACTTGACTATAGCAACGTTTATCAACATGACCTTACCAGCGTGTGTCAACTTGACTATATCAACGTTTGTCAACTTGACCATACCAACATTTGTCAACTTGACCATACCAACATTTGTCAACTTGACCATACCAACATTTGTCAACTTGACCATACCAACATTCGCCAACTTGACTATAGCAACGTTTATCAACATGACCTTACCAACGAGTGTCAACTTGACTATATCAACGTTTGTCAACTTGACCATACCAATATTTGTCAACTTTACCATACCAACGTTTGTCAACTTGATCATATCAACGTTCGTCAACTTGACCATACCAACGTTCGTCAACTTGACCATACCAACGTTTGTCAACTTGACCATACCAACGTGTGTCAACTTGACCATCAAACGTATGAATACTTGACCAAACCAACGTGTGTCAACTAGACCATTTAACGTATGAATACTTGACCATACCGACCTTTGTCAACTTGACCATACCAACGTTTGAATACTTGACAATACCAGCGTTTGTCAACTTGTCAATGCCAACGTTTGAATACTTAACCATACCAACGTTTGAATACTTGACCATACCAACGTTTGGGTACTAAGTGATTAAATGAGTATGATCCGAGAGGTCAAGGCGGTGTATGTACGCAGACAGGGGGCTGAATCACTGCGGAGTTCTATTTTCCGCTGACTTGCCTCCATCTTATTTCTGGGACATTCAGGAGTCGAGGGAAATGGATGAGCTGATAAACTTGATGGCTCTGCATCCACTGCATATGGCCAGCCCATGGATCTTTTCGATGTTATTAACTCCTTTAGAGAGATGTCGAGATCGGTGGACTTTGACGCCTTTGAATCCACTTTATTGTAAAGAATGAGAGACTAGGGAGTAAGAATTAGTACGTCCAGACAAGAGAGGAACTATGCGAGATCGGGGGGCCTTGGTAACCACACAGAACTTGCACTATCACAAGGGTTGTCCATGGGACATAATTTAAACTGCGTGGTAATTTACGCATGTCCCATCCCATGCCGTCTCATGGGACTTTCATATGGGATTCCCATGGGAATAACATTCCCACGGCCAAGCCTGGCAGTCTTTTCCAGACTCAGGTTTGAGTTAAGAGGAGAACGGAGCACTTATGTGTTGATGACATAAGATAACACCCTAAATGATAATAGATAACACACGACCCCACAGTGTAAATACGTTCGGCCTCGGGGTATTTCGCTAACTATCAAAATTGTTTGCATATCCTTTACATGACATTGCTGTCAACATCAGCATCTTTCAGCTGATTGTTGATTTCTTGGCAAGATTCACGCTCAGTAGTTTGCCATTGCTTTATGAGCGGCCGGTTCACATACCCCGTAAGTTACCGACGCTATTCGAACCACTGCTGATTCTCACCTTCGTCACGTTACTTACGAGAGTGCGGAGAAAAGTCACTAACCTCTAGGCCAGGAAGACGGCATTTCGCCAACTAATCTATTTTATTGTTTAGTATTCTCCATAAATTCTTGAGCGGCTATAGTTTTCTATATTCTTACCATAATCACATTTTACATAGTTATTATCCAAATCACAAACACGCAAAATAAATACCTGCATGATGAGATGGCTGAGCAAATTTTATAACTTAACTATCTGAGACAGAGTAGGAACATCGTATTAGACAGACTGTGGTATTAACACCTACTGCTACATATATTGAAAGGCAGAAGATCAAATGGTTCGACCATCTCATTAGAATGCAACACAATCAGTTACAGCCACTGGTGCTACGCACCAAGATCTACTACGAGAGCAAGAGGGCGCTTGAGGTTAAACACATGGACTTAAACCATCAAAAACATTGTACTCACAAGGAATGACATTATCCAATGCCACCCATCAAGCACCGGGACCTCAGCTATCCCTCCCAACGACGTTTGACAGAACACGTTGAAGATGATATTGATGATACTATAGTTGTTGTTGTCGTTGTTGTTACTGTTTTTTTAAACATCTTAAATGAATGCAATATTAGATAGTAATACTACGTACACAAAAGTAAAGTCTCTTTTTACACACGCTAGTAACATTGGGCACATGAAGTTAGACCCTGTGTTGGCAGACCAAACAACATGGAGGGATAGCGTGTACTTACACGGTGTACCAATCAAGGGCTGCATGTATAAGATTACGACAAAGACTGCAGTCAAAGGCTAAGATCACACACCACCAACGTGGATGTAGGAGGTAAGGGAAAGCCTATCACAAATCTGACATGATAACGTGTTAAGAATCGTTTCACCCAACTAGGACTACATGTATAAAATTAAGACAAGACAGCTATCAAAGGCGAAGATTACAAACCACCCACGAGGAATTTGATGGTAAGGGGAAACTGCAACAGCATCTAACCAAAACTACTTTTATAAGCATTTCACAAATGTGACATGGAGGGATGGATAACATGGTCATACACATTTCAACCACCTAGGACTGCAAGTATAAGATTAAGACACGGCTGCTGTCAAAGGTGAAGATCACAAACCATATTCGAGGATGTCGAAGGTAAGTGGAAACCGCAGCTGCGTCTAACCAAGAATATTATTAATGCTGTGTCCTCAAATGGCAATTCCTCTCATATCCAAAACATTTCTCATAATATTTTTACTGTATAGATAAAACAGGTCTGGACATATTACACATCCCCGTCGCACATCTGATCGTTGGATGGTGTAATCTTACTTCATTATCGTTTATTTTATGGGAGCAAGTTGTTTCCAGTTTATGTTCTTAACAAGCCTAAGGTCTTTCCAGTCAATTTGTAGATCAGCAACCATCTTTGTCATGCCGACGTGTTCTGCTCTATCGAACGTCTTTGCGTAGTCAATGAAGCAAAGATCTAGGCCTGTGTTTGCATCTATCGAACGTTCTGTTAATGTTCTCAGCAAATACACATCACCTATATTGTATGCTTTCATCTATGAAACACAAAGATCTAGGCCTGTGTTTGCATCTATGGAACGTTCTGTTAATGTTCTCAGCAAATACACATCACCTATATTGTATGCTTTCATCTATGAAACACAAAGATCTAGGCCTGTGTTTGCATCTATGGAACGTTCTGTTAATGTTCTCAGCAAATACACATCACGTAATTGTATGCTTTCATCTATGAAACACAAAGATCTAGGCCTGTGTTTGCATCTATCGGAACGTTTCTGTTAATGTTCTCAGCAAATATCACATCACCTATATTGTATGCTTTCATCTATGAAACACAAGATCTAGGCCTGTGTTTTGCATCTATGGAACGTTCTGTTAATGTTCTCAGCAAATACACATCACGTATATTGTATGCTTTCATCTATGAAACACAAAGATCTAGGCCTGTGTTTGCATCTATGGAACGTTCTGTTAATGTTCTCAGCAAATACACATCACGTATATTGTATGCTTTCATCTATGAAACACAAAGATCTAGGCCTGTGTTTGCATCTATGGAACGTTTCTGTTAATGTTCTCAGCAAAATACACATCACCTATATTGTATGCTTTCATCTATGAAACACAAAGATCTAGGCCTGTGTTTTGCATCTATGGAACGTTCCTGTTAATGTTCTCAGCAAATACACATCACCTATATTGTATGCTTTCATCTATGAAACACAAAGATCTAGGCCTGTGTTTGCATCTATCGAAGCGTTCTGTTAATGTTCTCAGCAAATACACATCACCTATATTGTATGCTTTCATCTATGAACACCAAAGATCTAGGCCTGTGTTTGCATCTATGGAACGTTCTGTTAATGTTCTCAGCAAATACACAATCACGTATATGGTATGCTTTCATCTATGAAACACAAAGATCTAGGCCTGTGTTTGCATCTATGGAACGTTCTGTTAATGTTCTCAGAAAATACACATCACCTATATTGTATGCTTTCATCTATGAAACACAAAGATCTAGGCCTGTGTTTGCATCTATGGAACGTTCTTGTTAATGTTCTCAGCAAATACACATCACGTATATTGTATGCTTTCATCTATGAAACACAAAGATCTAGGCCTGTGTTGCATCTATGGAACGTTCTGTTAATGTTCTCAGCAAATACACATCACGTATATGTATGCTTTCATCTATGAAACACAAAGATCTAGGCCTGTGTTTGCAATCTATGGAACGTTCTGTAATGTTCCTCAGCAAATACACATCACCTATATTGTATGCTATTCATCTATGAAACACAAAGATCTAGGCTGTGTTTGCATCTATCGAACGTTCTGTTAATGTTCTCAGCAAATACACATCACGTATATTGTATGCTTTCATCTATGAAACACAAAGATCTAGGCCTTGTGTTTGCATCTATGGAACGTTCTGTTAATGTTCTCAGCAAATACACATCACCTATATTGTATGCTTTCATCTATGAAACACAAAGATCTAGGCCTGTGTTTGCATCTATCGAACGTCTGTTAATGTTCTCAGCAAATACACATCACGTATATTGTATGCTTTCATCTATGAAACACAAAGATCTAGGCCTGTGTTTGCATCTATGGAACGTTCTGTTAATGTTCTCAGCAAATACACATCACCTATATTGTATGCTTTCATCTATGAAACACAAAGATCTAGGCCTGTGTTTGCATCTATGGAACGTTCTGTTAATGTTCTCAGCAAATACACATCACCCTATATTGTATGCTTTCATCTATGAAACACAAAGATCTAGGCCTGTGTTTGCATCTATCGAACGTTCTGTTAATGTTCTCAGCAAATACACATCACCTATATTGTATGCTTTCATCTATGAAACACAAAGATCTAGGCCTGTGTTTGCATCTATCGAACGTTCTGTTAATGTTCTCAGCAAATACACATCACGTATATTGTATGCTTTCATCTATGAAACACAAAGATCTAGGCCTGTGTTTGCATCTATCGAACGTTCTGTTAATGTTCTCAGCAAATACACATCACGTATATTGTATGCTTTCATCTATGAAACACAAAGATCTAGGCCTGTGTTTGCATCTATGGAACGTTCTGTTAATGTTCTCAGCAAATACACATCACCTATATTGTATGCTTTCATCTATGAAACACAAAGATCTAGGCCTGTGTTTGCATCTATCGAACGTTCTGTTAATGTTCTCAGCAAATACACATCACGTATATGTATGCTTTCATCTATGAAACACAAAGATCTAGGCCTGTGTTTGCATCTATGGAACGTTCTGTTAATGTTCTCAGCAAATACACATCACCTATATTGTATGCTTTCATCTATGAAACACAAAGATCTAGGCCTGTGTTTGCATCTATGGAACGTTCTGTTAATGTTCTCAGCAAATACACATCACCTATATTGTATGCTTTCATCTATGAAACACAAAGATCTAGGCCTGTGTTTGCATCTATCGAACGTTCTGTTAATGTTCTCAGCAAATACACATCACGTATATTGTATGCTTTCATCTATACACATCACCTATATTGTATGCTTTCATCTATACACATCACCTATATTGTATGCTTTCATCTATGAAACACAATGTTCTTTCCTATTTCTGGTTGTATTATTATCCTAACATTTTGTATAGTTATTCTTAGCAAAGTCTTTGTGATGTGGCTCATTATGTTAGATGTTCAATACTGGTCACATTCGAAGGCCTTTATGATAGTTGTTCGGTGTTTATCACATTCTAACACTTTTATATTAGTTGTTTGGTGTTTATCACATTCTAACACTTTTATATTAGTTGTTTGGTGTTTATCACATTCTAACACTTTTATATTAGTTGTTTGGTGTTTATCACATTCTAACACTTTTATATTAGTTGTTCGGTGTTTATCACATTCTAACACTTTTATATTAGTTGTTCGGTGTTTATCACATTCTAACACTTTTATATTAGTTGTTTGGTGTTGATCACATTCTAACACTTTTATATTAGTTGTTTGGTGTTTATCACATTCTAACACTTTTATATTAGTTGTTTGGTGTTTATCACATTCTAACACTTTTATATTAGTTGTTTGGTGTTTATCACATTCTAACACTTTTATATTAGTTTGTTTGGTGTTGATCACATTCTGACACTTTTATATTAGTTGTTTGGTGTTGATCACATTCTAACACTTTTATATTAGTTGTTTGGTGTTTATCACATTCTAACACTTTTATATTAGTTGTTTGGTGTTTATCACATTCTAACACTTTTATATTAGTTGTTTGGTGTTTATCACATTCTAACACTTTTATATTAGTTGTTTGGTGTTGATCACATTCTAACACTTTTATATTAGTTGTTTGGTGTTGATCACATTCTAACACTTTTATATTAGTTGTTTGGTGTTTATCACATTCTAACACTTTTATATTAGTTGTTTGGTGTTTATCACATTCTAACACTTTTATATTAGTTGTTCGGTGTTTATCACATTCTAACACTTTTATATTAGTTGTTCGGTGTTTATCACATTCTAACACTTTTATATTAGTTGTTTGGTGTTGATCACATTCTAACACTTTTATATTAGTTGTTTGGTGTTTATCACATTCTAACACTTTTATATTAGTTGTTTGGTGTTTATCACATTCTAACACTTTTATATTAGTTGTTTGGTGTTGATCACATTCTGACACTTTTATATTAGTTGTTTGGTGTTTATCACATTCTAACACTTTTATATTAGTTGTTCGGTGTTTTATCACATTCTAACACTTTTATATTAGTTGTTTGGTGTTTATCACATTCTAACACTTTTATATTAGTTGTTTGGTGTTTATCACATTCTAACACTTTTATATTAGTTGTTTGGTGTTTATCACATTCTAACACTTTTTAATATTAGTTGTTTGGTGTTTATCACATTCTAACACTTTTATATTAGTTGTTTGGTGTTATCACATTCTAACACTTTTATATTAGTTGTTTGTGGTGTTTATCACATTCTAACACTTTATATTAGTTGTTTGGTGTTGATCACATTCTAACACTTTTATATTAGTTTGTTGGTGTTTATCACATTCTAACACTTTTATATTAGTTGTTCGTGTTTATCACATTCTAAACACTTTTATATTAGTTGTTTGGTGTTTATCACATTCTAACACTTTTATATTAGTTGTTTGGTGTTTATCACATTCTAACACTTTTATATTAGTTGTTTTGGTGTTTATCACATTCTAACACTTTTATATTAGTTGTTTGGTGTTTATCACATTCTAACACTTTTATATTAGTTGTTTGGTGTTTATCACATTCTAACACTTTTATATTAGTTGTTTGGTGTTTATCACATTCTAACACTTTTATATTAGTTGTTTGGTGTTTATCACATTCTAACACTTTTATATTAGTTGTTTGGTGTTTATCACATTCTAACACTTTTATATTAGTTGTTTGGTGTTTATCACATTCTAACACTTTTATATTAGTTGTTTGGTGTTTATCACATTCTAACACTTTTATATTAGTTGTTTGGTGTTTATCACATTCTAACACTTTTATATTAGTTGTTTGGTGTTTATCACATTCTAACACTTTTATATTAGTTGTTTGGTGTTTATCACATTCTAACACTTTTATATTAGTTGTTTGGTGTTTATCACATTCTAACACTTTTATATTAGTTGTTTGGTGTTTATCACATTCTAACACTTTTATATTAGTTGTTTGGTGTTTATCACATTCTAACACTTTTATATTAGTTGTTTGGTGTTTATCACATTCTAACACTTTTATATTAGTTGTTTGGTGTTTATCACATTCTAACACTTTATATTAGTTGTTCGGTGTTTATCACATTCTAACACTTTTATATTAGTTGTTCGGTGTTTATCACATTCTAACACTTTTATATTAGTTGTTCGGTGTTTATCACATTCTAACACTTTTATATTAGTTGTTTGGTGTTTATCACATTCTAACACTTTTATATTAGTTGTTTGGTGTTTATCACATTCTAACACTTTTATATTAGTTGTTTGGTGTTTATCACATTCTAACACTTTTATATTAGTTGTTTGGTGTTTATCACATTCTAACACTTTTATATTAGTTGTTCGGTGTTTATCACATTCTAACACTTTTATATTAGTTGTTTGGTGTTTATCACATTCTAACACTTTTATATTAGTTGTTTGGTGTTTATCACATTCTAACACTTTTATATTAGTTGTTCGGTGTTTATCACATTCTAAGACTTTTATATTAGTTGTTTGGTGTTTATCACATTCTAACACTTTTATATTAGTTGTTCGGTGTTTATCACATTCTAACACTTTATATTAGTTGTTTGGTGTTTATCACATTCTAACACTTTTATATTAGTTGTTTGGTGTTTATCACATTCTAACACTTTTATATTAGTTGTTTGGTGTTTATCACATTCTAACACTTTTATATTAGTTGTTTGGTGTTTATCACATTCTAACACTTTTATATTAGTTGTTTGGTGTTTATCACATTCTAACACTTTTATATTAGTTGTTCGGTGTTTATCACATTCTAAGACTTTTATATTAGTTGTTTGATGTTGATCACATTCTGACACTTTTATATTAGTTGTTCGGTGTTTATCACATTCTAAGGCCTTTATGTTAGATGTTTAATGCTGGTCACATTCTAAGGCATTTGTGTTAGTTGTTCCTTGTTGATCACATTCTAAGGCTTTTATGTTAGTTGTTTGATGTTGATCACATTCTAACACTTTTATATTAAATATTGAGCACAACCCACTACTCGCAACGCCGATCGCATTCTGGTATGAACCTAAGGCCTATCCACGTCAGTATGGAAGCACTACGTGGACGTTGACGTTGATAGGCCTTAGGTTCATACCAGAATGCGATCGGCGTTGCCAGTAGTGGGTTATGCTCAATATTTAAATTTCATATCCCGAAACAACCACATAATCACTTTTATATTAGACGTTGGTGTTGATTACATTCTTAGGCTGTCATGTTAGTTGTTGGATGCTGATCACATACTAAGGCTTGTATGTGAGATAGTTGATGTTGTTCACATTCTTAGGCTGTATGTTGGATGTTCGATGTTTATGACATTCTAAGGCTCCTGATTTCTTCGGGATCGCAATAACCATAATCAAATGTTGCATGTTCCTTGCGAGATGTTGCGATAAAACATGGGTTGATTTTGTAGGCAGTGGCACTATCAGTAGTTTGCCACTGCTTTCTGAACGAGCAGAAGTCAAGATAAACTATCATGGTTTAAAGAGAATGCAGCAGTAGGGGGTGGTTAGGGGATCTGGCCGACAGTCGTCACTCAGAGGGTTGAGTGGTATGATCAAGTTGGTATGGTCAGCTGAAATAAGGTGGTATGGTCAAATATTCAAACACTGGTATGGTCAAATATTCAAACACTGGTATGGTCAAAAATTCAGACGTTGGTATTGTCAAGTTGAAAAACGTTGGTATCGTCAAATATTCAACAAGACAGACATATAATCAGATTGTAATGGGCACCATTGGTATTGGAACTCTACACTGGCTGTTGAAGATGAGGACTGAGTGTTGATGAGAATGCCCCGAGTGCAATGATGTCCGTTCTTGACTCAACTCAATTCAACTCTGAACGAGAGGATATCGTGTAAGTCCAACCTAATTCCGTGTGTGGGGGTTGAGTAGTCTATCTCGCCATTAGCGGGCCGGAAATTTAAGAGCGAGCGCTCTTATAGCTTTCTTATCCTTACGACTACGTCGAAATCTGCAATAAACATAGATTTACATAAGTCAGGAGGTATTTTTCCTGCTTTGACTATAACGTTTAATAGAGGAAAGAATTCAAGGAATGAATCAATCAATCAGGTTCCGTCTCCACAATGAAGGTTGGCTGGAATGGATCTCCAATACTCTCTGTCTCTCGCCTTGACTTTACATTCTATCAGTCTAATGTTCGTCCATCTCTTGATGTTATCTTCCCACTTGTATCATTGTCTACCTCTTGCTCGCTTGCCCTCAACCTTGCCTTCCAGTATGGTTTTTATAAGTGTATCATGTCTTTTAACGTGGCAGAAATATTTCACTTGCCCTCTCTTTAAGTCTTTCATCACCTCTCTCTTCATTCCCAGGTTTTCTAGAACCTCTGCATTTCATTGTTTTTGTTTCCATGAAATACGACCTATTTGTCTGTATATCCACATCTCCAGAGATTCTATGCGACTTTCTAGTTGCCTGTTCAATGTCCAGGCTTCCGCACCATACAGTGGCGTTGAATATACGTAGCATTTGACTATTATCATTTTTAATGCGATATTAATCTCTCTAGCTAGATATTAATACTGATTTAATACCATTGAAAGTATTTATTGCCATTTCTATTCTTTCTTTTTTTTTAAATTTCTATTTTACTTCTGCCATAATCTGTTATTATGTGTCCAAGATAGGAAAAACTTGCTACTTGTTCTAGTATCTCCCCGTTTACTGTGATGTTCATCGATGACCTTTCGTTTTCACTGCTAATTATCATAGTTGTGTGTGTGTGTGTGTTTTTTTTTGGAAAGGGGGGGGGGGGGGTATCTAAGCCACATTCTGCACCGTGCCTGCTTACTTGTTCCACTAGGTCTTGTAACTCTTGCTCACTTTCTGCTAGTAATACGGTATCGTCAGCAAACCTAAGATTGTTTATGACCCGTCCATTGATGTTAAGTCCAGGCATTTCAACTTGTTTAAAAATTCTTTCTGTGTATAGGCTGAAGAGGATTGGGGGGGGGGGAAAGGGGGGGGGGCAGCACACATCCCTGCCGTACTCCTTTTGTTATCTATATAGGCGACGAATAGTTATTACCGTATCTAATACACGCCACTTGTTCCCAGTACAAGTTATTAATAGGCCTGTTGTCCTTACCATCTACTCCTATATCTTGAAGGCACGTAATTAGTCGTCCAACGTTGCACTCTATCAAAAGCTTTCTTGAAGTCTATAAAACGAACATATATACGTTTTGGAACTTCTATATATTTTTCAATTAACATCCTTTAACAGATAATTTCTTCTCTAGTGCCACTGTTTTTGATTAAACCAAATTGTTCTTCAACTAATTCCTAATCTATTTTATGTTGGATTCTTTCTTGTATTACCTTGAGTAGTATCTTATTTATGTGGCTCATTAAGCTAATAGTTCTGTAATCCTCACAACCAACAGTTCTTAACTTCTTTGATAGTTTGATGAAAATGGATGTTTTCAAGTCCTTGGGGATGTACCCAGTATTATATATATATATATATATATATATATATATATATATATATATATATATATATATATATATATATATATATATATGAATAACGAAGACACAAACAATAGATTGCACGATTTATTGCCTGGCATATTTCGCTGCATCTCGTCAGGTACATACTGCAGAACTCACACAACTTACGTGAAATTAACTAGATAAATCCTTCAAGTTGAAATATACACAATTTCGCACAGTAATGTCGATTGTCTACCACGGTAATTTTAAGCTGACTAACATGTCTTTCTGTTTACACAATTCTGGCTTGCGTTGATAGATCATAATTGCTTCTGCAAATTTTAACAAGCGAGTATTCTGTGTTCTAAACAACACGCGAAATGCAGTCTCTCTGGACACAACATGGCGACTGGCAACAATGTGCTTGCCGATTGAAGACGCCGGGAGCTTCCGGTGTGTCGGCTCCTCGTGGCTATCATCTCCTGTGTGTTGTATCTTGTTGACCCATTGAGGTATGTGTTCTAACACCCGTTTGTTAAGCTGTCTCTCCGTTCGGCCAATGTAAACGGCCTGGCATCTACATGTGAATTGGTAAATACAATTGTTTGTGGCGTACAGAGGAACAGGCTCTTTGACTGTTGGTGTAGGAATGGGTACGGTTTTACATCTAATGACTGGAGTTGCCGCACAGAATGTTTGACCTACTGCTGTAGTAAGCCGGTCTTGTAGACGTTGCATTACGTCATCCCCTCGAAAGGTTAGCTGGATGAATACCTTGAGTTTAGGGACTGTAGTTACGTCTGCTTTGGGTTTGGGCTGTTGGCAATGGCGCTTTATAAATCCTGTGGAGTACCCATTCAGGTTTAAGACATTCTTCAGAGTTTCAAATTCCTCTGTCAGTGTGTCCTGGGTGCATATCTTTCTAGCACGGTCAAACAAGGTCCGTACTAAGCCCCGTTTGTACTGGACAGGTGTGAAGCTCTGAAAATTTAGGTATTGGCCAGTCCATGTTTCTTTGCGATACACCGATCTTTGAATTGTGCCGTCTGCTCTACGTCTCATTAGAATATCTAGGAACGGTAACGCTTCGTTGTGTTCGTGTTCCATAGATAGAGAGATGTTTTTATGCGTCTTGTTCATTGTGGCCTGAAACGATGTTGCTTGTAGCTCGTCTGTGGTGATGATTAGTATATCGTCCACATAACGCCGGTAAAAGGCCAAGTTGTTGATGTCTGAGGATCTCTTTTCTTCTAAGTGTGCCATGAAGATGTCCGCTAGAATAGGACCAAGAGGACTCCCCATGGCCACTCCGTCAATTTGGCGGTATGACTTAGTTTGAAAATTGAATAGGATGTTGGCGGTACATAGTAGTAGTAGCCTCTCCAGAATAGGTGTTGGTATGCCTAATTTTAGTTGTTTGTCTTCAATGCGTTCCCTTATTATTTTCACTGTCTCCTCTAATGGAACGTTAGTGAATAGGGAGGCTATATCCATGGATGCCATGTGTTTGTTATTTATGTCCATAGTATCCAATAATTCCACCAGTTGGAATGTATCTCTGAGTATTTTTGGATCGAAGGACTGTCGTACTGGTTTTAACATTTCGGCTAACCATCTCGCCATTCGGTGTTGTGCAGAGTTAACCATGGACAGGATAGGTCTTAGCGGGATGCCGGGCTTGTGAAGTTTGGGTAGACCGTACATCTGAGGAGTGTGCGAGCCGCGTGGTGTGAGCGTTTTTGCAGTGGCCTCACTGATGCATTCACAAGTGACTGGATCTCTTTCCTCATTATAGCATCCAGGTCCTCCGACTTGTTTACTTTTTGATCTATCCTGAATTTGGATTCGTCTGACAATATTACATCCATTTTTCTCTGGTAATCTGACATGTCCATCAGTACTGTACCGCTCCCTTTGTCAGGTTTCAGTATGACGAGGGTTTTGTTAGCCTTTAACGCTTTTAAGGCAGTAAGGTGTTCGTTGGTCAGCGGACACGTCTGTTTAGAGGGTGTTGTGCGATACTGGTGTTCTAAATCTACCAGTTTGGCCTTCAGCCACCCGACCGAATCAGCAGAGGTAGGTGATAACTTGGAGACTTGATCAAACAACATTTCAAACTGTGCTTGCGACTCAACACGATTGATGTGTTTAGGCTTTATGCATAATTTTAATCCGTATGCAAGGGCCTCTGTTTCAATGTTGTTGAGTACGTATGACGATAAGTTCCTCACATACTTCTCTGGGTTGTCTAGTACTGACGTTGTTACCTTTTCAGTGCTCAGTGATTTGTTGAGGCGAGCATTCTCTGCGATTTTCACCTTGTACACTGCTTCTGTACAGAATTTCGTGAACTTCAAGTAGCCATACAAACTCAATTCTTGGGTGACGTAGTAGGCAGAACTGTGTGTGCGCTTCAAGTTGGCCAGCTTGGACTGGGTTCAACAATCGACATTACTGTGCGAAATTGTGTATATTTCAACTTGAAGGATTTATCTAGTTAATTTCACGTAAGTTGTGTGAGTTCTGCAGTATGTACCTGACGAGATGCAGCGAAATATGCCAGGCAATAAATCGTGCAATCTATTGTTTGTGTCTTCGTTATTCAAATTCACTACGGGAAAACATTGTTTTGAATATATATATATATATATATATATATATATATATATATATATATATAATATATATATATATATATATATATATATATATAATTACATAATTCTGTGAAGCAACAGAGATGTGGTTCCTAAGACGAATGTTGCGAATTCCTTGGACTGCCATAGTACCTAACAACGACTGCCTGAAACAGGCTAATGAAACTAGAACACTATATACAACAATAAGAAAGAGACAAACATCTTTCTTCGGTCATGTGATGAGAAGAGAGGCATTGGAGAACATCGTGACAACTGGAAAGATCAACGGGAAGAGAGGCAGAGGCAGACCAAGAGAAATGATGCTGGATGGACTGAGACAGTAGCCTGGAGGAATATCAGCAGCAGAGTTGATCTTCTTCTTCTTCTTCTTCAGCATTCCGAGCCATTGAGGTTCTTTGCTGCAAATACAATCTGTCTCCATTCGTCTCTCTGGTGGACCTTCTCTTGCCAGTCGTTGATTCCAAGTGCTTGTAGGTCTGTGTGTATATTATCTCTCCACCGCCTTCTTGGTCTACCTCGGGGTCTACGGTCATTTATTTCCTGAGTGTAAGCGAGTTTTGTTTCCCTATTATCTTCCATTCTTTCTATATGCCCCAGCCATTGTAGTCTATTAGCCTTCATGATACCAGTGATTAGCGGGGACTTAAACAAATCATAAATGTCTTTGTTACTTCTTCTTTTCCACTCTCCACTTTGTGTATCCCTAATGGGTCCAAAGATGCGTCTTAAAATTTTGTTCTCAAAGGTTTGTAACAAGGCTTCGTCTCCTTTCGTTGTACTCCAGGTTTCAGAGCCATACAGCACAACTGGTCTGATCAGTGTTTTGTATATTGTGATTTTGGTGTTACGAGATAGCGCCTTTGATTTTAGTAGATGTTGTAGTGCATAGTATATCTTATTTCCAGAGTTGATTCTAGTTTGTATTTCTTCCCTTATGATGTTGGAGCAGTTGAAGATTGTACCCAGGTATTTGTATGTTTCCGTTCTTTTAATGGTCATATTATCTATCTGTATGTGGCCAGAGTTTTTAGCCATTCCGTCTCTTGAAATTACCATATATTCTGTCTTATCTTGGTTGATAACCAGCCCCATCTGTTGGGCTTTTTCCTTTAAGTGAGTCAATATTTCTAATGTCTTTTGTTCACTTTGCCCTATAATATCTATATCATCTGCATAACCAAGCAGCTTGGATGTTCCTCCAATATCACATTCCTCCTTTACCTTCCTTACAACTTTCTCTAGAGCCAGATTGAAGAGTAGCGGCGATAGTGCATCACCCTGTTTCAAGCCAGATGTTATTTGGAAGGGGTCTGATTTCCTGCCTTTATATGTTACTATATTATAAGTATCTTCCATGCATAGTTTGGTCATGTTAATTAACTTCCTTGGTATTCCAAATTCCTGCATAACATTCCATAGACTATTCCTATGGACACTATCATAAGCCTTTTTAAAATCCACAAAAATGTTATGGAGATCTCTTTTATATTCCCAATGTTTCTCGGCTATTTGTCGGAGATCTGTGAAGAGCAATGAATTCCAACGCCGGCTGGCAAGGCACTTGATGATGGTAATGAATTCTGTGATAGTATCAATGCCAAAGCTGGATATGGATTTTATCATCTCTGTTGTTATCTGGTCAGGACCTGCAGCCTTTCCTTCTTTCATCTTTTAAATAGCCTTTTCTACTTCAGCCTCTAATATTTTTGGTCCATCTTGAGTATTATACAATGTTGGTTTATTGACCCTGTTGTACCAGAATAAATCTTCTGTGGACTCTGTCCATCTTTTTATTATGTCAGTGTTATTAATTATAATTTCTCCAGTTTTTCCTCTGATACAACCGTTTCCTGTTATATTAGATTTATTGTTTTGTGAATATTTTTATCTGTTCATTTAATTATTTCGAGTTGTGTTTTATTTCCAAATCCTCTATTTCTTTGCATTGTTTCAGCAACCCTATTCTTTGGCATCTCTGCACATGTGACGTATTTCTCTGCATATTATTATAAACTGTGGAGTGTTCTTTGCTTTTTTTCTTTGAGTCATTTTACTCAAGATTTCACCGGTTATCCATAATTTTTTTTTCTTATTTATCTTCACTGGCAAGGTGGTATTTGCAATCTGTATACTGGTGTTTAAACTTTCCCATTTTGTATTAATTTTATCCTCAGTATTTTCACGTCTATACGCCTGCTTACTCAGTATTATTTCATTTTTCATTTTTCATTATAATTTCATATATTTCAGGGGACCTAACTCCGTAAAAGTTATTTCAAGGGGCATAACTTTTCTGTATAACTTATAGTCATATTGTGGCATCGTTTTCAAAGATTTATAAACTCTGTGTCCATAGTTATGTACCGGCATATGAGTTATAATAAATAATGATACAAACTGTAAGGCATTTTCAAAGTTTTCATAAAAATAATGCACAATGCATAACATTGTAACTCATCTTTATTTGCTTAAGAAGTTACTGTAGTCATGCAGGTGATTAGCAAGCGTTTTCATTAAAATTAATGGATGGTGTCTGGAAGGACATTCTTTTAAGTTACTTTTTTTGTTGTATGAATTTAATGAGAACTTATATGACTACTTATGTGAATTAAATGAGATGCTCCCCACCAGGGACTGGGCGAAGCCGGACAGGGTCAGGCAGACAGATAGACAGACAGACAGACAGACAGACAGACAGACAGACAGACAGACAGACAGATAGTCGGTAACGGGAACGGGAACTTATATGACTACTTATATGAATTAAATGAGATGCTCCACACCAGGAGCTGGGCAATGCCGGGCCGGGTCAGACAGACAGACAGACAGACAGACAGACAGACAGACAGACAGTCGGTAACGGGAACGAGAACTTATATGACTACTTATATGAATTAAATGAGATGCTCCCCACCAGGGACTGGGCGAAGCCGGGCCGGGTCAGCTAGTTGTTCCATATTTTCAACGATTAGCCCATCATATCTATTTTTTGCTTCAACCAGGTACAGTTAACTTATATCTGGTTGCTTCAATGCTGATATATCTACTTGAGGTGTTTTCGGTGGTCTGATTCCTGGATTTTTAAGTGTTATTTATAATTTTAAGACTACAGGATTGTGGTCAGAGATGATATCAGCAACAGGGTATGTTTTGGCATTTTTACCTTACATTGTTTTTAAACCTATTTCTAATCATTATGTATTCAATTTGGTTTCTTGTTCTATCTCCAGAGCTTTCCCACGCATACATGTCAGGATCTCCAATAAGGCCTTAGAGAGGTGAGAAGAGTTAACACAAGTCTAGTAGGGAGACACCAGACAGGAGAGACACCAGCACTATAAATAGCCTCACAAGGAGACACATTTGTGTCAGACAAGGGGCCAACAAGTGCGAGTGAGCGAGGGCTTTCCCCAAGCCATTGGGAAGCTTGGCCTTACGAGTAACCGTGAAGTGCCCAGTTACTCTAGCTCACAAGCCAGCGTGCTTGGGACACCATGCACGCAAGACTAACTACTGCACGGAGGGGACAGTGTCCGTGCTTGTCCACGCAATGTGTAGCGTGTGGACAGACCCGACTGGAGACGGTAGAGAGCAGACGTATTCTTGACAAATGCTATAGTTTCTAGGCAATAGGCAAATATTAGGCTGTAAATTTAGATTGTGATTACTAGCATCATTTCTCACCACTTCATTGCATTCATGTTGTATAATGATGATGAAGTATAACGCTCGCAGAGCCATTCAATTGTCAGCTCTAAATAAATTGCATTCCTTTTGCAAATGTCACGAGTTGTTATTTCGTGCGGTGCAAAAGTAGGGGAGTCCTGAGAACTCTGTAGCGAACAAGTCGCTGACAGGCAGGACCCCAATTGGTGTCAGAAACCACTGAACCAACGCCAACATAGCAGTCATAGCAGGCAATTGGTGTTATAGTCAACCAACAGTCAACGCCAGCAGGCAAGTGGTGTTATAAACCACTGAACCAACGCCAGCTATCGATTGGTATCAGAAAGTTCTGAACCAGCATCAGTCCATTGCACGATTCAACATCATTGCTGTGTTAAATATTTCAAAGTAATGTAAATTTGTTTCCATACATGGCAAAAATAATTTTCTTTGGTGAATTATACGAT
This sequence comes from Cepaea nemoralis, assembly GCA_014155875.1. Classification (NCBI taxonomy): domain Eukaryota; kingdom Metazoa; phylum Mollusca; class Gastropoda; order Stylommatophora; family Helicidae; genus Cepaea; species Cepaea nemoralis. The sequence continues at coordinate 79,040 of JACEFZ010020756.1, forward strand.
CATACCATTTGTGGAGCGTGAACCACAATTGAGCCAATTTAAATCGATAAAGTGTGAAATTCTACGAAAATTAATTTTGAAAGTGTGTTATTATACAAAAATCAATAGAAATGTATACAATCATCATTGAATATTACCAGCTTAACCATCGTGTACATTTATTGTGTGTGATACAGCCATCAATGTCACCATTCTACAGAGTTAGTAAATAGATTAGCGACTGAACTGAAGCCTAGAACGAAGTTACACCAGAGTCAGAAAGTGAAGACGTGACGACATCGACTGTCATACGACGAATCATCTCACATATCATCTAACAACCATTCAGACGATCATATCATTCATCCATTAACACCATTTATCATTATCTATCACATTTTTTCATTCATCATTCGCATGAAAGATAAGTTTGTATTTACAACATAAGCGTGTGTCTAATTTTTGATGCTCTACTAAACAGAAGCAGCCATTGTGTTATCAAGTCAAATCATTTTGTAAGTGTGGAAGTCAGCGGTGGAATATCCCAAGTACCGTATTTTCCAAAGAATTAGGTGAGTATATTTTCAGAATATTTTGGTATGCTCTAAATTAATCATGCATCTTCTTTTTCAGTAAAGATGTATATTTACTAACACATTATTACAAACTATTGTGTGAATATTATTGTGATACCATATTGAACCAACATTACGCCACAAAATGGCGTCATTAAATGACTGTATCCAGGCAGGCAAGGAAATGGGCCACACTGGAGATAAGCTAGAAAAGTGGGCGGATCAAAAATATAAAGAAGAAATAGCTCGACATAGAGAAGAAACAGAAAGAAAAGCTGCTCTTGACAGGGATGAAAGAGCATTAGAAAGGCAGCATCAAAAAGAAATGAAAGAGATCGAAGAGGCTACCAAACAGAAACAATTAGAGTTAGATCAAGCTACCAAACAGAAACAATTAGAGTTAGATCAAGCTACCAAACAGAAACAGTTAGACTTAGATCATGCCGCCAAAGAAAAGCAGATACAAGTAGACTCAGATACTAAATTAAAGATGAAAGAAATGGAGGTAGATTATAACATACAAATAGCCTCTAGCAAACAAAAGAGCCAAGAAGAACAGAACAAATTTAGTAAGTATAAAGGCCTTATCAAACCATACAGTGTAGGAGATTCAATTAGCGCACGGACTGAGAACATAGAATTCCAACTAAAGACACAGAAAATACCTTTGGATGACTGGGCAATGATCTACATGAGGAACCTCAGTGGGGAGCCGTTAAAAGTAATAGAATCCATACCTACAGAGCTAAGGAACAATTATCAGTACATACACGATAGGATAATGCAACATTTTCTTTTAGACGCTACTGGGTACCAAATTCAATTCTCACAGATTAAGCCAAAAGCAACTGAAACATTCTTAGACTACATCTCTAACGTGCAGAGCACATTTAAAAAGTGGACTAGAGCAGCTAAAGTAGGTAACAACTATGAAAAATTAGAAGATCTAATGGTAATGGACAAGGTGATATCTACCGTTCCTACCCCTTTCGCGAAGTTTTTACAACAGTCAGATATTGAGTCCATTCAGCAATTAGAGAAACTGGGGTCAGCATATTTTTCATCTAATCGGGACATATTTAAATCTACATCACATGACACAGAAATTACTGCTTTTGCAAACAAAGTTCCTGATAGATCTTACAACCAGAAAGATTACCGTAAGAAGGACAAACCATATCAGAAATCACCTCGATGTAACTATTGTAGTCTTTTTCATCCTACTTACTCGAAGTGTGATAAGAACCCCGCATATCCGTCACACTTAGAAGCAGTGTTAAAGAAGCAAGAAAGCAGAAGATCATCCTTTAAACGTGCTGTTAAATGTTACTTTTGTTCCAGTTATGGCCACTATAGTAATAAATGTATGGGTAGACAAAGGATGAAGGCAAATAATGCAGCACTCATCGATACATCATCAGACGATGAGAGTGACATTGATCCGGAACTTGTGAATGTGTTGCCAACGAGTGAATGTGAGAGTGTAGCATTAGTAACAGATATGTTAGACTTTAAGAAATGTAACGTATGCCATCAGTTTCATGCGGATGGTAAATTGAAATGTGGGCACGTAATACCATGTTCAAATGAAGATGCTAACGCAGCAAGTGCCTCCAGAGGTAAACTTAAGTTCTACGATGCACTGGTCAATGATCAACCATGCCAATGTTTAATTGATAGCGGAAGCACTCTACTTGGTTTAAGGAGAGAACTTGCTAGACCAGAAGATTATACGGGTGAATTTGTCAAATGCCGTACTTTCTCTGGAACCATTGAGAAATATCCACTGGCAAAAGCGCATATCAATACCCCGTTCCTTACCGGCACATTTACTTGTGCAATCCTGCAGGATCCATGCACGGATCTCATTTTAGGATGCCTAGATTCATTGAAAGAATGTACAGACGACGACATAAGAGCCTGGAAACATACACATATGGCCAACGCTGTAAAAAGGTCAGATACAGAAACAAACTATACTGACTTACAAAATGAAATGCTACAGCTATTAACACCAAGTGGTGCAGATACCAACACTACTCGACAGAAATTTATCGAGGCACAAAGCACCGACCAAACAATCACACCTTATTTTAAATTGGTGGGTGAGCTAGCGAAAGTGACTAAGAATGCATCTTGGTACTTTAGAAAATTTAACGGAATTCTCATGCGTTATTACACAAATAATAACCATGAAATTCAGCAGACGGTGTTACCTGTAACATACCGACAAAATGTGCTAAAAATCGCACATGAGTCACCGTTTGCTGGACTTTTGGCCTATGATAACACGCGAGCCAGAGTTCTGTCACACTTTTACTGGCCAAAATTATGTTCGGACATAAAATTTTTCTGTCGTTCTTGTACTATTTGTCAACATCTTGTACGAAAGGGAAAGCATGTGACGGCCGAAGTTCACCGGTCATTATTAGCATCCAGACCATTTGATTGTGTAGCGGTCGATATTGTTGGACCCCTGAATCAGGTGTCAAGCAAAGGAAACCGTTATATACTTACTCTCGTGGACCTATGCACCAGGTGGATCGAAGCGATTCCACTCAAATACATCACCTCCAAAGATGTGGCAAATGTATTTTTGCACATATTTTCTCGCTTTGGCTTCCTACGATCTACCTTATCAGATCAGGGAACGCAGTTTATTTCGGCTGCTACGCAAGCCTTAACAAAATTGTTAGGAGTAGAGCAGCATTTCTGTACCCCGTATCACCCAATGAGCAACGGGATCATAGAACAAATTAACGGGGATCTCAAACACATGATGGCTAAAGTAACAGCGGAGAACCCATCTGAATGGGACACACTATTGCCAGCAGTGCTATTTGCCCATAGAGAAATTCCGCACTCGAGTACGGGTTTCTCACCTTTTGAGTTAGTTTATGGGGCGAACCCTCGAGGACCCCTAACCATCTACCATCAGCTAATCACTAGCTTACCAGACAATCCAACAGCAGTAACACCGTATGAGATGGTAACGGAAACACGCGATAGAATAATGAAAACGTGTGTAATAGCCAAGGCATCTTTGGAGAGGAAAGGACAGATGTACCGCGACTATGCAAATAAAGGTGCTAAAACTATTCACCTTGAACCAAACCAGAAGGTTTTGCTTCTACTACCCGATAAACGTAATTTGTTACTAACATCTTGGCAAGGGCCTTTCAACGTTGAACGTAAAATATCAGATGTGGATTATGAAATATCGATAAAAGGACACTTAAAGATATTTCATATCAACATGCTGAAACCATACTTTTCACGACAAGAACAACAGACAGACGAACAAATCGCACCAACACCAAGTAATGGGACGACAGACGTACACAACACAACTTCACTAGATAGGGCGACACACGACAGCGACAACGCAAACACACTTAACCAGGTAACAGCACACACAGCTAGCACCACAACAGTGTTGAACGAGACAGACGAAGACGAGATGGAATTATCAGTCCCTACTGTAGACACGACTGCGACCATTGACAGCATAAAGATAGAAACGAAACTGACAGACGACCAACGACGACAGATAATAGAGCTAGTAACAGAATACAGAGACATTTTCTCCGACATCCCAGGAAAGACAGATAGAATAGAACATTCTATCATTCTGACTGACAACACACCAATCTAGTGTCGACCTTATTCTATCCCTCTAAACTATAGGTCGAACCTCGACAAAGAAATTCTATCTCTCGAGTCGAGCGGAATTATTCAGAAATCTCAGTCAGAGTATTCTTTCCCTATTGTCCTTGTCGCCAAAAAGGACTCTACTATTCGACTCTGCGTCGATTATCGCCGCTTAAACAAAATAACCAAAATTGACGCTGAACCAATTCCATCATGCGAGGATTTGATCTTGGACATGTCTACATCTCGCATATTTAGCAAGATTGACCTCACGAAAGGTTATTGGCAAGTCCCGATGGAAGTAAATTCGATTCATCTAACAGTTTTCTCCACTCCTTTAGGTCTATATGAGTGGCGCTTTCTTCCTTTCGGCCTTCGTAACGCTCCAGCTACTTTCGTCCGTCTAACTAGGGATCTTCTCCATGGGATGACTAATATTGCTACATATAGACGACATATGCATCCATACGGAAGACTGGACAACACACCTACTGAAACTGCGACAAGTCTTCGACAGGTTGCGAGTATTTGGGCTCACAGCGAAGCCGACCAAAGTAGAGTTGGGCATGGAACAAATTGACTTCCTGGGTCATACCATCTGCAGGGGCCAATTAAAAACTGATGACAGAATCGTCACCAAGATTCTGAATTTGACAATGCCAACGACCAAGAAACAGGTCCGAAGTTTACTGGGTCTGGTAAACTACTATAGTAAATTCATTCCAAATCTGGCGGAAATCACCAGTGTTTTTTCTAACATCTTAAAAGCTTCGGCTAAGTTATCTGTTCAAGATGCAAGATTAATTAGCGCGATATCAAAACTGAAACATCTTTTCAGCGTTCCACCTATCCTTCGTATGACTCATCCAAAACTTACTTATTTTTTACGCACAGATGCGAGTGCCATCTCCATATCTGGGATACTAGGACAGTTCTACGAAGGGAAGTTCCACCCAGTAATGTACGTAAGTCGCAAGATTAGCCCTGCTGAATCAAAATACTCAGCATCAGAATTGGAGGGCCTCAGTTTGATCTATTGTGTTAAGAAATTTCATAGATTTTTGACAGGAGCACAGTTTGTGATCGAATCCGATAACTCTCCGTTGTCTGTGATGCAGTCTGGACTTCCTAGCAATAACAGAATTTACAGGTGGGCTTTGATTCTCCAAAATTACACGTTTACCATCCAGCACTTAAAGGGAAGATTGAACACTGTTGCAGACATTTTGAGTCGACCATCATCCATTGAAATACCTGATTTGCAGGAAGGGATCGACCACAAATCACCAGAAACAGTGACACTGTAATGTTAAGTAACTCAGTACCGTATATGGTGATTAAGATAGATTGTAAGTGCGTTATCATCGCCAAACATGTAACCTGTGTGAAAGTAACAGTGCTATGAGAAGTGTAACAAACAGAAGCAGAAGTAACATGCGCTGATACACACATAAGCTAGAAGAACATTGAAGTGTTAGCTATGAACCTACATAAGTTAGTAGGGAACTATATTTATACACTATCCATGAAGGAGAGCATAGAAAACATTGCCGAAATGAACTATGTTATAATAGTCTACAAAGAGTATTGCTCCATCTTCACAACGCAAAGGAGGACTTCGATTTAGTGTAATTAGATATAGAAATGTAACTGTGATATATGTATATTATTATTTTATTAACAGTACACATAACTTCATTTTTCTATTAATAATTGAATTGCAAATTGTTCAAATGCATATATAACTTTATTTTTGTCATTTGGTAGTTAGAAATCACCATCATTTACTTAATAACCCATTTAATAGAACACCAATTATAGAAATACGATTGTTAGATATTACATTAGTTTATTACCGCATAATTATAATCATTTATAAATTCATTTATCTAAAATATCATTTCCAAACTAACCCAACCATTTAGGAATTAACATCATCTTTTTTACAAATAACACTTTAAGGTAGTTAACCCATTTCTCTTAAATGAAAGTATTTATTAGATTATTTCCCTTGAGGATAATTTAGGTCAGCACACCAAACCATATTAGTTACTATTACAGGATCGGTAACAAACCATCCTCATAACTTTGTATATTGTGTATAGACATGACACGTGCAAACAAAACGCACAGTCATTTGGCATGATTACTGTTATAAGTCAGCCAATCGTTTATTGTATATATGTAATGTTCATGTATTTGATGCTATGAAACATATTTTAATGACGAGTGAAGGGTTGGGCAAAAGAAGAGTATGAAAGCGAGTGAAAGATGTATGCAAGAGGAATAAATGCGAGGAGAGAATGTGAAAGTTAGTAAACGTTGAAAGAAAGAGAGCGAGAGAGAAAGTTAGCGGCAAATTTTTTCACCGCTGGAAACGTATTATTTTGACTTGTCTGTGTCATCTGTGTAGCCAATGTGTTGTCGAGTTTTTATGTGTGTTACTGCCATACTTTAATAGATTAGATAGGGAATGTACTTTGAGCTTCAGAAAGCGGAGTTGTGGTCACAAATAAGAATAATAAACGTTTGTAACCACAATAAACCGATTTACGGCGCTCGAAGGAACACACACATTTAGTACACTAACGCATACACATGTTAGAGAGTTAAGTACACTGTAGTTTATTAGTAAACACGCAAACAAACAGGAAAACAAACACACAAAAGTTGCACACACTATTGGTTCAAAGAACAACAACTTTAATTCAGGGGACAGCATAACTTCTTAAAAACCTTAATGTAACATTGAATATAGCTTTTCACAAGCGGAAGCGAGAAGGTGAAAAGTAGAACTGTGTGTATATGAGTTGGAGGGGATATTAATGGGAACATGAACATTTTATGCTCATGTGTTGCACTCATAACAGAGTCAACTTGTAGTTGGGTTGTCATTTCGGGCAATTTGAGGACAGGTCGAGACAGAAGTCATTAGGTGAAAGTCAAAAGACATAGGGTCAAACGACGGAAGCCAGGACATAAGTCATAAGACAACGGTTCCGGTTCAAAAAATTCCCAAAGATATCTATAGAACCAACTATACTGATACATAGGCTACTTAATTAGCCAAGTGAAAAGATAGAGCAGTGTGAGTAAAGGAAGAAGAGAGTTGTTCTATCCCCAAACTAGAGATTTATAACTTATTGGATATCTGACAAAATTGGAGCAACCAATTTTTCTTTGTGACCAGACGTGTTACAAACATGAGTAAAAGGGAAGTAACACTTCACAGAGAGGAGGGGAGCCTGTCGGGATCTCCAATAAGGCCTTAGAGAGGTGAGAAGAGTTAACACAAGTCTAGTAGGGAGACACCAGACAGGAGAGACACCAGAACTATAAATAGCCTCACAAGGAGACACATTTGTGTCAGACAAGAGACCAACAAGTGCGAGTGAGCCAGGACTTTCCCCAAGCCATTGGGAAGCTTGGCCTTACGAGTAACCGTGAAGTGCCCAGTTACTCTAGCTCACAAGCCAGCGTGCTTGGGACACCATGCACGCAAGACTAACTACTGCACGGAGGGGACAGTGTCCGTGCTTGTCCACGCAATGTGTAGCGTGTGGACAGACCCGACTGGAGACGGTAGAGAGCAGACGTATTCTTGACAAATGCTATAGTTTCTAGGCAATAGGCAAATATTAGGCTGTAATTTAGATTGTGATTACTAGCATCATTTCTCACCACTTCATTGCATTCATGTTGTATAATGATGATGAAGTATAACGCTCGCAGAGCCATTCAATTGTCAGCTCTAAATAAATTGCATTCCTTTTGCAAATGTCACGAGTTGTTATTTCGTGCGGTGAAAAAGTAGGGGAGTCATGAGAACTCTGTAGCGAACAAGTCGCTGACATACAGTTTCCTAGGGTTATGTTGGAATAATGTGTTACAAACAATAAGATTGTTTTCTTCACAGAACTGTATCGGTTGGTCTCCTCTGTCCTTTTCTGTTTCCCATACCACATTGCCCTACTATCTGCTTATATTTTTTTTTCCAGCTTGTGCATTCATGTCTCCCATGACAATTAGGACATCTCATGATTTTACAACTTTCAGTGTTTGTTGTAGGTCTTCATAATATTCTTCAAGCTGTTCATCACTATAATCAGGTGTTGGAGTATATGTCTGAAGAATTACTATGTTGAACGGTCTTAACTTTGAGAAGTACGAGTGGAAGCCAATAAGTAAGTCATAAATGGCTGTAGAAAATTAACTAAATATGATAAAAACTTGAAACCAGTTTATTTTTATAATACATTGTTCCTTTATTTCTCAACATAATTTCCACCAACATTTATGTACTTATCGCATCGTTTTATCAGTCCTCCCAAACAGGCTGCATAGAACTGTGTGCATTTTCTAAACTACGTTTTCACTTCACATTCAACTTCGGCAACATTCGCGAAATGTCTCTCGCCAAGGTGGGTTCTCAGTGGACCAAAAGGTGGAAATCGCTAGGGGCTAAGTAGGGGCTGTAAGGTGGATGTTCCGGAACTTCCCACCTTAGTTGGTTAATTTTCTCCTGAGTTAATCGAGCCGTATGTGGTCTGGCATTGTCTGGGTAACCACCTTGAGCACACGTTCTTAAATTTCAATCGATCGTGCATTATACTGAATGCTGAACCATGTGAGCACCCTATTGCAGATGCTACAGAGTCTATCGTTACTCGTCTGTCAACTCTAGTCATCTCCTCCACCCGCTGCACGGATGCTTCAATCGCAATCTCAACAGACCAGATCGGATTTCATCAACAATTTTAGAGCGTCCTTGAGAAATTTTTTCTAGAGCAACCTTGAGAAAATTTTTCTACCCAGCTATGCAAGCTTTACGGAACAAACATTTGTCAGCATAAATAGGAAGCATTTCCTAATAAATGTCCTTTTGCAGGAAGTCCTTTTGCCGACAAAAGACGCACAACACCACGTTGCACTTTGGTTGTACACTCCATAAGTACAGTCGCCATTTTGTTTATGCGCTGCGCATGCACATACGAAACATAGCGCCACCTGACGAACTGGAATATAAAGTTTGATGTTGCTGTCACCTAATGACACCTGTAGAAAACACCAACTACATTAACCGGCCATCCCATAGAACTGTGTGACTTACTTATTGACTCGCCCGCGTATCATCTTATCTTTATGAGTCCAGAATCCACTAATATTTTTCTCTAAATTTCGTTTCACTAAAATTCCTACTCCTTTCTCGCGATGATCTCCTTCTGAGTTAATGAATATGTAATCTTTTCTCCTTATATAAATTGTATCTGTCCATCTGGTTTCAGATACGCCTAAAATATCTAAATTATATTGTTTGCTTCGGCAATAAGGTTATAAAACTTCCCTGCTTTATATAGGGTGCGTACGTTCCACGTACAAATTCTTAGACGTCTCCTTCTACTTTTCAGGTAGGAATTGTCAGAATGCACCCTTTCAAAAAAATTTGGGATGTATTCGTCATTATGCACTTCGGTATTCATTATAGGAGTTATCTCTTCCCTGTGAATACAACAGAGTCACCTCCAGGGGCCCAAGAATTACCCGTATCGCTGTTTTCTTGTTGTTGAATTACCATTGTGTTGCCCGTGAAGCTTTATCCCTCCATAGGCCGGCCTTGTTTACTCCAGAGGAAAGGTAACACTAATACATTTGGAACAAGACAAACGGCAGAAGCTGCCGGATCAACAAAGCAATGCTCTAACTGTCCGCTTGTCGGAGCATCGATCCAAGACCAGCTGCCAAACAAGGCTTAGGGCCTGATCTGCCCTGCTATGATATTTAGTCTTCAGGTTGCATTCCCTTGGACCAGGATAAAGCTTGTACCCTCCAAATAGCGCTCCTCCGGCCGAAGCCGTTGATACAATGTGGGATGTCGATTTTGGTAAGCGCCGCCCAAAATTTGGCGCTAAAAGAAAACAGGTAGTATCGTCTACTGTCATACGCTAGCTCAGTCATATCTGTTTAAGACCCAACATTCGGCGCTAACAGAAAGCAGGTAGTATTGTCTACTGCAATACGGTAGCTGAGTCATATCTGACAAAGATTTGACATGCAATGCTACAACTAACCCGAATATACTCAGACAACTAGTCCTGCCCATCCCTATACATTCAACGATTAGACACGTGACTGACGACGCGGACATGGTAATTATATGTATTTAATAGTTATAATTCAAAGCTATTAACGTTTATAGCCTACTGCCGCTTTATAATCATCCCCCAGACGCTATAGTTTTTATTTATTTTTTCCCTTAACCGGAAGCATACGTCAGCACAAACTGAGCTAAAGTTAGACTCAAACCGCTCCCGCCTTCCACTACACCCGTTTTCAAACGATTAGAAACGTGACTGGGGACGTGGAAAGGTACTGTGACCTAATCAAACATAGCTACTGACGCGCAAACTGCATCGTTTTCAAGTAGAGTACGCAGTTAAACAGCGATCAATCGCCACTGAAGAAGGCGTTTATTCCGTTAGTGAGCGCTCATCCGGTATCGATTCTCAATATCGCAGGATACCACCATGTCGCCTGCCGGTTATTTTATCCGCCAATAGATTTTTTTATCCGTGTCTTTTTATCCTACAGTGTGGGTATTGAGAAAGCAATTAAATGCATTACAATTTGTAAGAAGGATCTATGCTGGGGGGAAAATAAACACTCACATATAAAGTATAGTGTTATTGCTACTTTGAAATGAATCTATTATTATTGCTTATTTTAGCTTGCTTGGCTCGATATTTAACTCTGTGAGTTCGGAAGATCACAGCAACACCCTAGTGGGGGAAACAATCATGCTTACTAACTCCCAAGTGTATTTATAAATATACTGAGTGGCGATTCATCTATACAGATATGTCTAGCAACTTATGCCCAATTTGCCTTAAGGTGCATAACAGGATCCTGAATTTCTGTTGAAGTGTATTACTTTCGCAAGAGTTAAATATAAGGTGTATTTTTAATGACTGTGCAGTGTTTGAAAATATTGCCGATCCAAGTTTTGTACCCACCCTCTGTAAAGTTCATGCAACATAATAGGTAAATACAAACCTTGGACCGGCAATATTTTCCAACACTGCACAGTCATTAAACATACACCCTGTATATAGAAGTTGTAAAGACGAATATGTGGTCAGATTCCTGTATTGCCTTAGACTAAGAGGTAAAACCAAACATAGCACGTGATTGGTACATAACGTCAATCAGGTGTGGCGCGTTGTTGGGGACAGAACATTCAGAGTAGAACATTCATCATCATCATTATTATCTTTCACTTTTGACGTCAAGCGAGTAGTTTTCCAGCGTCCGATGGGTGGCAATGGATAGTGTCATTCCGTGTCATCATCATTAGGTGCCATGCCGATAAGCGTAGGCGGTCATGTTTCACCATCTCACCCGCTCACCAGAGTTGTGGATCAGCTCTGTGTTCTTGTCTCGACCACACCACGTGGCCAAATCATCTAGGTATTTACTTCTCTGTCTTCCCCTTATTCTCTTCCTCTCAATCTTGTCAGTTGTCACCAAGTTCTCCAACTTATTTCTTTTCATTAAGCGCTCAAAAATTGTGACTGTAAACGTCTAATTTCACTAATCTGTTTACAGTTGTCATTTGTTTCGTGTAGGACTTGTACATTGTTTTTTCTATCTGTTCATGGTATTCTTTGCATTTTCCTCAGAAACAACATTTCCACAGCCATCAGAAGTTTTTCAGCTTGTTTACTCATTTCCAACGCTTCACATCCATACAACAGTACAGGCTCTATGTAGCACCTCAACACTCTTATTCTCGTTGCAAATGACAACATTTTATTGATCAGTGTGTTTTCCATCTTGAAAAAGGCCACCTTCGTCACGGCATTTCTTGTTATAATTTATTCAAGGCATCTCCCGTCAGATGTTATTGCTATTCCGAGATAATTGTATCCATTCATTTGTATAAGAATACTCCCATTTGCCTGTGGAGCATATTGTGTTATTTCGTTCTTTCTAGTGACGACCAATATCTGCGTTTTCTTAAAATTTAATTTTAGCCCTAGTTGTTCACTGTGTGCTACAACCGCATCTACTAAATGTTGTAGATCCTGCTCATTGTCTGCAATCAATACTGTATCATCCGCATATCTAATGTTATTGATGTCACATCCCCCAATGTTGATTTCTTTCATATCTTCTACATTTCTCACAATATTTTCACTCCTGTAGAGTTTACAGTGTCTTTGATGTCGTCAATCGGACTTCCTCTTACTCCCGTAGCAGATGTCCTTTAATATAGGACCAGTGCTGGTGTATGATGATGGTATTACATTCTAACGAGATGACCTAACCATTTGATTTTCTGGACTTCCGGTCCCCAACATGGCGGTTAGGCACTGAACTGTTAAGTCTTCTGGCGTGTTTATGTTTGTGGCAACGGTTTGCATTCGCATTTTCTCATGTTGGACTGGCAGTACATGGTTCCGTTGCCCTGCTACTTAGTGAGTGCGTGGCGCGATACTGTGAGCTGTGAGATTCGTGTGGAATGCTTTTACATCTGTCCACTATTGTTTGCACAGTGAACTGCATGTTCGGAACAATGGCCGGCTGTCGCTGAGGTTTGCCTTTTCGGTTCACGAGTGCATTTTCTAGGAGACTCCTGGGAGTCGTCGCTTGCCGAGACTCCTGTCTGTTCCACTTTTCACATTGGGCAGTGAGGAGCATTTTGTGTTATATTCAATGGCACAGGAACGGAGCATAATGGGGACGACACGTTGCCGTGAAATTGGAACCGCGACTAACTAACTAGCTAACTAACTAACTATTTGATTTTCTGTCTTTCAGTATATGTGGCATAAAATATTAATCCCACTGTCTGTCTGATAACATCATGTTTTGTTCGGTCTCGGATATGTTCATTGGTACACGGACATTAGCAGCTCTGCCGTAGAATCGACATCACAGTGGCCGGGACATTTCTATACGCGTTATGTCCTCGGCTTAAACAACGAAAACGAGTCCCAATACTAATTGTACCAATCACAGTCTGATTATGTGTTGAGTCGAGTTGAGTTGAGTCAAGAAACGACATCACTGCGCTCGGGGCTTACCATAAGCGTCCGGTCATCATCTTCAACAGCCAGCGAAGAGTCTTAATACTAATGGAGCACATTACAATATAATTATATGTCTTGCTTTACCTCTGGGTGACGACTGTCGACTAGTCCACTGACCACCCCTTGCTGCTGCATTCTCTCTAGATCAGTGGTTTTCAACCGGTGGGGAAATCCCCCTCCCCGCCAGGCAGGAATTTTAGGGTCTCCAGGGGGGAGGGGGAGGGAATAATGAAGATTATTTCAAGATCGCGTTAATAAAAGAACCGATTACTTGATAATCTGTTTCTCTTCAGACTTTAAGGTTCTGTACGTCTCACCCTTCTAAAATTCATTTTATAAAGTAAGTAGACCCACAAATCACGTTTTATGTGGATGTCTAGACTTGTTTTAGTATGTGCTTCCATTATTACGTATACTGTGTAGGGGCGGGAGTGGGGGGATGACGTTGTGAAAATATGGTGAAAAGGGGGGGGGGGGGCACAGGCCAAATTTGTAGGTAGGAAATACGAAAGGGGCGGGGGGTGACGTTCTGAAAATATGGTGAAGGGGGCACGGGCCAAAAAAGGTTGAGAACCACTGCTCTAGACCACGATAGTCTATCCTTTCCTCTGGATCATTCACATTCTCTAAGAGGGAGAGAAGAAGAAGCCTTCACCACACATGCGTTATCATGAATCAAATCACCCCTCAATGATGCAACACCAGCCAATCTGTTTGCCTGTTCATTTCCAACAACACCAGAGTGTCCTGGAGAAAAGCTTCAGCGAATGCTCACAACCTGCGATCCCTGAATTGATGCTTGCCATTCTGCACAAGGCATAAAATCTTCACCTTTGCCAGCATGCTTTGTGAATCGGTCACAATCACGACATGCGTATACAGTTTGTTCTCCAACCAACACCTATATTCTCAGACTTGAGGTCGTGGTGTCATATGCCAAGCTCTCCTTTACTAAACATTGGCCATTTTATTTTGCTATGAATCCCGAGGCACTTTATTTGTGTCTCTTAACACAAACCATCGGTATAGATAATCACATCCGGCCATTCCCTACAATCACGGTCTAATGTGATTATAACCCCACACAAGTCTGAATTGCATATGTATGATTCTAAAACTTCCGGTGTTCTGATGCCAAGGTAGCGTATTTAACCCCTACACCGGTCAGTTTAACTAAAATGTTGGCTTCTCGTACTTGACTTTGGGACGTAAAGTACAAGTACCTCAGAAGTCGGAGTGGGTTCACCTGATGGCGAGAGACACTGGTAATAGGGAAAAGCTAGCCAACAAGAAATATTAATCCAGTGTGGACTACGACTGAGTTCAAAGCGAGTGAATGAAACAAAAGACTTGTATTAACATCTGTTAGTTTCATCAGATAGTAGAAACCGCCAGAAGCATCATGACGGATGTAATTTTCTCCTTTACTCTCGAACCTCTATGATATCAGTTTGTACAGGGTGTTTGTATAGTCTCACTACACTTTGTATGTAGAACAATTTTGAAAAATTAAGTTCATGACGTCATCAAAAATGTGCTCAACAGTCCATCGTGAAGCAATATGCTTTTTAAAATAATTGGCTGTCATTTGCTGGAGTAATTATTTGCACTTCAAACAGAATGGTGCTATGAACGGAAGAAATAATTATTTTGGTTGAACAAGTTTTTCGGATATAACAGCAGACAGGTTGCAGAAGGTATTTGACAATGTGAAGAGACGTGTACAGTCATGTCTTGAGGCCCTTGTTGGACATTTCCAACACCTGTTATTATGAATACTTAACTGGTACTTTCCAGCTTCCCCAAAACAGCGGTAAACCACAGCAGTAACAATACTAACTAATTTAATGCATTTTTAACACATTTTTAATGATGTCATGTACTTCCTTTTTAAAATGCGACCTACATAGAACGTGTAGTGAGACTTTACAAACACCCGGTATTTTGCTCGCAGCATTGCCAGAGTGGAACATATCTTTGACAGAACAACGTATACATGATGTATTTTGTGTTTTCGGTCAGAAATCACCACCCGAGACATTAACTTTGTTTCAGACATTACAAGAAATAGATTGCAATATTACTAATAGTTCAATAACTTTCGTCAAGGCTGCGTTAGTAGCGATAATAATCACCTTAGTCGACAATCTTATACATCTATTCAACAATAGCCAAGCTGTACCTCGCAACGCACGATGTGACTACACTGGGACATCATCTATATTCACCCGGTCTTGCCCAGCCTCGTGCTTATTTTGCGTGATCATATAAAGTCGGTATTTAAAGTGCATCGATTCAAGAAGATTGAGGATAGTATCATCAACGTGACAATGCAGCTGTGAGGAATTTAAAAAAATAAACACATGGAAGTTTCCAACAGCTTTACGTTACAGACCAGTGCCAAGGCGAGGGGGTTATGAATACAATTAGCATTCCCGCATACCACATTCGAAACACAGCTGCGGGCGATTTCGAAGCAGACCACCTTGCGCTGGTTTTTATGCAATGGTATGAGTGCCGGTCGTTCAGAAAGCAAAGGCAAACTTCTGAACGTAAACTTGCCAAGAAATCACAAACAGCCAAAAATTGTTGGGGTTGACTTCAGTGTCCTATAAAGGATCTGCAACAAATACGCCACAGACAAACAAAAGCAATAGCATACGTTTGTTCTCGCCCTCTATTTATATCATAAACAGTCTTTTCAGATAGACCAGATTCACGTTTTGATACAAGCCACTGTCATTGGAGCCACTGTCATTGGAGCCACTGCCACAGGAGCCACTGTCATAGACGCTGTCATATAAGCCATTGTCATATGAGCCGCTGTCATAAAAGTTGTCATAAAAGCCACTGTCATTGAAGCCACTGGCATAGAAGCCACTGTCATACAAGCCACTGTCATAGAAACGACTCATATAGGCCACTGTCATCGAAGACATGTCATAGAAGCCACTGTCATAGAAGCCACACTCATATAGCTACTGTCATAGAAGCTACTGTCCTAGAAACCACTGCCATAACTGTCATACAAGCCACTATCATATGAGCGACTGTCATAGAAGCCACTGTCATAGAAGCCACTGTCATAGAAGCCACTGCCATAGAAGCCACTGTCATAGAAGCCACTGCCGTAGAAGTCACTGTCATAGAAGCCACTGTCATAGAAGCCACTGTCATAGAAGCCATTATTATAGATGCCACTGTTGTATTAATATCTCCGGTTGTTGTAAACTCTGGAAGACTGAGACCTAACTCTGAAGTCCCATGCGTTGACGTTCAGGTCGTTTGAGCCTTGAGAAGGACTCGTTTCTATCCACGTGAGGTTGGGGTAGAGAGGTACCCCCCGGAGTACCTTCTACGTGGAGACTGTTTTGCACAATGTGCCTGTCTGCCTGTCTGTGTGTCTGTCTGTGTGGCTGTATGTGTGTCTGTCCGTGTCTCTGTCTGCCTGTCTGCATAGAGTGACGTACTTACGTAGGAAGGTAGGCAGGTGTGTATGCGTGAGTGAGTGAGTGAGCGTGTTTGAGTGAGTGAGTGAGTGAGTGAGTGAGTGAGTGAGGGAATGAGTAAGTGAGTGTGTGAGAAGGTTAGTGAATGGGTGAGAGGGAGGTATCGAAAGAGCGAGGAGAAAATAGTTGGGTGGGTGGAAGGAAGAAAGAGAGGGAGAGAAGGATAGAGCGTGAGAGGGAGAGTGAGAGAGTAAGAAAGAGTGAGGGAGAGAGTGAGAGAGAAAGAGAGAGTGAAAGATAGAGTGGATGAATGAGAGAGAATGAAGGAGTGAGAGAGAGTGACAGTGAAAACGAGTGCATGTGTATGTGTGCGTATGTGTGTATGTATATAAGTTTGAGCAGAACATGTCTGGTCATGATTCATTTATTGATACAGTTCAGGATCCTCGCCGATGCTACAGAGTTTGTGCACTGAGTTGAGTTTCTCCGGACTCAGGCTTGAGTTAGGAGTAGAACGGAGCACTTATGGGTTACACCCGTGTGTCGTGATGTTGATCCATCGAGTAACTAAACTAAACTAAACTTATTGATACCGACGGTGCCATCAGATCACGACGCACACAGAATATCTCTCTTGCCAGAAGGCAAAAAGGTTT
>JACEFZ010020757.1:0-45238 GCA_014155875.1 Cepaea nemoralis
CTTTTGGCTTCCCTATCTTTAGCTATCCCTTGGCTTCCCTATCTTTGGCTATCCTTTGCAGCTCTGTCTATGACCTTCCCAAATTGTATATTTCTGTTTCTACTTCTCTTCTCCGTTAGTTGTTAGATCTTCCTTTATTTCTTTTGTCCTGTGTGCTCCAGACTAAAGCCTTTCTAATTATACTTTTCTCGGGATTTCTCATATGTGGCGTATTCAGCAGTGTCTTTTCTTCAGCTCATGGTTAACTGGTATTTAACTAGTTCTCCCCGTGAGCTCCACATTGGTGAATTTGTTTTACCATTTCATACATTCTGTTTTGCACAGGCTACATTTAGTTTTAGTTTTATATTTTGTGTTGTGTTTCATATTTAATTTATAGAACATTGCAGTCAACACCAGCATTTTCAACTGCTGTTGACGTCCTGGCAAGTTTTACGTTCAGTAGTTTGCCATTGCTTTCTGAACGACCGGCTCATATACGTTTCCGTAAGAAACCACCGTGACGTGATCCGCTGCCGAATCTCGTGCAGCTGTGTTTCATACGTGGGTATACGGGATTACGAACAGCGTTCTTAACACCTTCGCCAGGGAGACCGGCTTCCATTTAGTTAATATTTGTAATTTATTTGTAATCATATTTGCTGTTTTCTATGTTTCTGATCCACACAGCAGTACTGATGTAAAGTTAGAATTCAATATTCTAAGTTTTGTACCAAGTTTAATTTCATTTGACTTCCACACGTTTCCTTGTTTTATACAAGCTCATCTAGGCTTTTGTATTCTTATTAATATATCTACTTTGTTAACTGGCTTTGTGGTGAAGGGATTTCGAATTACATTTGTAATCCCGCATTCGAAACACAGCTGCGGGAAATTTGGAAGCAGACAGCCTTACGTTGGTTTCTAAACAATGATATGCGTGCCGGTCGTTCAGAAAGCAACCGCAAACTACTGAACGTGAACTTGCCCAGCAGTTACATACAGCCAAAAAAAAATTACTGGAATTGACTGCTTCGTCGTGTTAAGGATATGCAAACTGAGGAAGCATGAAGTAGAAGAGATTGCAAAAAGAGCAAAAGACTTTCCAGCTTGCCGTGATGAAAGCGACGTTCTGCAACGGGGTTGCTACACGATGAGCTTCTTAAATATATCTGGCACATGGCTACGGGAAAATGCCTGGGATTTGCTGGTGGAGTTTACATTGGAAATCTGCAGTTGTGGATTATTGTGATGTATATAAGGGGAGATTACCACATGAACCTGTTCGACGTTTTGGTTCGGTGTTTATAGTAAGTGTGTCACTTCATGGTGTGTAATGTATATTATGGGAGACTGAAAGAGTTCAATCATAATATTTTAGCCAGCCCCTTACTTAATGACATGTAAATGTGGTTATAATATACTATTGTAGCTCAACCAACCACTTGACTACCATAGAAGTAAGTCCATTGATAAAAGGCAATCGATTTAGGCCACCGACACTCAGCAAGGAAATATGTACCATGCCAATGTCAACAGGTAACTTCGGACATCTTAAAGTGGTGTTAACCACAAGTGAACTCATGACCACCATGATCAGTTATCTTTGGGATCCACAGCTAACTCATTATACACCCGAGTTAGGCCCCAATGTTCGACCCAAGACACGATAACGACCCATGCCAATGATGACGACAGTGTTGATGATCTTAGGTCCAAAATAGGCCTTATCAGCTATCTTAAAACCCACGCTCCATACTTTCAACCCCACTGGATGGAATGAATGGTCATCATCATTCTTGATAGACAAACAACATGATCTTAGGTATACTGATGATGATTATGGTAGCGATGTTGATCTTAGTTTAATAGTAGTGAGCGTAGCAAGCTTGCTTCACATATTACATATATAAACAGAGATGTAGTGACTGGCACCTTGATAGAGAATAGTGTGTAAAATAAAGGTGTACCTCTCCATAGCACAAAGACTGGGCTGAATTTGAGACCATGTGTTGCATGCACATGCAGCATGATCCCTCTCTCGACCTGTCTAGTTTACTCCAGATGAAAGGTAACACCACCACGTCTGGATCAAGACAAGCTGCAGAAGCTGTCAGATCAACAAAGCAATGCTCTAACTGCCCATATACAGTATACAGTTTGGTTGCTTAAGATATAAGTTCAGCTCTGCTGCTTTGTCAGCGCTATCTTGTCACAGAGCAACTGTTCGTGCGATTACACATTTACGCAGATGATAAGTATGGCTGTCACGCTACATTCCACATTGTAATTTATATCTGGAGGGCAACTGTTTCCCATCCAGATTAAAACCCAGGAAAGCAGCGCAATAGTTAACTGTCCTGAACATGTTTCTAGTTTTTTTCTTCTCTATCCACGAATTGTTTAGTATGTTGCCATTCCAGTGGTAATTCAATTATAAAAAAAAAGTAGCTTAAAAGTTGACAGGGTCGACTTCATTGCACCGGGATTTTATCCCAAATGGCTCAGTCTCTTTTGGCAGCGAGGAAAGCGTCGCATAAAGCACAAATTTCGTAGCTCCAGCGACGACCCTAAGTAGTCTCCGAAAAAATGCACCCGTGAGCCGAGGGACGCGAATCGAATCCATGACCTTCGGAGCACGAGGCAGACGGTTTGACCACTTCGCCACAGAGACTCCCTCAAGTCAACGCTAACGTTAAATTAGTATCGCTGAATGGAGCAGAAACATGAAAGCACAGCTAAAACATCTAATAATAAACAACAAACATTGAATTAACTGGTGTCTTAGCGAATTAGAAGAACTAAAACAGAATCATTAATGTGAAGGTTAGGGGAACAACAATACAGATCCCACGGAATCCAGATGTAAGGAACCGATTCTGGCGATGGATAGGACATGCATTGAGAAATGCTGATAATAGAATAGCAAGAACTTCCTTTCACTGTAACACCCAAAATAGAAAAGAGGTTAATAAGAAAATAGTCCCTTTTATATACATTGGGGGGGGGGGGGGGGGGGAAAAGGGGGGGGGGGAGAAGGTGGGGGGGGGAGTAATTGGGCATATGATGCTAGATTCCAATTTCTTTTAGATCAATCCGCAATCGAGGAATGCCGTAGTCAATATTACGCTGGTGGAAACAAAAGAGAGGGAGATCTAAAATTACATTCAGAAGATCATTAGTGATGGCGATGTGGAATACAGGGAGGTCATGGTGAAGGTGGGTGACAGAACGGCTTAGTTTGAGTTGGTTGAGAACCTAGCTCAAATAGAAGATTCACGGTAGAAGCTGAAGAGGAGGCAACTCCAGCGGAGAGATCATCTGGAAGTTACAGGTTGTCAGCTGCAAAATGATTCTTTAAATGAAGTGCTGATTCGAAGTGGTCCATAGTGCTGAAAGCTCTTTGTTTACTTAACTACATTGGCTGTAGTATGTGCTTGTTTTCGCAATTGATCATTACTAAAAACAAGACATGGACTAGATTGGACAATTTACCCTGCATCAGTAATTGGAAAACTAAAAATAAAACCGAAGAAATTAAATGGGCTCCTAGAAATATCGCCTACATACTGTCATTGTCTACATCAAAAGTCTAGCAGTTATACTATTTTAATTTGCTTCTTGTAAGACTTTCTCATTCGTTTGTGTGTCCTTACAGTCATTCTTTGTATTTTCCCGCAGAAACAACATTTCTGCTACCATTGTATTTCTAAGTTTATTTACTTATTTGATATTGGAGGATACCAAGCTTTTTCTATTTAATAGAACCGTTGTAAATTAGTGGCTATCACTCTTGCTTGTCAACTCGGATGTCAAGGTTCGAATCTCCCTCATTGTTGTGGAATTTTAATTTTAATTGACCCAATTACCTTTATAATAACTTAATCATCATCATCATCATGTGCCATGCCGATAAGCGTGGGATGTCATGTTTCGCCATTTCACGCGATCATCAGAGTCGTGGATCAGCTCAGTGTTCTTGTTTCGACCATACCATTTGGCCAAGCCATCCAGGTATTTACTTCTCTACCTTTCCCTTGTTCTCTTCTCCTCGATCTTGGCAGTTCTCACCGAGTTCTCCAATGTATTTCTTCTCATAACGTGGCCAAAAAATTGTGACAGTCTGTCTAATTTCTCTTATCAGTTTACGGGTTTCATTTGTTTCTTGTAGCACTTGGTCATTTGCTTTTCTGTCTGTCTTTGGTATTGTTTGCATTTTCGTCAGAAACCATGTTTCCGCAGCCTTAAGATGTTTTTCAGCTTGTCTGCTCATTGTCCATGCTTCACATCCATACAAAACTACAGGTTCTGTGCAGCACCTAAACACTCTTTTTCTCGTTGCATTTGACATCATTTTAGAGTCAGTATGTTTTCCATCTTGCAAAAGGCTACCTTCGCCATGGCGATTCTTGTTTTAATCTCTTCAAGACATCTCCCGTTAGATGTTATGACTGTTCCGAGAATATAATAACCTACCTACCTAAATAAATACCGACCTTCCTACCTATTTATTACATAACTACCCTTTTAATCAGCTGCCTGTGTCTATGTGTTTGTCTGTCTTTCTGTCTGTCTATCTGTCTATCAACTTGGAAAACAAGACAGAATAGAGACCCCTACTTTAAAGGGATAATATTCTTTTCTCGATATATGACAAACAACACTAAAGATATTAAGGCATGCCGTGTTATAACCAACTTACTTCAGCTCTGCGCGAACACCTTACTCTTGCCTTCCTGTGGATTACTCCCCCCCCCCCCCCCCCCACACACACACACACACACACACCCACCCACAAAGTATTCTGATGTTTCACCACGTAGTTTCTGAAGCGAGCTTCCTTTACATTCAATGTAATAAGACGCATCAATAACAAGAAGCGGAGAAACCATCGTTTGGTGATTGCTTCGTGTCTTTATTCCTGGATTTATCATAACTGATGCAGGTCTACTAATGAAAAGCTTCATTGCCTTCGGTCCCGCCCATTTCAGATTTCCATTAATCCAGTCTGGGCGGAAGTTGCTGGGGGTATATCGAATTATAATATCTGCAGGAGAAGCATAATGTCGTTACAGGTTGTTAGTTGCAAAATAATTCTTTAAGTGAAGTGCTGATGTATAGTAGACGTTAGTGATAAAAGCTCTAGGTTCGCTTAGCTACATTGGCTGTATAATGTACTTCTTTCGCAACAAGTCGAACGAACGAACGAACAAACGAAAGTCTTTATTTTTAAAGCGTTAAGAATTGGGCACGCAGGCCCGTCTGACATTCTGCCCTTCTTCTCTATTTCGTCTCATACATTCTTTCATTAAACATCGCTTATGAAGCAAATTTTAACCAAAAAAAAGAACAATAGCATTAAAACGCATGAAAAATAATCAATAACAAATGACTCACTACGCTATAGACAAGACAGACATATGTTCGCTGTTATGGCAGAATTTTCAAATGATGATATGTATGCACAAGTAGTCTAAAAGTCCTGGAAATTTCCAGATATCTCATTATCGTCTCAAAAACCGACAAAGGGAAAATCCAAAATGCACCTTCTTGTCGAAGAAGATGTTTAATACATCGACCTGTGCAAAAGTAGCTCAGGGGGTCGAGTATTCACCAGGTTACCTAAACCTCAGGGGTGCCCGTTGCTGTTAGTGGGAATATCACTTTGCTGGATGATCCCTTACCCTAGCAATATAATCACAATCGAGAGAGATGTATTCTTAAACTGTCCTACACTCCGAGATCGACCGTGAATAAAATAGGTAGCTGGACATGTAAGGGCAAGTAAAGGCTGCCAGCGTGATAAGAACACTATCACCCTGTGTACTCCGAATGCTCCATAAATATATATGGCTAACACCACATACCAATTATGCCTTAAAGATCTAAAAGTGCCTGTACTTTTTAATTTATTAAAAGTACAGTTTGCACATAACTCAACGAATGACATCATTAAATGAGCCGTATAAAACAGGTACCAGAAATTGTAAGGGAGAATAAAGGCGGCCATCTGGATAAATTGACCCTATCACCCGGTCTATGCCGATTAGTTCATTAAATATAGGGCTAGCGCCATATACCGATCATGCCTTAAGGCATCTGAAAGTGCCCTGTACTTTTTACGTTACCAAAAGTAGACTCGTTAAACGTAACTCGAAGAACGACACCGTGGAATGAATTAGCACAATTCTTATTTCTTTTCGTTTACCAGACCAGGACATCATGTTCTGGAATTACCAGTTCAATTCTCAGATTTCAGACTGGATTGGCTAGCAATCCGAATAGAAAATAATCCTGCAGTTTATGTGGATTGTTTCCATAACAGCAGCCAGGAACATAAGTATGAAACATGAAACCAAGAACCGACATCGTTGCTCTCGGGACAACCTCACACGTGCTCCCTTCCATTCTTCAATAGCCAGCGAAGAGTTCTCATGATGTGGGTACTAGTAGCAGCCTGACCGAACGCCTATCTGAAAGTACCTCTACTAGCTAAGTGTGGTTCAAACCCTCTGCTCCTCCCCCTTGTCACTGAAACATCTTTCGCCAGATATGGATCCTGTCTTTGTTTTGCTGCACTTTTCACTGGAACCTCGAGAGCCTTCATCACCCCAGTCTAGTCTGAAGGAGCGGCACCAATCATTGAGGAGATAACAGCAATGTAGATTAGAGGACACGCTGGACAGTATACACATTGGAAGCTGTAGGCAAACTGTGACATAACAGATTCAGTGCAAAACAAAAAGTAGGTTTGGACCTAACAAAAATGGATGGCGGAAATTGTATGTGGGGGTGTCTCACTTACGACATAAAAGTTGCTAATATGGTAGCAGACATGTTGTATTATATATCAAGTTAAAGGGGCTTGCATAAGAAAACTACTGTATATAAGCCCAGGGCAGGCACGGGAAGTCGCTTAAGACAATTAATCATCCCATGATAGTTAAGCTTGCAGTCTTCCAATGACGACAACATGTCGCGAGAATTCAAGTGTGTTTCGAATTTCTTTCTTCTCTGTCCGTCCGTATGTCCTTCCGTCTATCCGTCCGTCTGTTCGTCCGCCCGCCCTTCAATATATTTTTCTGTCTGTCTTAATATCTGTCTGCACGTCTGCCTTCATGTCTATCTATACATCTGTCTTTATGTCTGCGTGCCTATCTGTATCTCTGTCAGTCGGTCTCTATGTCCATTTATCTATATATCTATTCCCGTTTCTTTCTCCCCTTATTGTCTCACTTTGTACTTTTCTTAACTCCGTCCCCTTTCTCCCTCTCTCTCCCCTCCCTCCCTCCCTCTCTTTTCCCTCTCCCTCACGGGTGTCCTCCCTTGGACACCTTCCATCTCACTCGAGGTAACGGTGATAAATTGTCGTCTTATTCCCTTGCCTTCTCATTACCCACAATTCCTCAAGTGACACATTAACACGCACTGCATCTACAGATAACAGCTACACAATTTTCAACACCACTAAAACTAACGTCGACAATCTCTTCCCAGCCCTCTGTAAATCCCTAACGAGGCGGCAACATTTCTCCGGTTAACCAGCAATCGGCAATCTGCCTGGACGATTTATGTGGTTGCAAGTGTCAGTCTGTGAAATGATGTCGATACAACGGTGTCTATGTAATGTAGCGAATAATAGATCAAACCGTTTTTGCAGTTTCCATCAAGACAAAGAATAGTGTAATGGTCCGCCTTTGTATTTTAAATTGCATTGCTTTTACTTCTCCCACAACCCTGGATGTTGCTGATAAATCTACCGTCTGGTTTGACTCTGTAAAACTTGTTTCCACCTGCCTATCTCTTGTCATCATGCCAATTTCTGCCAGGGCTAGTGCGATGCCCATTTCTCAATGTTATCATTCCAGCGCAATTTTATGTTTCTCTACTCCTGGCACTGTTATGGTAGCTTAAGTCTTGGACAACTCGGTTGGGTTAACACATGGCTATACCATTTGGGGTTCACATGCTTTTACAACTGTTATCCCGGAAAGATCGACTTTATTCCACGGGGTTCCCAATCTGCCTCAGTCTATCTCTTCAGAGCTGCATAACGCCTGCCGAGAGCATCACACAAGGCGCGAAATCCGTAGTTTCAGTAGCAATTTCCGTCGGTCCTTCCGTCAGTCTATATTTTGGGCAGTACCTTTGTCTATATGTTGGTCGATATTGCGGTCTGTGTGTGTATCTGGCAATCTATATCAATCACTTGAGGGTGTGTATCCATCGCCATTGTAACCAAACAATTGTCAAAGTAATGTTGCTACTCTCAGAAGACAGCAAACCTGTCACCCAATGCCATATATTCTCTTCATTCGTCACATATATTTCTATTTGTGTGAATTGTGTCTGTTTATTGCATAACTACTATGATGGCACCTTTCGGCCGACACATACGACTTTCTCCCAAAATGTGTTAACTGAGTTAGCCTTTTCGGCTTCATCTGTAATATGAAAAGATGATATTCATACATGCACATATGTATGACCTGTAATATTAAAAGATGATATTCATACACGTACATATGGGTGACCTGTAATATTAAAAGATGATTATTCGTAATATCAAGGAAGATAATCAACATGAATAGACTATGCATGGAAGATACTTATAATATAGTAACATATAAAGACAGGAAATCATACCCTTTCCAAATAACATCTGGCTTGATACAAGGATGCACTATCGCCGCTACTCTTCAATCTGGCTCTAGAGAAAGTTGTAAGGAAGGTAAAAGGAGGAATGTGATATTGGTGGAACATCCAAGCTGCTTGGTTATGCAGATGATATAGATATTATAGCGGAAAATGAACAAAAGACATTGAAAATATTGACTCACTTAAAGGAAAAAGCACAACAGATTGGGCTGGTTATCAACCAAGATAAGACAGAATATATGGTAATTTCAAGAGAAGGAATGGCTAAAACTCTGATCACATACAAATAGATAATATGACCATTAAAAGAACGGAAACATACAATACCTGGGTACAATCTTCAACTGCTCCAACATCATAAGGGAGTAAATACAAACTAGAATCAATTCTGGAAATAAGATATACTATGCACTACAACATCTACTAAAATCAAATGCGCTATCTCGTAACACCAAAATCACAATATACAAAACACTGATCAGACCAGTTGTGCTGTATGGCTCTGAAACCTGGAGTACAACGAAAGGAGACGAAGCCTTGTTACAAACCTTTGAGAACAAAGTTTTAAGACGCATCTTTTGACCCATTAGGGATACACAAAGTGGAGAGTGGAAAAAGAAGAAGTAACAAAGACATTTATGATCTGTTTAAGTCCCCGCTAATCACTGGTATCATGAAGGCTAATAGACTACAATGGCTGGGGCATATAGAAAGAATGGAAGACAATAGGGAAACAAAACTCGCTTACACTCAGGAAATGAATGACCGTAGACCCCGAGGTAGACCAAGAAGTCGGTGGAGAGATAATATACTTTCAGACCTACAAGCACTTGGAATCAACGACTGGCAAGAGAAGGTCAACCAGAGAGACGAATGGAGACGGATTGTATCTGCAGCAAAGAACCTCAATGGCTCGGAACGCTGAAGAAGAAGACGATTCGTATACGCCCATATGTGTGACCTGTAATATGAACAGATGATATTCATACATGCACGTATTGGTGACCCGTAATATGAAAATATGATATTCATAAATGCACATGTGCGTAACCTTTATTATGAAAAGATTATATTAATACACGCACATTTCCGTGACCTGTAATATGAAAAGATGATATTAATGCAAGCACATATGCGTTACTTTTAATATGAAAAGATGATATTCATACAGGCACATAGTCGTGACCTGTAATATGAAAAGATGATATTCATACACACACATACGTCCGACCTGTGATACGAAAAGACGATATTCATTCACGCACATTTGCCTGACCTGTAATATGAAAGAATATATTCATTCACGCACATATGCGTGACCTCTAATATGAAAAGATGATATTCAAAGAGAAGGATATGAATGGCTGGCCCATCTTTCCCTCACTTTGACAAGCGACGAGTCCAGGCGTCGATCCCCCACGTCCGGCCGTGCTCATGACATTACGAGTGCAGTTCGCAATCAATTGCGCACGCCCTTGGGCGAATGGATTGCCATTTGTATTTCCTCCGTCAATATATCGACGTGGATACAAAGTGCTCCACGAGAGCTCTCTATCTCCAGTCTGCCGTATAAAATTGAATTGATTACAAACAAAACACCAGAAAGGAAAGACAAATAATGGTATTGCGATGATCGTGAAGTAACAAAAACGGAAGCATTGAGGACTAACGTGTTAGATATTACAAAAATAAATATTCAAGGTTGCATAAAGGTTGAATTATTGAACTTCAATACATGAGTATGGCCGAAAACATAGATATAAGACATTTATATAGATATTTGAAATGTATAAATCAATGTAAAATATATACAGATAGATGGAGCAAATGTATAAATATATGTAAGAAATGTATATAGAAGTAAGAAATGTATTTGGATGTAAGAAATGCATATAGGTGCAAGAAATGTATACACAGATGTAAGAAATACATACAGAGATAAAAATATATATATATATATATATATTAATTGTACATAGATATCGATGCAAGACATGTAAATAGATGTAAGAAACTAATATAGATGCCAGTAATTTATGCAGATGTAGGAAATATAAATTAATGCATGAAATGTATACAGATTAAAGAAACGTATATTGATATTAAAAATACATACATATGTAGGAAATGTATACATACAGATGTATGTACACTCTAGAGATTTATATAGATCTAAGAAATGTGTATATATTTATATAAAAATGTAAGATATCTATATAGATGTATGAAATTAATATATATGTCGGTAATGGATATGATGTAGGATATGGGACGCAGAGGTGTTTTCAAGGCACCAGGGCCGGGATATATACTGGCCAAGACCTGCTGACACGTCCACGTCGTGCGTCCTGGGCAACAGGTCTCTTCGGGGACCTGGCTAACATCAGTAGGATCGATGATTCTTCCGAAGTCGGAGAGTATCTGCCTGCATGGCGAGGAACCACTAGTCTGCACACCAATAAGCCAGACATGGGACAACGGATACTCACGCAAACCTCAGGTCCTGTATGACATCACAATGATGTTGGACAACAGGATGCCTTCATCCGACATACAGGACTTTTGCGTTGGAGCTCAAGCCAACGAACACAAGCAAGCAAGCAAGCATGTAGGATATATATATATATATATATATATATATATATATATATATATATATATATATATATATATATATATATATATATATATATATATATATATATATATATATATATATATATATATATATATGGTTGCATGGATCTTTCGATGGGTAGATAGATGGATGCATAGATATATTGACAGACAGTCAGACAGACAGACAGACAGACAGACAGACAGACAGACAGACAGACAGACAGACAGACAGACAGACAGACAGATCGACTGACTGACCTTTTTAGCTGTTTGTGATTTCTTGGAAAGTTTACGTTCAGTAGTTTGCCATTGCTTTTGAACGACCGACGTTCATACCATTGTATGAAAACTAGCGTAAAAGCGGTCTGCTTCCAAATCTGTTTCTGAGGAACAGCTGTTTAAAGCTTTATCCATGTTTCGACATTTAGCCTAACAATATTTTTTTTCTGCAGCAGGACAGCTGTAGCAAGGCGTTAAAAAAAATTATGTGAGTAGAATGAAACAAGAACCCTGAAATTCAACATTATGTTTAAGAAAAATGTTCACTTAAACCAATTATGCAAAGTGCTTTTTTTAAAAGCCTTTCTTGGCCACATATATTGAAATGCAGAAGATCAAATGGTTTGGCCATCTTGTCAGAAGGCAACACTGTCAACTACCAGCACTGACGCTACACCAAAGAAGATCTGCTACGAGAGCAAAAGGACGCCCGAGAAGAAAATGGATTAACGACATTAACACTATCCAGTGCCATTCATCGGGCGCTGGAGCGCCAATTATTCCTCCCCACGACGCTTGACGGCAAAAGTGGAAGATAGTAGAGGAGCTTGTGTGTCCTAATGGCCACAAGAACTATGCTGAAGGTAGTGCAACTACTGGCAGGGTCTCCAATGTCGGACATGTCAAGGATTAGAAACCAGACAGAGACACAAAACTGATGCCTTGTAGGTAAACTAGGGTTCGGTCAAAGGTTAGGGAAAGCAAACCTAAATAAATACTCGTAGAACTCGACTGTACTGGCGGTGGGTCGCGGTCATTCGAACTGCGAGCGCTATAAAGTCAAGTAACATGAACAAGTCAAGAAGCCTGACACGGGGAAAATGGCACGTCGCAAGAACACCAAAAAGACACGCGGTATCCAAGATATGCAGAGTGGGAGCCGAAAAGACCGTCAAGAAGACGAACGTGGAGAGCCTGCCTGCTAGCTGCATCAAAGAACCTGAAACTATAGCTATTACTGAAGCTACCACGAGGGAGAAGATCGACAGCCCACCACAGAGAAGAGCCAAACCTACTGAGAAGCAGAGAGAGGAGAAAGCCACCAGAGTCGGAAACACCAACTGGCCCACAATCAAGTGGGTTATCAAGCGTAGCCAAGTGGAGCTATCTGACGAAGAAATCCTAAGGCAGCTACGTGAAGAGAATCACCACACCCGATTCTTGAAGGCGGAGCGGCTCCTCACCTACTTCAAGATTCCCACATCCTTGGCGGTGGTCACGACAGAGGGCAGCGAGATGCCGTTCACAGTATCAATCAACAAGAGAATGCAGCAGCCATAGAGATTTATCCCAAGGATCACCCAATGTTCCAGATGTCAGAGGGCCGGCCACAGAAGAGCATAATGTCACAGTAAGATGGAAATCTGCCGGTACTGTGCCGATCACCACGCCTTCTAGGAGTGTCCGCTGGTCAACTTGGACACGGACTTCCGAGTACCCAACAACAAACGAAAGTGTGCAAACTGCCTAGGAAAGCATGGAGCAAAATATTTGGGCCGCCCATACCTGCAAAAACACAAAGACGCCTTAAAGATCGCAATTATCACAAAGACACCATTAAAGGAAGCAATGCTTAGGGGCGAGACAGCCACGGGTATAGCACAAGATGAAAAAGATCAACTGCAAAAGCAGATAGACAAGCTGAAGAAACAAGTCAAGGCACTGCTGACGCCGACTCCGACCAGCGACAATGAGAAACTGCTGGCTGAAGTAAAGGACATCCATCAAAACATCAAGCAAGAAGTGGAACGTATGGTCGAGATGAAAAAGGAAAACGAAGAAATACTACACACCATCAAAGCGGAGAGAAAGCTGCTGAAAGATGACATGGAGCTTTTCCAGTACAAACCAACAGAAACCATACCCCGCCCCCCCCCCGCCCCACAGATAAACCGCAAGATGAAAACCAAGAAACCGAGCCTGAAAAGCAAGCTAAAGCCAGCAGCCCGACCGCAACGCCCGAGGCCGACGAGAGAATACCAATATCTTGCAAGACATCCGTAGAAAACCGAGATGAGCACCCTGGTGACACGGAGAGGCCCCGGTGGCCTACCTTGGAGGAGCTACGAGAGTCGGCAAGGATTGAGGAACTAAGGCACCAGTGCCATATGACAGGCATGCCAGAAGAAGATGCAAGGAAAAGAAGAAAGGGATTTTTCAAAAGGATGCACCAAAGTGGACGATGCACAGGAAAAACCAAGGGAGACATGAGACGTCATAAGACAACAAAGAGTCAGACGTTGTGAGGCTGTGCTACTAAACGGTTGTGTTTTCTAGAGCCCGTGTCAAGTGAAGATCTTGATGTAATGATTACGAGGATCGGCAAGTAAACAACAGGAGGAGGAATTTATTGACAAGAAGCAATCAATGGAAGGACAGGGAGCACAAAACCTAGGCGAATCCTGAATTCGGAACTGTGAAATAGAAAACTAAGCTTCAAGGTGAACAGGATAGAATAGGGAGGTTATTCGTAGACAATAGATAGAAACCGACCCCGCGTTAAGGGCAGTTTATAGTCTAGAAGAGCTAAAGCCTATTATTATTCAGCGCATAATTAAATGTGTGTAAACGTTCGCTGGATTGCGTCAGTTTCTTTCACATTTTTCCGGAAGTTCAGGTGAGAATTTTCTTGTTCTAATTTAACGAGTTTAAGAAGCCTTTGATGGTAAATTTCATGTTGAGTATTACTGGAGTTACGTCAAGGCAACCAGGAATTAAAAAAGCGCTGGGATAAAAGAGAAAAGAAGAAGACCAAGAAACTAAGGAGACCGGTAGAATACCCAGATAGAATTACTGACTGGGAGGATGGATCCGACTATACGTACTATTTGAAGACGGAGAAATCTTCCCATGGATGACATCGGAGGAAAAAATCGAATGGCAGCAGAAACTCAAACTCGAAAGTGAAAACAGGCGCAAGGAGGAAAATGGAAACGTAAAAAGCTCCTACAGAAAATACACAAAAAAGGTGGCAAAAACTCCAAATAAAGAGTCCTTATAAGGACTGCAACCATTCAAGCCAGACAAGCCAGGTGCCATGTGCCGATATGAGGCAGACAGCGGTAAACTAGTGTATTAAGAATATGTTTACCGCAGAAGAGGAATTGCCGTAGTGAGAGCAATTCACGCTATCATTATGAACTGACACGCACGAATAAATCAAGCAAAGTCGCTGCGGAACTCATGATGATGATGAATAGCGAAGGGAGACTATTCAAAGAAGTTGTGTATCACGTGACGGCAGTTGGGTAGTCCACATGAAAACGAGACAGCTGGACTCAGTCAGACCAGGGTCTCGATTGAAGCAGGACGTGAAACTGTGTTTAAGCCGTGAAAGATTATTCACTCTATTCGTGGAATGATTCTTCAGCAAGAGGCGAAAGTATTTCGTACAGTTGTGCGGCTGATGGAATAGCCATTCAAAGCCGGTTTGCAGTGTGCCGAGTTGATGACGACTCAGCAATGCTCCACGCCAGACGTCAAGGGTGTTAGACGTTACTGTGCAAATGAGACGAGTGTCTCTCATCAAAGTTGTGAAAATTACTCAGCTACTTTGAATATGTACTTTATATATTTACCACATGCCATCCCGCACTTACGGGAATGTATGAAGATATTTGCTGTGATACTCGTCAATAATAAATATTGAAGAGTGTCAAGGACGGCATGCTGTTCGGTTGTTTAGAGTGGATATTCGGATACTTTCTCCATAGATTATTTGTCTGGGTCTTCATTGTAGTTTCTGGGCTAGCTGCGGCCAGATTAATTGTGATAAATTATTGTAGCAATCTGACAGCTGATTAGTACCTGTCTTGGGTAACAGTATCTATTTATCGTGACTATATGTTTCCATGTTTTTCTATGTAAGTAAACATGTAGCATGCGTAAATCTAGACTATATTTCTGAGCGAAGTGATCGTCTCTCCTGTCTTGTGAAATATTGTGGACATGATAGCAGCAATACATCTTCACGTGAATAACATCTTTA
Source organism: Cepaea nemoralis (assembly GCA_014155875.1). Lineage (NCBI taxonomy): Eukaryota > Metazoa > Mollusca > Gastropoda > Stylommatophora > Helicidae > Cepaea > Cepaea nemoralis. The sequence continues at coordinate 15,524 of JACEFZ010020757.1, forward strand.
GACAAACAATACTTCTTGTCCTTGAACATCACGTCAGAATATCACAAGGACAACTTCTGTATAGTCACACCATCATTCATTGCATACACAGAAACAACATATTGTGTATACTAGTTACACCTTGCGTTGCTGACACATAACATTCTGGTTAAGTTAATTAAAACACCAGAAGTAAACATGTCTTCACTACAAGACTTTATAGCTTTGGGAGAGAAATGTGACATGTCAGGGCCTGATCTAACAGCATGGGCCAAACAAGAATTAAGCGCATTCCAAGCACAACAAAGGGAGGATAGAGCAGCGGCAAAAGAAGCTAGAGAAGCGGTAGAAAGACAAAAAGATAAAGAACTGGCGTTAGAAAAAGAGAAGCTAGCACAAAAGAGACAGAATTGTCCTTAGAAAAAGAGAGACTTGCCTGTGAAAGGGATAAACTGGCAACCGAAGTATTAATGAAAGATAAAGAGATTGAAGGCAACTTAAAGGACAGACTCTTGAGAAAGACAAAACGGCAGAGATAGCCCAAGCAAAGATAACAGCACAAGCTTTGGACCCCATTAAATGGTACACTGGGCTCATCAGAAACTTTACACAAGGCGATTCGATATCAGCCTGGGTAACCAACTTCGAAGTTCTAATGAACCATTATAAGGTGCCATCCGAAGACTGGGCCATACTTTTCCACAGGCATTTGGCCCCCGAGCCCTTAAAGGTCGTAGATGTCATACCTGAGAACCTCCGCACCAACTATACATATATTAGGAATCGGGTCTTGGCACATTTTTCGCTCGATCAAGCTGGGTTACGAACAAAATTTAAAACATTAGCACCGAAGGCAAACCAAACCTTCCTAGACTACGTGGCAGAAACAACATCACTCTTGGACAAATGGCTCAAGTCAGCCGATATAGGCTCGACTTTAATAAGCTACGTGACCTCATGGTGAGGGACAAGTTGATTTCTTCTGTACCAGAAGCGATGTCAACATTTCTGGTCGAGAACAAGTGTACGACTGTGCCAGAAATGGAGTCCAAAGGCGAGGCATTTTATAATGCCCATAGGGATATTTTCGCAGAAGGGGCTCAGTCTGAGTTAGCGATAGGGGCGGCTGTCAAGTTGTCCAACCAAAGGTATAATGGAAGACCAAACAAATTTCAACAATACGTCAGCAGTATAGAGGAAGAGGACCATACTACATGAATGATAACACACAAAGAGAGCCAGAGAGAGTCAGAAAAGGTTACCTGATGCAATGTCCTCATTGCAAGCTACAACACGGTTCCCTTGAAATGTGTGACAAGAACCCTGACTATGATACTTATATTAAAAACTTGACATCACAAAAAGTCAGTAAGTACACTACGTACAAGAACAATGTTAAATGTTTTGTCTGCAATAGTTATGGACATGTAAGTAAAGACTGTAGGATTCGAAAGACGTGGAAAGAGGCCAACGCAGCATTCTTGTTCACCAGCAGTTCACCTGATGAAAGAGACAAACGCAGTTAACATAGAGACTGATAGAAACGACAGTTATGACGAGACTAGCAGCAAGGCTTACATACACGAAGCTAATTCGACTTACACAAAGGACGGAAACCTAGACGTACGACTAGCACTAGTAAACGGACTAGCAGTTACAATGATAAGAGACACAGGGACTTCAATTATTGGGGTGGACCAGAAGTTGGTTAAGGACGAAGATTATACAAACGAGAAAGTGACATGTAGGACATTTGGTGGAGCATTAGAACAGTATAAAGTGGCATGGACTGACATCAACTGCCCTTATTACCAGGGACGGGTGACAGCTGCAGTGTTACCACACCCAACAACTGACTTAATAGTAGGTAACATCCCAAATGTAAAAGAGTGCACCAGCCAAGACATTGACAAATGGGAAAAACAATTCAGTAATTTAAAACAAACAAAGTGTGCAGCATTAGTTCTCCCAACAAAAGACAAAAGACAGCAAATAAAGGAACGGAGAGTCAAAGTACCATTTAAAAAATCTCATTAATCACCAAAGGTAGACTGAACTGCTAACAAACAACTCATCGACTCCATACGATAATAGTAGTCCAACATAAGAAACATATTTATTTTATTTTACTTTAAAACTGTGATATTAATTAAAGTAATTCTGACTTATACCCATAGCGCCAGTACAAACATCTGTTCAAAAATTAAGAAATATTGTACAAACTACTTGCGTGAATAGAAATGGCAGTACAGAATACAATTTACACTTGTCTATTAATACCTTATTGTTTTAATTGGTTATATCGGAGATACATTAAGCTTACTGCACAATGACATACATGATAGACAGCATACTCACAATCAAAGGTCATAACATGACCCAAGTCAACAGATTAAACAACTTTTTAGTAGTCATCCAACCTTCAAGCCACCTAAAATCTCAAACTATGTCTCTGTACAGACTAATACAAATTCTTATGTAATTACAGACATTACTATCTGTCACATATTCAATAAGGACAATAACTTTTTAACTTTCTTATAAGTAAACGGTACTATACGGTAGTTAAACAACCTAAAACGGTTGTATTCATCTATATCTATAAAACAAAGTGTATGTATATGTGTATGTATATATGTATGTATGTAAATATATATGTCCTTTATTTGTTCGCGAACGGCCCATCCGATTGAGATGAAATTTTCTACACGCCTTCCTTTCATTCCAGAGCTGTCAACTGTCATAGTTTTTTTTCTTCTTCCTCCTCCTCCCTCCCCTCCCAAAATACGTACGTAAATATATGATGATGATGATGAAAGAATCCCCGAACCAAAACGCTAGGGAAAGGGAAGTAAATGACGTGACTACACAGAATCGTCACACGGCAATCATCATCATCAAGTGCCGTGCCGGCTGGCGTAGGCGTTCATGGCTCTCTGTAGATCTCAGTCTTTGTTTTTTTTAATCAACTCTGCTGCTGATATTCCTCCATGCCACGGCAATATCAATAACAATTCATCTTTTTATGTGTAAGGAAGTTATCTACAGTCGTGTAGAAGGGAAGAACTAGACGAGTATGAATTCGGAATGGCGAACTCTCTCCCCCTCTCTTCTCCTCCCTCTACCTCCTCCCTCCACCCTTCTCCTCTTCCTCCTCCCTCTCATCCCTCTCCCTCCTACCTCCTCCTTCTCCCTCTTCCTTCTCCCTCTTCCTCTCCCCTTCTCCTCCATCCTCCTCCCTCCTACTCCCTCCGCCTCCTCCCCCCTCCTCCCTCATCTTCCCTCCTCCTCCCTCTCCCTCCTCATCCCTCCTCCTCCTGCCTCCCTCCTCCTCCTGCCTCCTTCTCCCTCATCATCCTCCCTCCTCCTTCTCCCTTCTTCTCCCTCTTCCCTCTTCCTCCTCCTACCTCCTCCCTCCTCCTCCCTCCACCCTCCTCCTCCCTTCTCCTCCTCTTCCTCCTCCCTTTCCTTCCTCCTCCTCCTCCCTCTACCTCCTCCTCCACCTACCTCTTTCCTCCTCCCTCCTCCTCCCCTTCCACCTCTCTTTCCTTCCTCCCCTCCTCATTCTCCCTCCTTCCTCCTCCTCCTTCCTCCTCCTCCCTCTCCTCCTCCTCCCTCCTCCTCCCTCTACCTCCTCCCTCCTCCTCCCTTCACATTCCTCCCCCTCCCTCCTCCTCATCCCTCCTCCTCCCTCCTCCTCATCCCTCCTCCTCCCTTCTCCTCCTCCCTCCTCCTCCTCCCTCTACCTCCTCCTCCCTTCACATTCCTCCTCCTCCCTCTTCCCCCTCCTCCCTCCTCCTCCTCATCCCTCCTCCTCCTTCTTCCTCCCTCGTCCTCCTCCTCCCTCCTCCCCTCCTCCTCCCTCCTCCTCCCTCTCCTCCTCCTCCCTCTCCTCCTCCTCACTCCTCCTCCTCCCTCCTATTCCTCATTCTACCTCCTCCCTCCTCCTCCCTTCACATTCCTCCTCCTCCCTCTTCCTCCTCCTCCTCCCTCCTCCTCCCTCCTCTTCCTCCCTCCTCCTCATCACTCCTCCTCCCTCCTCCTCCTTCTTCCTCCCTCCTCCTCCCCTCCTCCTTCCTCCTCCTCCCTCTCCGCCTCCTCCCTCCTCCTCCCTCCTCCTCCCTCTACCTCCTCCTCCTCCCTCCTCCTCCCTCTACCTCCTCCCCCCTCCTCCCTTCACATTCCTCCTCCTCCCTCTTTCTCCTCCTCCCTCCTCCTCTCTCCGCCTCCCTCCTCCTCCTCTTCCCTCTACCTCCTCCTCCCTTCACATTCCTCCTCCTCCCTCCTCCTCCTCCCCTCCTCCTCTTCCCTCCTCCTCCTCCCCCTCCTTCTCCTCCTTCTCCTCCTTCTCCCTCCTCCTTCTCCCTCTTCCTCCTCCCTCTTCCTTCTCCTCCTTCTCTCTCCTCCTCCTCCCTCTCCCTCCTCCTCCCTATCCTCCTCCTGCTCCCTTCTCCTCCTGCGTTCTCCTCCTCCCTCCTTCTCCCTCCTCCTCCCTCTTCCTCCTCCCTCCTCCTCGCCTCCTCCTCCACCCTACTCCTCCCTCCTCCTCCTAATCCCTCCTCCTCCCTCCTCCTCCCTCCTCCTCCCTCTACCTTCTCCCCCCTCCTCCCTTCACATTCCTCCTCCTCCCTCTTCCTCCTCCTCCCTCCTCCTCTGTCCGCCTCCCTCCTCCTCCTCCTCCCTCTACCTCCTCCCTCCTCCTCCCTTCACATTCCTCCTCCCTCCTCCTCTTCCCTCCTCCTCCTCCCCCTCCTTCTCCTCCTTCTCCCTCCTCCTTCTCCCTCTTCCTCCTCCTCTTCCTTCTTCCCTCCGCCTCCTCCCTCCTCCTACTCTCTCCTCCTCCTCCCTCCTCCTCCCTCTCCTCCTCCTGCATGGGCAAAATAGAGAACACACTGAACCGTTCAACAGGGATTCATTGTCAAAGAAATGTGGTTATTAAGACAAACGAAAGTGAGGGAAATGAAAGGGAAATGAAATACTTTGGGCGTGTAGAGTCTGGAAAAGATGTATATGGAGGGAGGCCTAACGAGTAAGCGGACAAGAGGAAAACCCAACATGGATGGGTATATCTTATATATAAAAGGCGATCTCCGTCCGTCTGTCTGTCTGTCTATATGTCCCTAATGCGCTCGCGAACGGCCCATCCCATTGAGATGAAATTTTTTACACGTCTTCCTTTCATTCCAGCGCAGCCCACTGTCATATTTTTTTAGTATGAAAGTTTGAAGATTTTATATTTCTTTACACTGTCGCCAACTCTAAGAAGACATGGAACAACCTCAGCCATTATTAAATCTACAGGCATATGCGTTATATTCCTCCTCCTCCTCCTCCTCTCCCCTCCTCCACCTCCTACCCTCTTCCTCTTCTCCTCCCCCTCCTCCCTCTCCCTCCTCCATCCTCCTCTTCTCTCTTTCTCCTCCTCCCTCCTCCTCCCTCTTCCTCCTCCCAGCTCCTACTCCTCCTTTTTCTTCTTCTTCTGCTGCTGCTGCCGCTGCTCCATTTACCCAAGTTAATATATTACCAAGTTGGTCTTCGTTTATCTAAGGTTGTTCTAACTGCAACCAATAAATGATTAGACAGACAGACAGACAGACAGACAGACAGACAGATAGACAGACAGACAGACAGACAGACAGACAGACAGACAGTCAGTCGGGAACGGGAACTTATATGACTACTCATATGAATTAAATGAGATGCTCCCCATCAGGGGCTGGGCGAAGCCGGGCCGGATCAGACAGATAGACAGACTGACAGACAGACAGACAGACAGACAGACAGACAGTCAGTCGGGAACGGGAACTTATATGACTACTCATATGAATTAAATGAGATGCTCCCCATCAGGGGCTGGACGAAGCCGGGCCGGATCAGACAGACAGACAGACAGACAGACAGACAGACAGACAGACAGACAGACAGACAGACAGACAGACAGACAGTCGGTAACGGGAACGGGAACTTATATGACTACTTATATGAATTAAATGAGATGCTCCCCACCAGGGACTGGGCGAAGCCGGGCCGGGTCAGCTAGTAGTATATAAATGGTAAAATGGAGATACAGTTATCAGAGTATTAGTTAAGCTCTGAACTGCCGTATAGAATGATTACAGATCTCAGCAGTCAATTTGACATTTTAGGTTAATTAATTTACATTGATTCAGATATGTACATATTTTTTTCCAATTTATAAATTACCAGAATGTACAGAAGACGAATGCGAGAGTAGCTGGACCATATAAGCACCACACTAGATCCAAAGATTAATCCGGAAAAGGTGGAAGTCTGTGCCTACAACCCGAGGGCACCAAAGAAGCATAGCTGAGCTACAAAAAAGTCCAACGAATAACAAACAGTCCATTGTAAACAAGTAGGACCAACCACACCTACTCAAAATTAATTGAGTATTACTATCATTATTCATTATTAAAGTTACTTCATAAATCATATATGTTTTATATTCCATCAATCATGATCAAACCATCATATCATGAAACAGGAACACATCACGCATTTAACATCGATACATAATAGAATGAGTGGTAAGAAAATATACGGGTATAATAATAAGTATCCATCTAACGATTGAGAGAAACCTGTGGTATGATAAAAAATAACATCACAAGTCTAAAGGTTGATTAGAATACAACATATGACAACAATACCAACCACAAGTACAACCAGGAAAGGTATGTTATAATACTGGTGAACACAAAGCATCAGATATATCACATTGATGCTGGGGCAATCTACTTTGATTGTTTTCCGTTTTAATTTCACTTCCCAATATATTATTTTAAATGTCATTTGTAGATATAATATTTAATATTCATTGACAAAGATATCATCACACATACTACAATAATTTTATAGTGATGATAACAATATCCTCTTTTGTATCATTGTACAGGATAAGGTTTCATACACATGAACGTTTACATGCAATTTTTTCTACATGTGCAGATTATGTGTCGCTAACAGAAAACGTAATAGTTGATCTTTTGCAAAATTGTGAAAGGCAACAGTAAAGGCACTGAAGACTAATGCAAGAGACACAAGTCAGAGGTGATAACAATGGTGGCAACAAATAGAAGATGAAGCATCAATGGTGAAGAAACAGATTGCAACGAATGATAGGAGTGTATGGTGATATCTAATTATGATGTTGATACTATAACATGCAAGCGGATATAGCACATTGATAATCTAATTCAATGTAAACATTTTCTTTTAATTTTTCTTTCAATTTAAAGTGTTGCATGAGCATCTCAAATAGGTCAATAAGATTTAGTGCTGATAATTTATTCTCCTATTGAAATTATTCCATGGTAGAAGTGTTTATGCATAGAAATATACATACACTTTTTTTATATATGGTATTGCTATGGGTCAACACTGAACTTATTTAGAACATCATCAGAAGGCCAGGAGATTGTATTTCAGGGGATTGAATGAACACCGAGACAGAGAGAAACATTTCACAAGAAACAATAAGCGTGGTCAAGGCAATGAAGGACAATGTAGAATGAGCAACAGAAGTTCCAGTAACATTAATCTACAATGGTGATAGACTATCAAAGTGTTATAAACTTTGACATACATGAAGGTGGTTATAAGTGAGTCTACATCATACATCTATATGACCAATATAATTAATATGCGGTTAGAAGATGAAAATACAACACCAATTACGAAGAAGAACTAATCACCCTAGACAGAAGAAATAGTACAAGTAAGTCGCAAATAAGCGACTGCTTATGCAACAACCCCACTTGTGAACATATGAGGTAAACTAAGTCAAACGGTAACCCCAAATGACAATTGACAAACACAGCGGTATAGAGGTCATATGTATATTGGTCATATTCCACAATACAAAACACAAATAATAATACAGAGGGTCATGGTTCATATTAATCACGCATGTTCCCTAATTCGGGAGTAATGGCTTTGGTAGGTTTGGGGATGCTTGTCTATAGGGCAAATAAGGAACTACTATGGGGAGGCCACAGGACGTTATGAAGCTCATAGTATAGTTAGCCCAGCACCCCCCCCCCCGCTCCATAGGCTGGGCTACACGACGTCTGCAAAGGTAGCAGATAGAAGGGCGTGTCCGACATTAATAAATAAAAAAAAAATTTCATTGATTTTGTGCAGTGGTTAATGGAATACCGTACTATCATATTATCACAGAGAATAGGTATGTGGAAGTACATGAATATAGAATATATTTATGAAATGACAAAAAATAACTGAATATCGCCACATGTCAGAAGAGTAAAAAACCGAAGAGGCTATGAAAATGGCTACACCATTTTCAAAAACAAGGGGGGGGGCATACTGCCATGTACCGATGTAGTGAAATACTGAAGAGTTAACGATTCTCAGATGGACGACTGCATACACCGACTACCCAGGAAGGAGAAGGGTTAACAAAGGAGAGACAAGGCGCATGTGTTTCTAGGTCAAGACCCAGAAGGCGGCTAACCGCGCAGGTAAAACTGTCGAGTGGAAAAATTGGTTTGCGACAAAAGCAGACAGCATTATTGGATAGCATATTGCGGTCTGAATGTATGAATACTGGAGAAGTTTCAGATCTGGAATTTTCCACTAACAATGATCATGCAGTCTGGATGTGAGGTGTCCAGCAATGTCAAGGACTATGCGGCAAAGATGACCAATATAAAGAGTGGCAATTCTTTGTGTAAGTTTAGTGTGTGTTCCAAACTGACCTGAAGGAGATATGTTCTTGAGTGGGAATAGAAATACACGTCCCTAATGATGGAAAGAGGGGATAATAGTGTGTTATTCGCTAAGTGTTATTTCGATTCCAGGAACATAGATGCCTAAATAAGGTATAAAGATATTAGATATAGTTTAGGATATGAATATAGATGTGCGTGAAGTGCATTTAACATTACTTTCTATTAGTAGGAATAGTATAGACGATTAGGTGAATCTTCTATCCTATGTCAGAGTGGGTTTTTCGGAAGCCTTTTCATTTCGGCTGGAGGAAAAGACACTCACATAGGAGGGAAGAGGAAGCAGACACAGATCTCATTATTAAATGTATATCACACAGGTTTCCATACCAGTGCGGGACTTATCAACTAAGAGATTACACAGATGGCTGTGGTCAAGATCACCCAGTGTTGATAATCCACAAGAAAGCACTTTAAAGTAATAAAGCACGACACTTGTGCATAAGAAAGGAAGGAAAAGAAGTGGCATCTTAATAAGTCAGGAGGACAGAGAATGGAAAATAGAGATCATCCAAACTAAAGAAAAAAGACTCAAATTACTCAGTATCAAAGAGTTGCAAGGTGCATACAAAGTGCCTATATCAATTAAGTGTAGAACTTTTACAGGACAAAAATAGAGAACAATAGAAACTAGATGTGTTTTCCAGGATGGAATTAAGAACGCTATAAGATAATAAAGACCATTCAGTTTACGCTGACAGCATATGGTGATCGGGTTAAATACATTCATACAGTGGTGAACATTTTTTCCATTACAAAAAACGGATATATCTACAGACTCAAGCAGACGGAGCTGTCAGGGTGAGACCGTTCTGTTATATCTATGTCATGTCCTGCACTCTAGCTGAGAGAAGAGACGAGAGAAACCACGGAGACTATCTATCAACATCTTATCTGACAGCCACACTAGAAGAACATACCAACTACATAGACAATATCCATACATACACCAGACATAGTTTTTTTTAAAATAAATCTTTTATCTTATCGTTGAAAGGAACTGTTGTCGGAGTATGTGTTGAGGGAATAATAGAGAGAGTGAAAGAAATAGATATATGGAAGGGAAGACAGAAGAGAGGAGTGTAGACCAAAGTCAGTCAATAATCCCAACAGATAATAAGTTTAAAGATGTGCTTGTTGAGTCCAGTCTCCTCTCAGGATTTTAACAGGACAACCGATATGAGGTATACAGCGGTAAACTAGTGTATTAAGAATAGGTTTACCGCAGAAGAGGAATTGCCGTAGTGAGAGCAATTCACGCTATCGCTATGAACTGACACGCACGAATAAATCAAGGAAAGTCGCTGCGGACTTATGATTATAATGAATAGCGAAGGGAGACTATTCAAAGAAGTTGTGTATCACGTAACAGCAGTTGGGTAGTCCACATGAAAACGAGACAGCTGGACTCAGTCAGGCCAGGGTCTCGACTGAAGCAGGACGTGAAACTGTGTTTAAGCCGTGAAAGATTATTCACTCTATTCGTGGAATGATTCTTCAGCAAGAGGCGAAAGTATTTCGTACAGTTGTGCGGCTGATGGAATAGCCATTCAAATCCGGTTTGCAGTGTGCCGAGTTGATGGCGACTCAGCAATGCTCCACGCCAGACGTCAAGGGCGAACGGCCGTAAGTGTGACCGTAGCGTAGTCAGACATTGTGTTAGAAGTTACTGTGCAAAGGAGACGAGTGTCTGTCATCAAAGCTGTGAACATTACTCAGCTACTTTGAATATGTACTTTATATATTTACCACATGCCATCCCGCACTTACGGGAATGTATGAAGATATTTGCTGTGATAATCGTCAATAATATATATTTAGGAGTGTCAAGGACGGCATGTTGTTCAGTGTTTATATCCTATAAATGTTCCTGCTAAAGTCTGTCATTGAGGCTGAGAAAACGAGCCAAGAATCAGCTCCGTGGCACCAGGAGCCTTCATTAACAAAAGATACCTCAAAAGGAGACGAGCACAAAGGATAGCCAACGACCAACCCCCAGCTGAAGCCACAGATACAAATCAACATAACCAGTCCGAGATAGGACTAACTCGTAAGAGCGCACAAGACAAGATTTAGGGTGAATGAAACCACAAAAACCACGGACCTCAACAATAACCACAGCTGAAGAGGCTGGTTGAACGAGGCCGAATTTGGAATTTTTGTTTTGAAAATTGGAATTGGAATTGGCTGTACTGACCTACAGGCTTGAAGAAACAGTGCAGCGCAGCTAACTTGACGATGATGATGAAAATCTTACTATAAAAGACCATAGATATATAAGTTTTTAATTTATAGTTAAATACGGAAACCTCTATATACACTAACAGCTTCCATAACAACCGATCACGAATCCTCATGGCTCCGCGATCCAAATGTTGAAAACCGCTAATAATGTGAATCCAATTTTTGTTTACATCTTGTAACATTGAACACAATACTGACTGATCCATTTTGATGTCAGTAATGGGTTTATTTGTGTACTTTCAACTTCCACTCTAATTTTCCATTGCACATTTCAGCTGCTCTTTATGTGTGCAACATTCTTCCATTTAAACTAGATTTATGAGGTATCTGGGGAATTCCTTGTCTTTGTAAACTAACTCTTCATTATTATGTGTGTTTTGTAAACAAAGCAAACCTACTTTTAGCATTGGTTTACATCTTCGTTGATGAAATAATACCCCTCACTTCCATTAAGTCTGTAGTTCTTAATTGTATAGTGTTTGTTGGAGATGTCATACTGAAGGTTTCTGACTGCATTTGAACACTTCCTTCTCTGATGTATCCCCACCGTAGAGAGACAGAGGTCCTTGCCTGTTCCAATGACCACCTGAGCTATGCCAATAGTAGCTCAGCTACTGGTAAGGCCTCCCATGTCGGACAGGTCAAGAAATAGGAACCAGATGAAGAGAGACACAAACCCGTTGCCTTGTAGGTAGTTTGGCGACAGTCAAAGCCTAGGGAAAGCAAACACGAAATACTGCTTTACAAAGTCTGATGTACTGAGCCACAGGCTCTGCACTGATCAAACAGTGCAAAACAATTCGTTTTGATGATGATACCAACGTGTCACAGCTGTGTACCAAGTAACAAGTCTGTGTGCATGGTATTATTGGTATTCGAAATAAGCTACTGCTAAGGGAACGGGCTTGGTAGAATCAGCGGGGAAAGAAGACCCTGTTGAGCTTGACTCTAGTCCGACTTTGTGAAGACACATGAAGGGTGTAGCATAGGTGGGAGCGCAAGCGCAATTGAAATACCACTACTTTTATCGTTTCTTTACCTATTCAGTCTCTCGGTAGAGATTTGTTCGCAGCAGACGAGCATAATCTCCGGCGGGCCTATTCTCGTCGGTCGCGAGATCCGCACAGTGGAAGGATGGGGGATCTGCTTGCAAATAGACAGGCAATATCCCCTGCGGTAGCTCTGGCGGGCCTATTCCCGCTGGTCGCGGGGGCCGCCTAAAGTCAGGTGGAGAGTCTGACGATAGTGCACGCTTTACACAGGTCCGGACACTTGTGTTCGACAGATGTGCGTGCCCCCATGGTCCGGGCTCGTACGAGGCCCTCACCTGCGGGACTTGGCTGAACGCCTCTAAGCCGGGTCCCATGGGTGTCAGGGTCTGGCCATAACTCGCCACCGGCTCGTGGTGGTGAGGTCTCGGTGGATTGACGCTGAGCCGCCAGCGTCTGCAGCCTACCTTGTGCCAGACGTATTGGTTACCCATTCCTCTGGAATACACAAGACTAGGTCGAGAGAGGGGTCATGTCGTTTGGGCGCCACATGATTCTCTGAAGCTCTGCCCAGACATTGTGATGGAATATTGGCCACATTCCACTCACATACTTTGGTCTGTCAAGACTGCAAGGTGTCAACTACTCAAAGTCCGTATCTTTTACTTCTGTTTCTGACTATATTTCTCATTGTATTGCCATTCTGGCAATGTACATCTTCAGTTATCTATTGGGGTAGGTGGACAAACTTTGTGACATTTTGGATGGTTTGTTGAAAACAAGTTGTATACGCACAAAAATATAAACTCAGTAAAATATTAATATGGAATCCACTCCCCCTCCTTTTATGTTTGTACGGGTTTATTACAATCAAACCCTCCCCTACCCCTCCCCCAGCCCTTTTCGTGCTGTTCGCGAAGAAGATCGCTAGGATCGAAATGTAGGATTTGTTGTGTTGTTTATCTTATTTATTACATATTTGCGTCGTGTAATTGTATTGCTATTATTATTTTTTGTTTGGTCACTATTTATCCTTCCTATTAATTTCACCACTATTATTTCTGTTCACCTGGAAAGAATTCGTTGTAACGTTGTTACACTGTGTCTGTATTGGTTCTCTCTCTCTCTCTCTCTCTCTCTCTCTCTCTCTCTCTCTCTCTCTCTCTCTCTCTCTCTCTCTCTCTCTCTCTCTCTCTCTCTCTCTCTGTGTGTGTGTGTGTCTCGCTTTCACTCTTCTCCACCTCCCACTCTTTTCCTTCCTCTCTGTGTGTCTCTCCATCACTCCTCTCTCACACTCTCCCCCTTCTCTCTGTGTCTTGTCTCTCTCTACCTCACTTCTCTCTCTTCTCTCTCCCTTTCACTCTCTCCTTCTCTCTCTCTTGCAGGAGCTACACATGCCTATTTGTTTCTGTTTACATTAGCATATCCTGCTGCAGGCCTGGCCTCTCTCATCTGTTACATGTCTAGAGTGCTTCTGCCATTTCCGCACCATTAGCCTGCTCCGCTACTTAGTGAATGCGTTAATAATTTATCAATTTATTTTAACCTTGGGTTTGCTTTCTTCAGTAACCACTTTCATCTTCCTTTCATAATAAGCATTACAATGCCATAGGAGAGCAAACATCAATGACTCATCACTCTTCTGTGATTATCTGCACAGTGTGTATTTCACAATTTAAGTGTACTATTTCCTCTTGATTAGTATATCAACTGAAAATCGATCCAATTCTCGGCGTCTCTATCCGATCTGCTGTTTTATTTTGAACCCTGATCTTGATGGAACCCGATAAAAAGCTTTTTTATAAGCAATGAAACAGATTAATCATGGTCTTCCTTGTTAGGTCATTATTCCTGCTAAAAATCATGTATCTGCTGCATTCCTGGCGCCAACAGCTTTATCAACAGATATTGATTTTCTTCCAGAATTGATTCTACTTCACCCTTATCCATACGTGCTAAAATTTTTGTCATAATTATTGAGTAACATGATATCAAGCTTGTGGGCAGAACTGTTCGCATGTACGGCTAAAAGCTGCCTGTGTATTATGACCTGACCACAACTGTCCTACCATTCACCAATGGCGCAGACCAGCCAATCTGCCCGCCTGCTCGTTTCGCACCCCACCAGCAAGTCATGAGGACAAATCCAACAGATGCTCTCTATTTTAGGTTGTTGAAGGGAAGCCTGTCACTCTACCCGACGCATACCTTTCTTCACCTTTCTCATCCGTTACAATTACGACATGTGTGCATTGTTTCTATTCCCCATTCACTGTTATCAATCAGTGCCTACATGCGGTCTAGTACCACAGTTAACGTTTCCATACCCACGTTCACATAGCTGTAGTTATGTTCACATACTATTTCAACAGAAGATTTACACATTAAAAAGAAAACTGACTTGGTCTCCTAGGTAAACACATCTACTAAAATCAAAGGCGCTATCTCGTAACACCAAAATCACAATATACAAAACACTGATCAGACCAGTTGTGCTGTATGGCTCTGAAACCTGGAGTACAACGAAAGGAGACGAAGCCTTGTTACAAACCTTTGAGAACAAAATTTTAAGACGCATCTTTGGACCCATTAGGGATACACAAAGTGGAGAGTGGAAAAGAAGAAGTAACAAAGACATTTATGATTTGTTTAAGTCCCCGCTAATCACTGGTATCATGAAGGCTAATAGACTACAATGGCTGGGGCATATAGAAAGAATGGAAGATAATAGGGAAACAAAACTCGCTTACACTCAGGAAATAAATGACCGTAGACCCCGAGGTAGACCAAGAAGGCGGTGGAGAGATAATATACATACAGACCTACAAGCACTTGGAATCAACGACTGGCATGAGAAGGTCCACCAGAGAGACGAATGAAGACGGATTGTATTTGCAGCAAAGAACCTCAATGGCTCGGAATGCTGAAGAAGAAGAAGAAATTGTCTGTGAAGTAAAGGCGGCCGGTTGTATATTGATCACATCACGTATCAAGTGCCGATTGGCCTGGAAAATATGGCGCTATCTTATACCAAATTCACCTTAAGCTCAGAAAAAGATCTTTTACTAGAAGTATGATGTCCCAATCATATATTTAAAGCACAGTGTGCACATTTAGTGTTATTAGTTTGTCGCTGTGATGGCCTGGCGTGTGGCAATCTATACCCAAGAACATAAGCTGTGTAACAGAGTTAGGAATAGGAAGAAGGGGCAACGAGGTGTGCATAGTCAATAGGGAAATAGGGCACGGTCAAGCACCATAATATGGGGTAGTTAGGATGGGTCGTGAGATGACGAGGATCTTGGAAACAAGGTCAGTTGTGAATGACCCATCCTTCGATATGGAGGTATGATTTAGCTGAGTGACTTCTGGCTTGATTGAAGGTTTGTTGATTATGAATAAATTAATATGAAACCAGAACTGTCTTAGAGTTATTGCCGGTCCACCGTCACTTCGCTGTACTATTACAGTACAGAAATGTTGCCCAGACCAGGATGAACAACTTCAATTGTCGCGGTACATAGAGGAGGTACTGGGCCACTATATTTAATGCAGCCACTACTTCATACTGCGCTTGTTGGGAAAATGCGGTGCCTTTGACATTGGCACGTTATCAAACCTCTGCTGAACAGATTTCAAGAAGTTTCTACAAGAATCTGTATGCGGTTGTGAAGCCCGCTTCGCTGAGTCAGCTCTCGGTCGTTTTCGAACCTTACTGGTGGTGAAGTCCAGTCCGCTCTCAAGTCGTTTTCGGGCCTTACTGGTGTGTGAGAGCCGCTGTCAAGTCTCCGGGCTCTGTTGTGTGCGAGAGCCGCTGTCAAGTCTCCCGGCTCTGTTGTGTGAGAGAGTCGCTGTCAAGTCCTCGCCGGGCACTGTGGCATTGTTGTTCGAGCGGTTTGCTAACGGGATTGATTTTGGCGGACGACATGGAGATACCTACTTCTGATCGTACCTCCCACTGTTGCAGGGACTTCAAAGACTTCTGCATTCCGCCATACATAGTAAGTAGACTGAATCGTTGCCACACAGCCTGCTCGTTACCATAGCCGTTGCCTGAACTTTTATCATTTTCAAGAGGCTTGGTATAGCCGTCGCTTTACACTGTTCACTTCAAGAGGCTTGTTATAGCCGCCGCTTTACATTTTTTACCTGCATTGTCGGTTGTTTCAACGGGCTACCTACCAGGGCCGCTGCCATACAATGTTGTTTCAGGGAACTGACCAAAGCTGCTCTCTGATCGCAGTCTGATCGTGTGAAGTCGGGAGGTGCTGCTCTTTGAACGCAGTCAATTGTTCCAGGCCTTGTCAGAAACCGCAGTCCTTGGGCGTCACTATGCTGGAAACCAAGATGCCTGCCTGCCTTGAGGTTGCTGTATTATCGGGGCTGTTAACTTAACCGTTGCTGTGAGGTCGTCGTATCGCTGGATTTTCTTTCTCCATCATGCCTCTCTGCCCAGTGTGTGATATGGAATGACACTGATTTGGGAACGTTTTTGCTCGAGCATCCTGAGAGATCCTGGAAGTCATTGCCTGTCCGTTTGAAGTTTGTAGAACCGAAGGACAATGTTGGCTGAGTAAGCGAAGTTTAATTTAAATTAGTTAAGGAGTAGGCATATGTGTATAATTATTTGTTTTAAGATAGAATTGAAGAATTGAAAACCTGATGCATTTGTTTTTAAGATTGGGATTTGAGTAACCTTTTTCAGAGTATGTGCTAGCGATAGGAAAGCTGCCTACGTATTGAAAACAACAAGGCTTTATATCATAAAAGCGTGGTGAGCTACTATGGAAATCTTTTATAGGAAGTTAGGACGTGTGACAGACTTGATGGGTGACTTAAAAATGGACGTAGATAGAATTTCGTCTATGATAGAATTGATAAAGAGGCAGACGCTTGAACGAACAGAGCACAAGACAGGTATGAGACGTTTTGAGGTAGACAAGTCCAATAGAAATGATAACCAGCGTGGTTACAATTTTAAAGTTGTCAACCATATACATATGAAAGCAGATAAGAATGAGACACAGAGACATATAAGAATTAGTAATGGTCAGAAAAAGAAACAGTGGTCTTGGCCTTTAAAGAGTGATAACGCAAAGGCCTTGCGAGAGAACTGGTTTCAGATCAGACACCTGCGATATTCGGTAGCAAAGTTGAATAACAGAGAAAGAAACATAGATAAGATTTTGGGTAGTCAGGAGGTATCTTCAGTCTTTTGTGTCAGACAAGAAAGAGAGACTCAGACACAGGTGATTGAGGTGGTAGAAGAAAACACGCAGACACCAGTTGATACAGTAGAGAAAAAAGTCCAGGTACAACCAGCTAGCAAGGTAACGAAGGGAAGTCAAACTGACTTAATAGAAATTCAGTCAAAACCAACTTACTTGACTAAGAGAGACACGGTTGAAATTAAGAAAGATAAACAGACGAGAACCAAAGACGAAAAGAGACCAAGAAGGAAAAGTGTTGGAGAAAGAAATATAAACAGTTTAATAGTCAATAAAGGTACGACGACTAGTATGTCAAGTTCCTCAGGTATAGACATCAAATTAATCCCCAAATGGTGTAGGAATATTAGGTGTGATAGTTCAGGTTATGGAGAGAATATTTCAGACAAAGATATGGGAGTTGTACAGAACCGGAGCATGAAGAATAGAGGTAAGAAGAAAGCCAGATGTTCTAAAGCTGACTATGGGAATAGGATCGACGTGTCGGCAGTAAACTATTATGAGTCTGATGAAGGAACTATTATCAGTGTGTCATCTGAAGACGAGATGGGGAAAAGTAAACGTTATGTAAGATATACAGGAAATAGTGAGCAGACCGCAAATAAAGGAAATAGAAAGAAAGCATTTAAGAAGAATAATAATAATGGACAGATAGCGGAAATTTACTCCTCGACGACAGAAGATAACATAAGAAAACTCAGAGAATTAAGACCTGAGTACTTTAACAACGGATTAACAACAGGATAGTGAAGATGACATAATTGAAAAGAGACACACATCAGTACTAAGGAGACAATGAAATATTTGGCTTGGATGCGCTCTATGGCTGTTAAAATTCTTGGGTGAGGAAGGACATATGGAATTGTTTTAGGCTTATGAGAGGAATTGCGGTTTAAGCATATACATATGGGCTGTCTAAAATAGACAGATGAATATTTTTGGTGTAGCATCATATGGTACAGGGTAGGCAATAGTGTTGTTGAGGATAGAGAGTCACGGCAACTGATATTCTACGTGGATACGTTATACAGAATATCTTGTGTTTGGTTGCGGTGTAGCGAGAGTAAACAAGGTAGAAATTGAAATGTTCCTTGTCCGGAATGGCTAGGATAAGAGAGGTTGATCACGTTGAGTGATGTATAACTGCTGTGATTAAAGTAGGAGTAGATTCAGCACAGAATTAGTAGAGAGAGAGAGATAAACTAATTATGAATGCTCGTACTAGAGTGGATGGTTCGACGCAGAGCTATGACGTGATGTCTGAGATAGTTTCGCTTTGGTAGTTGAGAAGTAAGTATAGTATTGTTGACAGGTGAACCGAGAGTGTCTGATGAGGAGATATAGATTGAGGAGGAATTGAGTATCCTGTGTAAAATAGTCAGTTAAGCGAGAGAATATTAAGAGTAAAAGACTGTGGAAATGGATGCTTGAAGAACACGAGTTCTTGGTGAGGGAGATGACGTAATTACATCGATGCTTGCTGAGAAAGAAGAGGTGATTAAATCTGAGAAAGTTGTTGTGTGGAGAAGTATAGAATGATAGTTACGAGGTTAGTGACTCGTTGGAGTGAGGTTTGTTCTGAGAGATCGTTGATAGTGCTGGTTAGTGTATAAAAGAGATATAGTTGCGAGAGATAATGTATAGGTTCTGACCTTTGAAAAGGAGTGAATGATTGAGAAAAGTAGAAATAAGACAAACATATGTGCGTCGAGAATGGATAGGATGATGGCTAAGTGATAAGTACAGCATGCATGTACGAGGCGTTTAGTCCGTGCGTGAGTATAAGTATAGACAAACAGGTGTTCGTCGCGCTGAGTGAAGCAGGAGTGAGGTTTTGAAACGCCGTCAAGTGTCAATGTGGGTGGAAGTGATCGACACGCTTAGGCTTGGTAGTTGTTGATACATGGTTGTCCATTTGTCCAGAGAGTTGAATAGCCTTATTACACCTGTTGTCAATATCATCTTCTGGTTTGCCATTTGATGATATTATACTTCCTAGGCACTTGAGACTCTTTACTTGTTTCGAGAAATGTTCGTTTAGCTGAATGGTTGTTGTTTGTTCTTCTTTGGTTATAGTCGTTGCCTCTGTTTTGCTTGTGCTAAATTGTTAAAGTAGGTGATTAGAAAGGTGTGATGTCTTTTGTTTGGGAATGTGTAATCTTGGACGGAATTTATGGAAGTTGTATGACAGGTTGACAGAAAGAGAGTTAACATTCTGAATGACGTTTCATAAAATATGTTTAGTATTGTTGACAGGGACATGTTGAAGTATGAATGTCTGGTACTGAGAAATGAGGAAAGTGAGGTCCGTTGTCAGTTATAAGTGGTGTGGGTTGCTGTTCTGTAAGAATCCCGATAAATAGGAAGAGGAGTGAAAGATACGGAGGTAAACAAGATTAGATAAATGAATGTTAGAGAACATGTTCCGATAAGTGTGACTGGTTTAACTATCATCGCGGTACAAGAACGCTAGGAGAGACTTGAGGATAGCTTAGAGTAGTTGTGGTGAGATGTTAAGAAAGTACTGATGCAGGAGAATGAAATATTACTTGCGTCGGGTAGACGAGAAACTTAAAAGTAGAATTAGTCGTTGGTACAGTAGATAGATGTATTGGTGAGAGGTCTATAGTAAATAGACAAAGTTTTGTTGGATGTAGCAGGGTGGAGATACCGTAGTTAACGGTAATGAGTAAGAAGTTGTAGTAATTATTGGTGCAAAGCTAGGGGACTTCTTTAGCGAGAAGTCAGTTGTTTTGATTGAAATTGAGATTTCAATGCATCATATATGGTATGTTATAGTATTTTTTTTATTGACTTGGTTTTGTAGAATGATTGCCAATTGATTTTATGATTTGACTTCTTGAGTTTTCTTAAATAGATAAATAAGTTAGTTATTGTTAGTCCATAAAAGAGACTAACAATATATAGGATGTATGTTATATGATTTTAAAATATGTTTTTCTTTGAATGAGTTAATACCTTTAATTGATATGAGGGGAAACATAAATGATGTATAAAAACTTGGGGGGGGGGGGGTATTATGTCCTATTGTGATTTTATTTCGCTTCACTCATAATTTAACTGAATTGTCTTGTATTGTGAATGATAATTACCTTGTTTATATATGTTAGAAATTAGTTAAGTTAAGTTTAAATTATAAACAGTTATGATTTTGGCTAGAATAAAGGCAATACATAGGGCTTTATTTAGGACCCTTCGTTCAGAAAAGAGTTAATAAACTACTGAGAACTAGTAGAGAGACACATTCTCTTTCTGAATAATAAGCATACCCTGTTGGTGGGATTGCTGTGATAGTCAGCGTTGATAAATCAATGATATAAGGGCTGCAAAGTTGTGGAAACATATGCCATACGGGGTTACTACACAAGTAAAAGAGTTATGGGGAATTTAAGTGAGCATTAATTGAAGATATATGGATTAGACGCCATATTGGGAAGAAAAGATTAATGTGAATAACGTATATAGCAGTGGGGTAAATGTGGGGGAAAGTATAAAACATGGTTTCCATGGGGTCGCAAGTGAACAAGGATTTAGAGCCATGATGTACTTTCATAAGAGACACGAGATTATAGAAGAAGAAGTCAGTAACGTGCTGTAACAGACAGTGTGAAGACAATTAGCAAAACATGAATTGAATCCATGTTTGACTCCGAAGAATGATTAGATACTGTGGATAGCAGTACAATAGTAACGGGGTGTAAGTGTGTTAATGAGAAATGAACATTGTCACTGACATGGGGTTTTTGAGGGTCCGTGATAGATGGACTGTAATAGAATAACGTTGATTGCAAGCAGTCACAGACATGAGTTCAGGGGTAGTATATTGTTGCTGTTGATAACAGCATAAATTGACAAGTGGAGGTTTTAGTAGTTATGCCCATAATAAATGGACATTGTGGGTTGCTGAAGTTTTCGGCAAGATTAAGAGAGTACATGATATAGAGTATTCCTGAGTGAGGTATAGGAGAGATTTGGTTATATTTTAGTAGGTGACGTTTATAATGATAGAGGGAGCTTTGAGTCGAAGGCCCATAATGGACCTTTTTAATTGTGTCCTCGGGATGTGTTTTGTGGTTGACATTACAATGCGAGGTTGAGGTAAGGTTCAGAGCCATAAAATTAGTAGTGTCTGTAATATATAGACATTTAGGAGTGAATAATATTTTTGATGGTTGGTACTTGATGCTGTAGATAGCAGCGTAAACTGTTACCATAATAAGTGGTACTGTAGAAGATATAATTGTTTTAGACTTTATTACATAAAGTCTCAAATGACATAGGGGGGTAAAGGTGTGCGTGATTTAGCTAAGTGTGGTTTTTTTTGGAGAGAGTTCTACTTCTTTGAATCTCCGGTGCGCACCGATTCTTTGTCTTCCTATCGTGTGCAAGTGATTTCAGGTTGGTTGAAAGTAGAGAAGTAGTAGTGTGGAGGTAATACGGTTAGTGATGACAATAGAGAGTTGAGGTAGTATCAGAAGAGTACAGCGTTTTGAATTTTTTGAGATCATGATAAGAAGGTTTAAGCGGATTGCTTATGAAGAGTAGAAAAAGTATTCCGAAAATATGTTGTCATGTGTTGTATAAAACTAAGATCTTGCAATGCAGAAATATTATGATGTACGATAGATACATATACAAGAATGAGCTTGTGTGATATGATATATGTGGATGTTATTACGAAGAAGAAGTATGGGTTGTAGGTCGTGGCGGCTGGCACTACGATAAATAGTGGGGATAGAGAGAAGTGTAATGAGTAAGGGGTATATGATTTCTGTAGTTGGGAGTTGAGTAAGTTCAAGTGGTAAGCGGATTGCTTATGACTTTATAAAACGAAGAAGAAGTAACTTTGATTGTGTGGAATTTTTGGGTTAAGTGTCTTGGGTCATAGATGTGGGGTAAATGAGTTGTGGGATCAAGACTTTTCAGGGAAAAGTCTTGGTTGAAGAAAGGGAGGAAATGTAACAGAGTTAGGAATAGGAAGAAGGGGCAACGAGGTGTGCATAGTCAATAGGGAAATAGGGCACGGTCAAGCACCATAATATGGGGTAGTTAGGATGGGTCGTGAGATGACGAGGATCTTGGAAACAAGGTCAGTTGTGAACGACCCATCCTTCGATATGGAGGTATGATTTAGCTGAGTGACTTCTGGCTTGATTGAAGGTTTGTTGATTATGAATAAATTAATATGAAACCAGAACTGTCTTAGAGTTATTGCCGGTTCACCGTCACTTCGCTGTACTATTACAGCTGCTCAACATCTTCCATTACGTGTTAGCTGTTTATGCTTGGCATCTTTGTGAATGCTCAGATGCTCTAATTTTCCAGACAAGTGACCACGCGAACGCCAGCTTGACCAAGAACAACTGCATTCCAGATGGCCGTATTCCGAAGGCCATTCTCTGCAGGCAAAAGGTACCGGGAGAACTCGACATCCACGAAAACGAATCAAAGTTGCGTGCAAGTAAGACTTTAAAGTGTTGTACATAGAAAGAACAACATAATAGATAGTCGCCGTGATGGAATGGTTGCCCCGCCTGCCTCGTTGCCCGGAGGCTGTGGGTTCGATTCCGGACTATCTCATTCGGTTCACGAGTGCACTTTTCTTGGAGACTCCCGGGGGATAGTCGCTGGAGCTACGTGCTTTTTGCATCGCTTTCGGCAGGCCGCCCTGCGGAAAGAGATAGAACCGTATGGGATATAACGCGGTGCAATGAAGTCTGTCCTCTCGCCTATTAAATCCTCTTTATTTTAAAGATAGGTGCAACATGGACCTTAAAGTGTTGGACATAGAAAACCTGGCATGAAGAAGCCTCGGACAGAATTGAAAGTAGGTCAAATGTAAGGGTTACAGAGATAGCGTAATGACTGGCACATCTGCTGGTCGGCCAGATAATATGTTCTAATTCTCATATAGGACATGGAACTGTGACTCCCATGTCGACCCAGCATAAATATGTGCTAAGAAATATCCTGAAACATAAAGGAGGCGGAGCAATATGACCACGTCACCCATCGGTTGCCGATTGTAAAATAATATGCGGCTAACACTAATCGTAAACTGATTTGAGGCATTAGATGTAGACAGTCAAAATCTTTTGGGCTTATTATGAGAAGAAATGAATTGGAGAACTTGGTGACAACTGGCAAGATCGAAGGGAACAGACCAAGGGGAAGACCAAGAATTAAATACCTGGATGGCTTGGCCACGTGGCATGATCGAGACAGAAACACGGAGCTGATCCACGACTCTGGTGATCGAGTGAGATGGCAGAACATGACCGCCCACGCTTATCGGCATGGCACATAATGAATGAATGAACACCATGTACCCAATACGGAGGATCTGGCCGGCACTCAAGACTCCGTGGGATGGTCAGACGGACACATGGTCAGGCTGCTGCTGATACCATAGATATTGGGGCTCTTCGCTGGCTGTTGGAGATGAAGACGGAACATGAATAGGAATGTCGCAAGAGCTGTGATGTCGGTTCTTGATTTAACTTAACTAACTCAACTCAACTCAACTCAATTCAACTCAACTCAACTCAACCCAACCCACCACGTCTTATGGCAAGGAGATGATCACTAACTCAACTTTACATACTTCAAGGTGTTGCCATAACTAAAACATATAATCTAGACAATATTGTACGCTTTCTTGTCTGGCATATTTTGCTGCATTACGGCAGGTGCATCTGCAGAGCTTTGTGGAACAATAAATGATATTTTGGTTGAAATATGATGTTCTTCGTCTATGACCTTGCGTGAATGTGTAGACCGTAATATCCACGGAAGAAATCTGCAATATTTTATATATGACGTGTATGTTTAAATTCACTAAGAGAAAACAAAGTTTGTCAATATACTTCTATACGTTGGAAATCCCGTAAAAGAAATAATTTAACGGTCCACTGGTCTCGACTCCACACCCACAGTATTGATCTCGAGTGGTTCCATAATTAGACTGAAAGTATCGCTAACCTGTCACATTAATTAGGTCATAGTATTTTTATTACTTTCAATGGCGAATGCCATTTATCTAATGATCATTCTAGTCATATCAAAGCCAAAATAGAACATGCGTGGAAATACGTTAATGTACTGATAATGACACTATTGTGATAGGAGTGTGAAATGTGGAAAGTTTTGCCAAGAACCGTCATCACAGCACTCGAGATATTCCCGTAAACGCCCCGTCCTGATCTTCAACAACCAGCGAAGAATCCCAATACAACTAGTGCCGGTTACTGTCTGATTATGTATCCGTCTAGCCTTTCCTCTTTCTTGTCATTCTTGCTTCTTATAATTGGCAGAAATGTAAGCTGAGAAAATAGAATGAGATATCTGGAAATCACCTTCGACAGAAGTCCGTCAAGCAGGGATCATGTGGAAGCCGCTGTTATGAGATCTAAGAAGGGACTCGGTACTTTGAAGATCATGGCAGCAATGAATATGAAGGAAAGAATGTTGTTCATCCTTTATCAACATCTAATTCTCCCAGTAACTGGGAATTGATTGGCACTGCTGTCTCAAAGAGTCAGTCAGTGAAACTAGAGCGCATACAGAATGAAGCTATGCGGATGATACTTGGATGCACAAGGCATACGCCGGTAATGTGTAAGGGATATTTTTAAAAAAATTAAGTTGCATGTCCGATCACAGGACGTAGCGGTCAACCCCAGCATTTTCTCTGTTCGTGATTCCTGGGCAAATTATACGTTCAGTAGTTTGCCATTGCTTTCTGAACGACCGGCTCCTATACCTTTTTTTGAAAAAACCAGCACCGCTGTGTTTAGAACCCGGGTATACGGGCTCACAAACGGCGTTCACAGGCTGATCAGGGGAACATCATGGATGACTCAGGCAGAGGACACAATAAGAGAAGTGCAAGCTTAAGAATATTTGGAGTGGACCTACGCAGGGTCATAATAACATTAGATCGGGAATGCAGGGATTAGCCGAAGGCTGCGTTGAATGGGAGGTGCAACAATTGATCCACGACAACTCGCGACCAGATCGCGGATGGCTTTGAGCTATGAGGTAAAATAAGTGCCTGTGGGTTGGTGGACGGTGTTTGATGCAGGAGAGCCTGGAATGGAATATGATAACACAACACCAAGTATGAGAAAGGAGGTGGAGGCAGTCACTGCGGTGTTCCGCTGGCTGGGAGACAAACAGCACACGCATGTCATACATGTAGCGGACTCAAAGTATGCTGAGAACTGTGAAGACAGTCGTACTTAGGGCAAAGTGACAGTTTTGCGTTCAACAATAAAAGATAGCATATGTTGGATTTTAAAAAATCCCCCCAGGGCATTTTTGTATGGTGGGAAACGAGCAGGAGGACAGATTGGCTGGATCTGCACACCTTGGTGAAGTATTGATAATTGACATGTCTTTCCTTATCATTGGGATTATAGAATGACATTTGACTCAGTCTTAACACTCACCTTTGAACAGTGTGACGAATAATCAAACGACTCCAAGGAAGGAACCGGACTCGTACTTTATTTTGTATCGAGTGGAACAAATAACAAAGGATGATTCACATGTGTTATTAAACTGCTCCCGAGATGTGGGCGCGGCGTTTAACTATTTACATTTCATGAAACTCCCTGCCTTCTTCCAATTGTTCTCCTTGAGGCGTGGACCTGTCATTTCGCTGTCCTGAGTTGTATCACGTCTAGGTTTTCGGGTTCTGCCTTAATTATCCATTTGCCAATCGATCCCTCCTCCTGAAAAATCTATTCGCTGACGCTCGGAATAAGTCGCATACGGATCTCTGGAAGACACGTCCTCTTTTCCTGAATCACACACAAAGCAAGATCCTTTGTTGTTGTGTGACGTTGTTTATGTTACCAATGGTATCTTCCTTTCCTATTTGTCCATTTTCCGTGCATAACTGGAAAAACCCCATTCATGAATTTGGTGGAGTGTACCATCATATGGCAATAATGATAAGGCAGATGTGGACGTGGCCCTTTGGAAAAGTGTGTGTAGTGCAGACAATCTGGTAGATCATTACGACTTGAAGTGAATGGTGCTGCGGAGAGTGAGCAGTAGATCTGGCAGACACTCAAAACTCTGAGGAAAGACCTGAAGTTCACACTGTCAGATTGCTACTGGTTCCATTAGTATTGGGACTTTTCGCTGGCTGTTGAGGATGAGAACGGAGCACGTATGGGAATGACCTAAGTGCTTTGATGTCGAATTTTGACTCAACTCAACCCTGGCAGTAGCGGTCATCGTTTGCATATAGTCGGTGATGTTTTTGTGTGACCTTATCTATATTTAACGCGTATTGAACTGTGTACATTTCCTGTGCTTAACTCCAATCAGTTCGTGTACATTTTCTTAAACTAACTAGAATCAGCTCGAGCAAATTCCCTTTAATTAACGGTCGTGAGTTGTTGTGCACTTCTAAAACTTAATGTGTATCGGTCCATGTAAATATACAAGGCTTCGAGCCTATAATCAGGAATACCTCACTCAAGAGTTTTCAAGTTTAATTAGGGCAATCGATTAAAGAGATTTGTGCTATCTCGTTTGTCAGTTGCTGCACTCAGCGACCATGGGGAGCCTCTGTAATAAACCAGCTGATACAGAAAGCGTCTCATTAATCTCTTATATATTAAGAACGGTGAGTTGAGTTTGTGGTAAATGCTCCCAAGGCTGCCAGAGGAAACGCTTTGAAGACAATCTGAAGATATCGCTCAAAACTTTTGAAATTCATCACGACACATGGGAGACTGCTGTCAAAGACCGAAATTCATAGCATAAATCATTACACAAGAGTGTAGTCACTTGCAAAGCGAACAGGACTGCAAGAGCTGTGAAAAAATACGACTAGACACACAAAGAAACCACGTCAAGAGATCCCACTCCTGGAAAGTTAAGCATTCTTTCGCTACATTGTCAAAGAACATTTCGAGCCAAAATAGGCCTTTCCAGCTATCCTAGAACTTACGGCTCAAAACTTTCAAATCCACTGTATGAAATTAATGGTCATCAATAACTTGATACTTGATGGAAAAACACTATATTTTAAGAAGGGAGAAAACGGTTGTGACTTCAGTATATGTTAGTAAAGTAAGGCATTGTTTACATGCGTTAAGACACATTGAGCATACTGTGTTATACCCACATGTTTATAGACCAAACGACACTCGGTGGCTGATGTGGTCACACTCACACCGGTCGTCTTTCCTTCCCAATACACTTCCTGCTACCCATTTTAGGCTAGGTCGATACCCCATTATTTACCTCACGATCATATTGTGGAAATAGCTTCAACATACCAGGTTATATGAGTCTATTCTTTGCTAGGGTCTCATTCCTGATACTTTACGCAGCTAGGAAGAGAACTGGTCTTCTCAAATTATGAACATAGGATATCAGCATCATTTGAAATAATCTGCCCAGAATCTTGTCTCGAATAAATGAAATCTGAAAGCATTCTGATTCTGAGACAATCTTTATAAATCTACCACCCCTATAGTAGACTTTGCATAAAGGTTTCCTTCCATAGACGTGGGGATATCCATAACCAGTTTTAATTGTCTTCGGGATGACCCCTGATTAGTTGTCATGAAACAACATCTTTCATTTTTAGCGTTTCAAGGCGACTTTGTCGATTAGTTTGTCCGTTGTGTTTGGGAGCAAATAATCTTCGATGTTTTCTGAATTCCTGGTTGGATTTTATTTCTGGCTGAGATAACCTTAATATAGGAAGGCGGACTTTTGGACTGATAATTTTCATTACGCATCCATATCTCGCAGCATTATGGTACTAATCTCTCTCTCTCTCTCTCTCTCTCTCTCTCTCTCTCTCTCTCTCTCTCTCTCTCTCTCTCTCTCTGTTCCTTTCTTTCTCTGTCTCTCTCACATACACACGCTTCCCTCTCTCTCTCTCTCTTATCTCGATATATATATATATATATATATATATATATATATATATATATATATATGCACGCCTACCTGTCTGTCTGTCTGTGCGCGTCTGCGCATATCGGTGTAAGTGTATATGTATATAGCATGTAAGTAAATGTGCGTGTGGGTGTCTGTCTGTATGTAATGCTACGTAATGGAATATATTGGAAAAGAATGTAATGTCATGACACATAATGATGTTGATGATGATAAGTTCGTAAAGTAACTGGCGATTGCATAGATATCTAGCGCATAAAGAACTCTCTAAGATATGACATAAATTATTGTTACCGAAGACTGCCAGCAAACTATGGTGATACAGCACTGAAGACGCTACCGAAACATCTACTGACATGATCAAATATCATTTTTCTCGGAAAAAATAATTGGAAAAAATATCAGGTTAAAGAAATGGTATGAGAAATATTTTCACAGACATTGGACGGCAACCATATAAATAGTGAACAGAAATATAGATCACAGGATAGACTGGACTATGAACATTGACAACTATAGTGTTGGCAGTATCGGGATTCGAACCTGCAGCGTCCAAATGACAAGAAAGAGCATGTGAACTTCGACATGCGGCCAGTAAGACACCCCTCACGGATGTGTGCCTTCAGTAGCCAGATCTATTATGGAATGTAGACATAATTCGTTTCTGGACATTAAATTATTATGCGAAGCTTTTCTATGACAGGTGATATTTAAATTATTATGCGAAGCTTTTCTATGACAGGTGATATTTCCTTTTCCCATTTCTTTTGAATGTTATACAATAGCATCAGCAGCTATGTCTTTGTATCCTTCGTATTCTGCAGCTATGAAGTATGAATTCGTACCCAGCCTCCTAATAGCACCATATGTTTCAGCATTTTGCACAAAAGCTAAACATATATCAGATATCAACATTAAGATACTGCTGCTTTAGTGTATTCTGTTAGACCTTCACATAATCTAGGCTAAGGCATGCTAAGTTGAAGTGAAAAGTTTCCTTTCTCACTTCCTATCACTTATCGGACAATTTCAAGAAATTAATGAAAACGTATCAGGGTGAATTCTAAAGTTTGTGCTGTTTCGAAAAAAGAGAAACCTGCCGTCTTTATGGATTGAACCAGGACAACTATCATGGTAATGAAATCGCTAATGACTATGCTACCGTGGATCAATATGTCAAAATATAAAAATGTAAGCACGAGTAACCTTTATACTATGTGTAGCATATTAGAGAGACCCTAGGGGTATGGATATACAGAAGAATATGTCGTAACTCGTGGAAACAAAACCGATCAATCAAATACAGAGGTTCTAGGAAAAACTGGGAGACAGTTGAAAGAAATAAAAAGAGGCAAGTAAAACATTTCGGCCACGTTAAAAGACATATCACTCTTATAAAAACCATACTGGACGGCAAGGCTGAAGGCAAGCTAGGAAGAGACAGACAACGAAAGTCAAGAATGTGTTGTGTGTTGTTTGTCCATCAAGAATGATGATGACCATTCATTTCATCCAGTGGGGTTGAAGGTATGGAGCCGTGGTTCTCAAGGGTATGGA
>JACEFZ010020758.1:5000-44850 GCA_014155875.1 Cepaea nemoralis
ATGCAAAACATTTTAAGATGTTTAAGTCGAAATTTTGCACGGGCAGCGCAGTTAGGCTACTCTTTATCGATTCCCAACTGTCAAGGGATGTTTTTTTACGTGCGCAACGATGCACACGGGCGTCTGATCTCACTACCCAGAGACCAGGGGACATTTTGTTACTAGAAGTCCGCGTGAAAAAAAATCCCGGTCCTCGCCGGGACTTGAACCCGGGATCTCCAGCACTCGAGGTGGACACCATACATCGCATCGAGACCACTAAGTCCTTGCCCCCCCCCCCCCCCCCACACACACACACTCTCATATTACTATGGCCCAGATCAACTAGCGGGTTATGTCAATTATAATAACAAAACCTATCGACAGGACCCACGTATCCTGGGTCATGTCAGTCATGATATTTCAGTGCAACTTTTAAGAAAGCGAATTTCACATTGTCGGGATTTTTCAGTTTTCCACGAAGTTGTACATTTTTGTACAAGAATCTGTGAATCTGGCTTTTCTTTCCCTTGTTTCTATTTCGCCAAGTGCAAAGTAATTCTAATGTGATTTTGTTGTCATGATTACCACCCTCAGGTGTTTCCTGCTATATTCACGGCGTACAAGAGTTCATTTCTCTTAGACATTATGTGCATACAAGAGTTAATTTGTCTTAGACATCCTGGCACTGGCAGAAATTACATTATTGCGACTTTCTCTGACTAAATGAATTTATCTTACTGAAACATTAAATTAACTGTATATAAATAATACATGTCATTGAAATAAAATAACATTGATTCGATATTAGCTCATCGAAAGAACTAACAGTGATGCGACATTCTCTCAGTGAAAGAACTAACAGTAAAGCGACATTTTCTCATTAAAAGAACAGACTGTGATGCAACATCCTCTTATTGAAAGAATTAACAGTGATGCAACATTCTCTTATTGAAAGAATTAACAGTGATGCGACATTCTCTTATTGAAAGAATTAACAGTGATGCGACATTCTCTTATTGAAAGAACTAACAGTGATGCGACATTCTCTCAGTGAAAGAACTAACAGTAAAGCGACATTTTCTCATTAAAAGAACAGACTGTGATGCGACATCCTCTTATTGAAAGAATTAACAGTGATGCAACATTCTCTTATTGAAAGAATTAACAGTGATGCGACATTCTCTTATTGAAAGAATTAACAGTGATGCAACATTCTCTTATTGAAAGAACTAACAGTGATGCGACATTCTCTCATTGAAAGAACTAACAGTGATGAGACATTCTCTCATTGAAAGAACTAACAGTGATGCGACATTCTCTCATTGAAAGAACTAACAGTGATGCGACATTCTCTTATTGAAAGAACTAACAGTGATGCGACATTCTCTCATTGAAAGAACTAACAGTGATGCGACATTCTCTCATAAAAAGAGCCAACATTGCTGGGACATTCTTTAATTGAGTTGAGTTGAGTTGAACTAAGAACTGACATCGCTGTACTCAGTACATCCCTATTCGCGCTCAGTCCCCTTGTTCAACAGCCAGCGACGAGTCCCACTACTAACCGTTCCCACCGCCGCTAACTAATTGAAAGTTCTCATGGTATTCCTCTCAGTCATGAGGTTCTACCATAATCCCTGCCAATCCCACGCAATATTATTCTATCACTGAAAGAACTAACAGTACTGCAGCTTCCTCTCATTGAAAGAATTAATGCTTTTGAGACTATCTTGAGCTGAAATAATTGATATCGCCTTGACTTTCTGGGATTACAACAATGCTCTAAATGTTCGATTGTCTATGACTTAAAGGGTGAAATTTAACTCAACTTTCTGGAGCTAAATAATTAATGTTACTTGATTATATGGGATTAAAATAATTAATATTTCACTGTTTTGTGTGATTAAAAGAATTAATGTGGCACTATAATGTAGGAATAAAAGAATTAACATTGTTGGGAGATTTAGGAATGAAATAATTAATGATGCTGGAAGGTGTAGAAATAAAAGAATTAATAATGCTGGATTATTTGGGAATAAAACAAATAATATTGCTGTATTGTTGGGGAATAAAAGAATTAATATTGCTGGAAGATTTAGGAATAAAAGAATTAATATTGATTTGATTATTTAGAAATGAAAGAATTACTATTGCTGGATTATTTGGGACCTCACGATTTATATTCCTGTAATATTCTATGGGCCGGTCTCTCTGGCTGTGGGGTTACAACACTTTCTCTCTGTAATCCCGTTTATCACGCAGAGTCTCGTAGCGGAGCGAGAGCAGAAGCGGTTCGACCCCCGCTCGTGACTTGCGGGATACTGAGCCGGCCGCTCAGAAAGCAATGGCAAACTACTGAGCGTAATCTTGCCAAGAGATCAACATACAGCTGAAAGATGCTGGTGTTGACAGCTAAAAAAAAAAAAAAATATTCTATGACCAAACTAATTAATATGTCTTGACTTTCCTAAATTAAATTTAATATTGCTCGAATTTCAGGGACTAAAATAAATATTGCTCGACATTCAAAGACTAAAATTACTATTGCTAGATTTTCCGGGACTAAAATTAATATTGCTCGACTTTCAGGGGCTAGGGGCATTAGCATAACTCACTGGGAGCGCGTGAAAAATGCAGAAGAACAGACTTTCATTTTCTGGAGAGAATGTGGCAGTAGTGGCGGTTAGAGGATCTGGTAGACAGTCGTAAATAAGAGGTAAAGCAAGACGCACATATAATCAGATTGTAACTGGCACCATTAGTATTGGGACTCCACGCTGGCTGTTGAAGATGATGACTGAGCACTTATGGGAATGCCTCGAGTGCAATGATGTCGGTTCTTGACTCAACTCAGATAAATCCACTGTCTGTGATTAAAAGAATGAATAGACACTCGTGGAAGTAAAGCGCAAATCACAGTCTATTAATGCTGGGATTGATTACAACTTCCTAAAAGTACATGCAGCTAAGCTTGGTTTGCACTCAATCCCAGCATGTATTGTCTGTGTATATTTTACCGGGCAATTTTGTATTCAACAGTTTGCCATTGCTTTCTGAACTGCGGACGTCACATAACATCGAATTCAACACAGAGCAATCTGCTGCCAATTAGTCCCCGGCTGAATTCTAACCTTCGACTCCGTGTGGCGAGCATTTGTGTCGGGAAATTGTGCCGGGCAATAACGTCCGGCAATTGTGTCCGGGAATTATGACGGAGAACTGTGTCCGGGAATTGTATCGGGAAATTGTGTCGAGACGGACGGACGGACGGACGGACGGACGGACGGACGGACGGACGGACGGACGGACGGACGGACGGATAGATAGATAGATAGAAATCAAATCAAATCAAATCAAATCAACTTTATTAGGGTCACAAATTGGGCGCGCAGGCCCGTCTTACATTCGGCCCTTTCAATCACTCGTCTTTCGTTCATCAAGAGCATTATACATTTACATAGGAAGAAAAATAAACATTGTGAAATGAATGTTGTAAACATAAACAAGGCTAATTACCATGTTATGAAGCCCATCTCCCACCTATCCATACATCACCCCACCCACACAACCCCACCTACCCACACACACGCGCACCAAAGGACACATAAACACCCCCACCTACCCACACACACGCACACCAAGGGACACATACATACCCCACAAACCGACCCATCCCCCTCCCACACATCCCCCACCCACACACACTGCCCTAACCTGCATCCCCCAACCAAAACACACTCGCCACCCACAAACATTCCCCCACCAACCAACACATCCCACGCCCATCCACATCTTAACCCACACATCCTCTCCCCACCCACACCTCAAACCACCCATCCCTTAGCCACATCTCCATCGACAACATATTCCCCACCCATGCACACAATCCCCCACCAACCCACACATCGCACATTCACTCACACATCCCCGAACCATACACACACATCCCCACCAACTGACATGTCCCTACCCCCCCCCCCACCTCCCTAACCATCCATACATCCCTAATCCACACACACACACACCCCCCCACCACCCACACATACAAATTCCACCCACCCACACGTGTCTTAACCTAAACCCCCACCACGCAATCCCCCACCCGCACATCACATACACCCCCTACCACGCACTATTCCCAACCCACGCACCACACACACACATATCCCTCACCAACACATCCCCACTTACACACCACACACATATCCCCACCCAGATACCACACAATATTCCCACCCACACCCACACAGATACCCTTACCCATCCACCCCACATACCCCCACTCACACACCACAAAAATCCCCCACCCACACACACATACCTCACTCACACAATATCCCCAACCAACACACCACACATCTCTCCCCACCCACACACGCATTCCCTACCCGTCCCCCACCCACCCACCCCCAACCAAACATCTCTCGATCACAATACCCCTCCACCAAACACACTCACTCACGCATACATCCTCCACTACGCACTCACACACCCCACCCACCCACCCCCAACCAAACATCTCTCGATCACAATACCCCTACCTACAATATCCCCAACCAACACACCACACACCTCTCCCCACCCACACACGCATTCCCTACCCGTCCACCAAACACACTCACTCACGCATACATCCTCCACTACGCACTCACACACCCCCACCCACCCACCCCCAACCAAACATCTCTCGATCACAATACCCCTATAGATAGATAGATAGATAGATAGATAGATAGATACATAGATAGATAGATAGATAGATAGATAGATAGATA
This sequence comes from Cepaea nemoralis, assembly GCA_014155875.1. Classification (NCBI taxonomy): domain Eukaryota; kingdom Metazoa; phylum Mollusca; class Gastropoda; order Stylommatophora; family Helicidae; genus Cepaea; species Cepaea nemoralis. The sequence goes on from JACEFZ010020758.1 coordinate 9,758, forward strand.
GATAGATGGATAGATAGATAGATAGATAGATAGATAGATAGATAAATAGATAGATAGATAGATAGATAGATAGATAGATAGATAGATAGATAGATAGATAGATAGATAGATAGATAGATAGATAGATAGATAGATAGATAGATAGATAGACAGACAGACAGGTGGCCCTTCGGTTCTGCTTCACCCTGTAACATTCTGTTTACTGCTTCTAAAGAGGAAACGCGTACAACTTTAATGAGTTTTGAGTTACGACAACGGAATCTTTAGCCGAGCACAATATATCTGTTTGGTAATGAAATATGCATGCACCAGACACCTCATCTCGCTTTAACTTTGTCACACACACACTGTCTGCAGGGAGCCTGTGGCAGCCTCTCCAAGAAACAAATGCTTGGATGAGTGGGTGATCGGTTGAGTGGGTTTAGTGGGATGAGTGGATGAGAGATGAGAAGTGGCGCACCAGTAACTTCAGAAGCAATTAGACAGGGGCCATGGCTGGAGGGCATATCTGTAGATTTTAACAATGTGTCGGGTTGTGATCGGAGAGCTTCTGCCCGTCGGTGGGTCTGTCTGTCAGTCTGCTTGTAACTCCACATCTCTCTGTGTTAGTCAGTAATTTTCTTTCTTTCTTTCTTTCTTTCTTTCTTTCTTTCTTTCTTTCTTTCTTTCTTTCTTTCTTTCTTTCTTTCTGTCTGTCTGTCTGTCTGTCTGTCTGTCTGTCTGTCTGTCTGTCTGTCTGTCTGTCTGTCTGTCTGTCTGTCTGTCTGTCTGTCTGTCTGTCTGTCTGTCTGTCTGTCTGTCTGCCTGCCTGCCTGCCTGCCTTTCTGTCTGTCTGTCTGTCTGTCTGTCTGTCTGTCTGTCTGTCTGTCTGTCTGTCTGTCTGTCTGTCTGTCTGTCTAATCATCCATCTACCCATCCATCCAAACAATCATCCATCCATCAATACATCACGCCAACTAGTCAAGCAACCAATCAGCCAACCAACCAGTCAACTAAGCATCCTTTATACATTTATTTTCTACATGCATTCTTCTAAAGTTTTTCGCAAAAAGAAATCCCACATCCGAAAAACTCGAAGACAAATCAAAGAATAATTTCAATAAAAACAGTTGCAAATTTCTCAAGAAAGACTAGGTTTCTATCGTTGCAATAGAACTTGAATTGGTGAAGCTGCCGTTAATCTGTGAAACTTCAATGTGAAAGCGAGAAGTTGAATCGGCAAGCTTTACTAGAACACAACCACGACTGACAAAATACACGTTGCAGATAAAGCCTTCATCAGCAGAGATGTCAAAACATCTGTCATGGACCAATGAGAGTGACTAAAGCTAACACCCGTATCACGATTGAAAGGGCAGTTTGCCTTTTGCGAGAAGCACACTTCCGACCGGGTCCAGGAAGAAAAGGTCTCTCCTGGATTTGGCAGTGTGAGGTCGACCGTGCTCAAGGTTGGACCTGTCGAGACTCGTTGTGGCTATAGCCCCATTGTATACGACCACCACTTGTTGTTTAACAATTGTAGATATATCATTTATTTGGTGTGTTATATTGATAGTCATATTGATAGTGATATTGATAGTAAATCAGGAAATCAACATCCGGATTGGTAAGGCAGCAACAACAATGAACAGGTTAAGAAAAAGAGTCTGGGAGAACAGGAAGCTTACTGTCAAAACAAAAGTCCTTGTCTATTAAGCCTGTGTCCTTAGTACTCTTCTTTATGGCAGTGAAACTTGGACAACTTACTCACACCAAGAGAAACGTTTAAACAGCTTTCATATGCGGTGTCTGCGAAGAATTCTTGGTATTAAGTGGCAAGACAAAATCACAAATACTGAAGTATTGGAAAGATCAGGTTGTGTGACAGTTTATTCCATGCTTAGTCTTCGTAGACTTAGATGGATAGGACACGTTAGGAGGATGGATGATGGTAGAATACCAAAGGATATCTTTTTTGGTGAATTACAGATGGGTAGGAGATCTCAGGGTCGGCCTCTACTACGATACAAAGATGTGTGTAAGCCGGACATGATTGATACAGGCATTGATAATGCACATTGGGAGCAAGTAGCCGCCGAAAGTGTTGCATGGAGGGCAATCATCAGAAATGGAATAAAGAGAAAGGAGGAAATTATTGCAGATAAGTCACACACCGAGCGTGTGAGACGTAAGATGGTGCATGATTGTGGAAATGACCACGTGTTCACATGCACCCACTGTGAACGAACATTTACAGCGCGAATTTGCCTTATCAGTCACATTCACTACCGCCATGGGTAAAAGTTATTATGCCTTTTTAAAGCACAAACTATCGTCTATCAAGACGGCAAGGTGCCAATTGGTGTATATTGATGGTGGTTTAGTGTAGAGTAATAGTGTGGCTATGTGAAGTATAGACGTTAGTTAGTTAGTTAGTTAGTTAGTTAATTAGTTAGTTAGTTAGTTAGTTAGTTAGTTAGTTAGTTAGTCAGTCGACAGATCATCCTTATTACACATGAAACCATTCAATCCATAAGTGCTCGGATCTCCTCCTCATGAAATCCCGCAGCGTGTAGCGACTCACGACAACAGTTCTGTGTTGGTTTATTAATCTTCTTTGGCTTCCTGCGTAGTGTTCTTGTTTGGCCACACCTCTTAAACTTGCTGTTTTCGTAGCCTCACCATAGTTGTAGTTTCACAGTCATCACTTGGTTCTCGTAAACGACTTACTTCTCGTAGACCATCCAGAATGTCTGCTTGGTCCATGGCTCGTCCGCCTTCCACAGTAGCCCTACCTGCAAGCCTGTCAGCCTGCTCACTCCCTTGTACACTCGCATACCCTGGCACGAAAATGAAACTAATCTTTGCCAGCCGAGACCGCTCCAGAGGCAGCAAACTTAAGTACAGATGTCATTACTTATGATGAAAACTGTTCGGCGTTTAGTGAAGTTTATCTAACCAATGTCTCAATCTATGACTCTGAAATTGTAGATAGAAGAATGTGGCAGAGAGTCCAGATAGAACACACTCAGTAATAACGCAATCAACAATCTTGTACCATGGACAGTCAGTAATCATACGAGTCATTACAACTGGTGTTAAACACAGACAATCATTCGTATTGCAACAATATCCGAATTCCCGAGCCAGGTACCAATGTCAGAATGTTGCTTCTGACAGACTCTATACACCCATGGTAACCTAGGACCTGTGAGCACAGCAGATCCTCTGACATGACACCATCCAACAATAGTTCAAGAAACAACCAACCAACCTAACATCATCATCATAATGATCACCCAGTGCCTTGTCGGCTGTCGTGGGCGATCATGCCTCTCCACAAACCTCTAAACAAATTACAATCTCCGACGTCATGGATCATTTTGTGTGTTGACACCCTTCCCTGATATGGCACAAGACTGTCAATAACCTTTTCACGCCATCGTCCTCTATCTCTCTTTCCGCAAATCTGCCCAATTGTCATAACATGCTCCAGTTTTTGTCTTCTCATAACTTGGCCAAATAACGAGCACTGCCTCTTTCTGATGTTTGTGATAAGCTGTATTTGCAACTCAGCTTCCTTTAAAACAGCTTGATTGCTCTTTTTTGGCTGTCCAAATAATTTTCAGCATTCTTCTATAAAACCACATCTCCAAGGCTTCCGGGGATATTTTCGCCTGTGTACTAACTGTCCAGGATTCGCAGTCGTATATTAAAACTGGTTCTATGTAACAAGCAAGAACTCTTTTCCTGACTTTCAAGGACAGTGACTTATTGCATAAAACGTTCTTCATTTGATAGAATGCAGTTTTTGCTTGTCTATTCTGCTATTCTTCACCGTAATCCCGTATACTCTCGTGAGTATCGTGACGTTGGGTGAGAATCGGCAGCGGTTCTCTCCGCGTCGGTAGCTTACGGGGTATGCGAGTCGGTCGCCCAGAAAGCAATGGTAAACTACTGAGCGTAATCTTGCCAAGAAATCAACAATCAGCTGAAAGATGTTGATGTTGACAGCGATGTCCTGTAAAGGATATGCGAAAAAAAAATTCTGCTCTTTATCTCAGTGATGAATCTTCCATCTTATGTTATCCATGTGCCTAGATATCTGGATTTCTGCACCCTAAAATAACTTCCATGTACTTTAGTTGCGCATTTAGGCACGATTCGGGTAGCGGGGTAGCGGGTACCCCTATCAAAGGAGAAGTAAGGTGTTGTCAACATCATCATCTTTCAGCTGATTGTTGATTTCTTGGCAAGATTACGCTCAGTAGTTTGCCATTGCTTTCTGAGCAACAGGCTCACATACCCCGTAAGTTACCTATATGTTTCTTTGATATCACTATAACTTCTGTCATTCTATTATTTAACCTAAGGCCCATTCTTTCACTTTCTACAACCACTGCATCTAGCAACCTAACAACATACTTCACATTTATTGAAACCATGAAGTAACCAGTACAAGAAACAAGCAACCTACCAACCAACCAACCAGTCAACATAATAAAAACTTAATCAAACACCGAAATGTTTTCTGCTGCACGCATGATGTGTCCATAACCAGACAATTCCTTGCGACAGATAAGTAAATTTGCATGTAGATTTTATCGTGTAATTGCGTCAGTGTAAGTTTGTTGTGTTTGTGCTGACGAAGGTAATAACCGCAAAGTCTATTTTGTAAATTATGATTCTGTTGTAGTAAAGATTATCGATTCTACCTCTCGCTGTTCGTTGATTCACTCTTTGCATCGTTAGAATAGCTTGTGGAAGGAAAACATGCATCATGAATGGCTTGTGACATACTAAAGGTTAAAGTATTACTGCTGCAAATGTTAGCAATTGAAAGAGTAATTTCAATAATGACAGATTCGAACTTCTCATGCCAGAATATAGGAAGCCAGATTTCATCTTTTTTCACATGGCAAGTGATTGGGGCAGGGCACGTTTGATGTAACGGTTAGGGTGTTACGTTGGCAATGGCATGAGCGTGTTTGGTTAAGGCTTTGATCATAACTCGTGTTGTTCCCTACAATAAGGAAAGACTAACCACCTATTCTTCCCAGCACTCCGGTCTACAATCATGGGATGGTACTACAAACATAGGATGGTCCTACAAATATGGGATGGCTTTGTGATGGTCTTACAAACATGAGATGGTCTTACAAACAAGGGATGGTCCACAAACATGTTATGGTTCCACAACCATGGGATGGTCCCACAAACATGGTATGGTCCCACAACCAAGGGATTGTCCCACAAACATGGGATGGTCCCACAAACATGGGATGGTCCCACAAACATGGGAAGGTACTACAAACAAGGGGTAGTCCTACAAATATGGGATGATGCTAACACTTCTCATACCCACAGTTTGTGCTACACCACTTGTCTGTGAAGTGGGGTCGGGAATGCACGCCATGTTTGTTGTGTTTCTTGTGTTTACTTTATTGTTTTACCTTCACTATCTTTGAGCTCAAGAGTTGTCCTTTCACGTGATACAACTTCTAGTGCACTGGACTGATTTTTGCGTGTGGGTTAGCTTTCCCTATTATCAGTTTCTATCGTCATCATGCGAACCCATTCTGACTTCAGAGGTACTTGTAATCTACGTTCCCAAGTCAAGGCTCTATAGTGATGGGGTTATGGACGCGTTCTTTAATACAGCATACCGTATTCGGTACACAGCTGCTGGAGATTTGGAAGCAGACCAATTCCAATTCCAATTTTAAAAAAAAATGTTTTTAAATAAAAAACAAAAAATTCAAAATTCGGTCTCGTTCACCTGCCTCCTCAGCTTTGGTTATTGTTGAGATCCGTGGTTGTGTGGACTGTTAGTCCTAGTTCACACTGGTTTTATTGGGTCCGCTCTGTTTGTCGGATAAGGTTATTTTTGTGCTGCCTAGTAATTTCCTTTCTGTCTTATGTTGGTCCTGATAAAGGCCGGTCCTTGGTCGGGCCTACTAGGTTCCGTAGTCTTTCGTTTGTTGGTTTCTTTCTCTATTAGCACTTCTACGTGCTGGTTGTTTCTTGTGTTTTCCTCACCGGGGCTGGTCCCCTTAGCAGAAACTGTTGGTCCCTGGAAGCAGACCGGCTTGCGTTGGCTTTTATAAAAGGATAGATTTCTGGTCCTTCAGAAAGCAATGGCCAATTACTGAAAGTAAACCTGCCCTGAAGTCACAAATAGCCAAGAAATGCTAAGATTGACTGCGACGCCCTGTAAAGATCACGCAGCTAACTTTCTTCCATCTTAGATCTTGTAAAAGTTAAATTTGTTTATTCTTCCTTTCGATCTATGGCATTCTACAATTATATCCGGAAAAGGGGTCTACTGCTATCGAGCTTATAACGGAGTGCAGAGACAAATAAATATGATTTAAAAGTTCCACTGATAATCGTTGTGCTCTTGTTGTTCCGTGGCGAAGGTGTTACGGACTTAGTTCATAATCCCGAACACCCGCGTTAGAAACACAGCTGTGAGAGATTTGGCTGCAGACCGCCTTACGTTGGTTATTTTATGAAATAGAATGAATGTTGGTCGTTCAGAAAGCATTGGCAGTCTACTGAACGTAAACTTGCACAGGAATTACGAAAAGTTAAAAATGCTGGGGTTGAGTGCTACGTCCTGTATAGGAAATGCAACTAACATTTTTAAAAACTTGTTCCGTTGATGAAACTTGGGTCCCAGCGTTCGCCTGTATTTGTCTGTTATTCATCCGTCGAGCTTAGTAGCCATTTGTGTATTGTGTTTTTGTTCATTCCCGCACACAATATTCTAAGAACGTTTCTGTAACACGTGAGCTCAAAAGCTCCAAATGTCTTCTTCAGTGATGAGAGATTCTCCATGATTCACACTTATATAATGTCACTGGGAAGACACGACATATCTTGATAGCAGCAGAGCATAATGAAACCACAGTTAGTCGTTAGTTAGTTAGTAGAGGTTCCAACTTCATGACAACGGTCGTCCCCATTATGCTCCATTCCTGTGCCAGTCAATATCACACAAAATGCTCCCCACTGTCCGATGTAAAAAGTGGAATAGACAGGAGTCTCGGCAATCCAACAGCCCGCACAGGTACACTGTGCATAATGCCGCCGCCAGAATGCCAACACAAAATTCATCTACGAAAACCACAGTTCATCGTCGATGGACTCGGCAGAAACCAGAAAGACCTCATTGACCTGGATTTTCTCACATGGCTCGGTCTTTTACCGCAGGGCGACCCACCGAAAGTGTCGCATAGAGCACGAACTCTGTAGCTTCAGCGCCGACTCCCAGGATACTCCTGAAAAAAGCACCTGTGAACCGAAAAGGCAAATCAGTCAATTCAGCAACAGCCGGTAGCCATTGTTCCGAACATGCAGGTCACCGTACAGGACAGATGCAAAAGCATTCCACGCGAATTTTACAGCTCACGGTGTCGCCCACGCACTCACTCAGTACACAAGAAACAACAGTATATGTTACATCCCTAGGGCACACAGTAAAATATTACTGGTTCTTTACATTACCGTTTGTAAATATTCCTATTACTTTTCAATCAATCAACGGCCGTTATTTCAATGAAAGTTGGCTGCAACTGATCTCAAACACTGTCTGTCTCTCGTCTTGACTGTAAATTCTGTCAGATTTCTGTTCGTATCTCTTGATATTATCTTCACATTTGTATCGATGTCTGCCTCTCATCCTAGCCTTCAACCATCCACTATGGTTTTTATAGGAGTCTATGTCTTTTAACGTGTCCGAAATATACACTTGCCTCTTTTTTATTTCTTTCATCAACTCTCTTTTCATTCCCAGTCTTTCTGTAACCTCTGCATTTGATTGTTTTTGTTGTTATGAGATATGACATATTCCTGCTACATTTATTTTTTTTGTGGTTTTATTTTCACAATACTGTTCTTCTACCGAAACTTTAGAAGTTACGTTCTCATCGTTTGTTGTTCTTCATTGCTCTATGCCGTTAGTAGTCGCTGGCTTGTTTGATGGTTAACGAACTAGGAGGGCTCGCTCAGTCGCTTCGTATTCTGAGATCTTGTGGGCTTTTAAGGTGTTGATGACTCCATCACTCAATCTTTTTCGTGGTCTTCCCCTGCCTCTTGATGTTCCCATTTTCATGTTATATGCTCTTGTCGCTGGCGACACTGGGTTCATTCTCACTAGCTTGCGAACCAGGTAAGTCTTTATCTATCAATGAATTTAACAACTGGTAGTTGAGTTGTGTTTTATTGTTACTTATTTCATTGATATTTGTCTTATATTATATTATATATTATTTATTTTATTTTCTATAGAGTTCGTAGCATTTTGTTCAGGAACAAATTAAATTTGTTTTGAGTTGACTGTGAGTGTGTTTATGTGTAAGCAAGAGAGAGAGAGAGAGAGAGAGAGAGAGAGAGAGAGAGAGAGAGAGAGAGAGAGAGAGAGAGAGAGAGAGAGAGTATGTGTGTGTTACTGAGTGGGTGTCTGTAAATATGTAAGTATGTATGCAGGTATATATGTATGCATGTATTTATGCGATCGCGTGTGTGAATATGTGTGTCTGCTTGCCTATCTGTCTCATAACATGGAATCTGCATTATGGTCATAGTATTCATTTGTCAATGTCTTTTTATCGCTTGTATTTTATCGAATGTAGCATTTACAACAGATAATTGATGTACGAAAGATGAGTGATTGAAAGGGTCGAATGTAAGACTGGTCTGCGTGCCCTATTTGTGAACCTTTGAAAATAAAGTTTGTTCGTTCGTTCGTTTATTCCTTCAGGTGGACTGAGTATGTCTATGTGTTTGTTTTGCATTGCATGTCCTCGGGATTTAAACAACATGTTTGTTTTACTATACACACCAAAGATGCAAATCCTTAACAATATTATTATAAAAATTCAAATCAATGAAGTCCCTTAACGATTAGTCGATTGCAACCGCTGCTATGCAAACAGAAGGACTTTGTGTTAAATCTTAGACTCCCTTCCCAGGACACGCTGGTATGGTGGGACACGAGCAGGCGAATATATTTGCTAGGTCTGAACTCCTAAGCGGAGTATTGGTGCATGATAAGGTAGACATGGTCGGCGCCTTTTGGAATCATGTGTATAGGCATATGAACAGTTAGATCATCATTTCCGGTCCATATGGCGGATAGGTGGTTGAGCTGTTAAGGCTTCTGGCGTGTTTTTGCTTCTGACTACTGTTTGCCTTCGTATTTTCCTCATGTTGGACTAGTAGTACATGGTTCCGTAGCCCTGCTACTGAGTTAAGTTCTTGGAGTGACACTGTGCGCTGTGGATTTCGCGTGGAGTGCTTTTACATCAGTCCGTAGTTTTTGTATTGTGAACTGCATGTTCAGAAAAATGGCGGCGGCTGGTTGCTGAACTAACTAGTTTTGCATTATGCAGTAATGCTGCTTTTCTAGTGACTACCGCTTCCATCGACGATGAACTGTAATTGTCGTGGCGGACTGTTGTGTTGGTATTATGGCAGCGGCCTTATGCATGTTATTTGCGTGTGCGTGCTGTTGGTTTGTCAGTACTGCTGTTTGTTTCACTTTTTACATGGGGCAGTGAGGAGTATTGTGTGTGATATTCACTGGCACAGGAACGGAGAATTATGGGGCTGACCCTTTGCCGTGAAGTTGGAATCGCGACTGACTAACTGACTAACTGACTAACTGACTAACTGACTAACTAACTAACTAGATCATCTCGGTTTGGAGAGAATGGTGCTGCAGATAGTGACCGACACTCACATCTCCGAGAAAAGTCAGACGGATACATAATCCGACTATTATTTGTACCATTAGTACCGAGACTCTAAGCTGGCTGTGGCAGCTAGGGATGGAGCACGTATGGGAATGTCCGGAGTACTTTGATGTCGGTTCTTGGCTCAACACAATTCAACTCTTAGACTCCCGTGAGGATAACATACTCCACATTTGAACAATATCAGCGACTATGTATTAGAAGATTGACCACAACCCACTGCTGGTAATGCTGATCTTATTCTGGTACGAACCTTGGGCCTTGTCCACGTCGGAATGGAAACACTAGACTCGAGTTTCGCTCTCGTTTGAGTGCATATCCCTAACTGGACCCGGAATCGAACTCCGGATTACTGGCGTTTGAGGCGGGTGTGTAACCACTTGACCATGCGGGTCACGCTAGACATGACCAAACTACCACACCAGAATGTCACAACATCACCCATTTTAAGCTCAAAGTTTTGTCCGGTACTCAGTAATTTCAGCCAAAGTATTATTCCGGTTTACACTTCATACGATATATAACTCTGCAGAATGTATCTGACGAGATGCAACGAAATATACCAGGCAAGACATGGCGCAATATACTGTTTATAGCGTCCATGTTAACACTTTACTTTAACCAACAGAATCACTTACCTTATAAAGCGCGCCTAATCGTATATCGGACATATTGGCTATCGAAATCCCAGCCACACACGAACTCCTTCAATGTGAGAAATCGTCCCAGCGCCAACCCGACAAGATTATATAATGAATTATATTAACATTGATCTCCAAACGGGAACACGAGTTGCAGACGACGCGTGAGTCATGTGACTTTTATAGAATAGGAAAAGACAACATAGATAGCGCGGCCTGACAGAAGACGCAGATAACATTATAACTCCCCCAGCTCGTCGGCTGAGTGCTGGGGAGGGGTGGGTTACATTAGCCTAGGGGTAAAAACATAAATCTGTGAAAATCATTGCATGTTTAAGGAAGGCGGTGGCTTGTGAAGCGTTTTGCGTAGTCTCATCCGGTTATTGATTGATTGATTGATTGATTGATTGATTCGGTTAACTAATATACCAGTTAGATATGCTGTTGACACAGTTTGGATAGCTGTGTCTGGAAGTAGCCTGCGATCCATTGTAGACGAGGAGGCGGACAGAGCGAGAAGAGGGAATTACGAGGGGGATTCAAATGAAAACATTAAAAGTGTCGTTAAATTATAATAACCATGACATTGTCTTGTAACCTGTCTATATTGTTGTTAAGGATGTCAAGTGTGTTGAGCATGAGACATCACAGTGCAGATGAACACTGTGACGTCATAAGGAAAGTTTTAAAATGGCGGCTCCAATTGCGACATGTAAAAAAGAGGAGCAGCATTGTGTTATATATGATGTGATCAGTGAAGGGGTGAAGCCTATAGAAATGTATCGGCGAATGGAGGTTCAGTATGGCGATGCATGCCTGTCAGACCAGCAAGTGTATGAATAGAGTAGGAAGATTCAAAACGGCGTGACTTCTGTGACAGACTGTTTACGACCGGGTCAGGTACACCAAGTAGTGGCACCAGAGAATGTTTTATACAGGAATCTAAGCACTTTATATGCGCTGGGGGACTTGCATTGAACGCAGTAGTGACTACATCGAAAAATGATACATTTGTTTTTCACTTTTCATTTCCAGAATATTTTGACCAAACAAAAGATCATTTAAGGTTTTTTATTTGAAGCCTCCTCGCAGTTATTTCCAATCCCCTAGAGCACGATGGAATCTGCTCTTCAACCAAAAGCCTAAAACGACGTGTAATATATTGTTTATGGCTTGTATGTTTAAATTCACCAAGATAATACGTTGTTTTGAATGTCGATGTATAGAGTCTAACAATCGACTATTTGCCCTAAACGTGCAACTCCCTCAGGCCCTTGAGAGCACGTAATCGAGGAAGTAAATCTCGTTTCTCTAGAAAATCCATTTTACCTATTACCGTACTTATTGAGACACGCGTATTGATTCGACGGCAATCAACAGAACTAGAAAAATCATCAGACGTAGAAAATCAACAGTACTGAAAAGAAAAACAGAATTACTGGAGGGTAAAATGGTCCTTCTCTTCCACGGCATATGTTGGGAACAGTTCATGGGTGTAATGATAGACAAACTGTCGAAGTCGTTGTCATGAATAACATGTTTAACGTTGTCATTCATTCAGTAGCATTTCCTTTGCAGAACTTCGCTCCCATAACAACCTCCCGGAAAACTTATCGATCATAAGCAAGTTGTCCCGCGTCCGATGCACCCATCTGGAGATCATCTGCTACATCCTGCACCCATCTTCTTTTTCGCCTTCTTCTTCCTCTCTTCCCGGGAATATACCCCTCTATTATTGTTCTCTCCAAACTTTCATGATGTTTCAAATTATCAAAGTATTTAAATTTTCTTTGGTTTATCGGTTTTAGTAGCCAACCTTCTACAATATTCAGATCTTGTCGTATGGATGCATTTGTTCTTTTCTTTACCCAAGATATTCTTAGAACTCGTCTATAACATTTATATTCAAAGGCATTTATGCGCTGTTCTGCTTGTTTAGTAAGTGTCCAGGTCTGACAGGCGTATCTTATAAATACAATGGGAAAGATGCATGCTCTTAAAAATCTAATTTGTGTAGTTCTATCTGTCCCACGCCACAATTTATTCAGTAATTTTAGTTTCTGAAGAGCAATAGATATTCGTCTTTTAGTTTAACGATGTACTGATAGACGATTGAGCAAATTCGACATCATGAATAATATGTTTAGAACAGTGAAGATACAGAAATTGTCAGCCTCGACATTATGAGTAAAAGGTTTCGCTACTTTGTTGTTGTTGTTGTTGTTGTTGTTGTTGTTGTTGTTGATGTCTTCCACTTACGCCATTAGGCGTCGTGGGGGAGGGGCTATTTATGTTCCAGCGTCTGTGACAAGCGCTTTCCCTCCAATTGCCTTCGTGATTCATGAGCATAAGTTTGATTTAAAAAAAATTAATTTGCATGTCCTTCACAGGTCGTAGCAGTCAACCTCAGCATTTTCGCTGTTCATGATTCCTGGGCAAATTTTTACTTTCAGTAGTTTGCCATTGCTTTTTGAACGACCGCCTCCTATGCCTTTTTCGAAAAAACCAGCACCGCTGCGTTTCAAACCCGCGTATACGGGCTCACAAACCGCGCTCGCAAGCCCTTAGCCATAGAGACCGAATTGTGATAGGATCAAGTAAATTCCCTACCGGTTTGCGAGATCTGTCATAGGTTCCATAGCTACTTAACCTTGATTGTCTAGTGTGTCTTCTAATCACTACTATGTACTCTGCTTCTATGAGTGTCAATCAATACATGCGAATGTATTTATGTGTTAGTTTAGTGGCCTCTTGGATTGATATTTTAGTGTGTTATATTATTTGGACGCCATCATCATGTGTCGTGCCGATAAGCGTGGGCAGTCATGTTTCGCCATCTCACGCGATCACCAGAGTCATGGATAAGATGTGCGTTCTTGTCCCGACCATACCACATGGCTAAGCTATCCAGGTATTTACAACTATGCTTCCCCCTTGTTCTTTTCCCCTCAATTCTGCCAGATGCTACAAAGTACTCCAATTTATTACTTCTCATAAAGTGACCAAAATGTTTTGGCTCTTTACGTGGAATTTCTCTAACCAGTTTACTGTTTTCATGTGGTTCTTTAACAACGTGGTCATTTTTTTTTTTTTGGGGGGGGGGGGGGGGGGGGGGGGGGGGGGGGAAAGAAAAATACAAAGAATACCATGGACAGACCCGTCCATGGTATTCTTTGTATTTTTCTCAGAAACGACATTTCCACAGCAATTAGATGTTTTTTGTTAGTTTGTCAACTCATTTTCCACACTTCACATTCATGCAACATTGCAGGCTCTTTGTAGCCCTTCAACACTATTTTTCTTGTTGCAATTGACACCTTTTTATTGGTCAGTATGTTTTCCATCATGCAAAAGGCTATCTTCGCCATGGCTATTCTTGTTATAATCTCTTCAATCTATTTGGAAAATCTTATTGCAAAAGTTAAGATAGAGGTTCCACGTCATACAGACCATTGATTGTTTGGGAATTCACATTCGTAAAACATGTTCACCTGAAACAGGAAGTCAGAAAAGGCTGATATCCCTGGATATGGTCTCTTTTGGGGATACAATTTTGTTAATAGCCGGATCTGTGGCGAAGGGAGTTGCGAACGCAATTCGCAATCCCGCATATCGCTTGCCAAAAACAGCTGCGGATGATTTAGAAGTAGACCGTCTCGCGTTGGTTTTCTAACAATGGTAAGAGTTGTGGTCGTTCAGAAAGCAATGGCACTCTTCTAAACATATACTTGCCAAGAAACAACAAATAACCAAAAATGCTGGGGTTGACTGCGACGTATGTACATTATATGCAATTAACTTTGCTATTAATTTCTAAACAGACTACAAATATGCGCCGCTTTTCGCAGTTTGGAATTAGAATTGAGCTTCCAATTGTTGTTGTTTCCCTGCTTTGGGATGTGTTTTGTTTCAGACCCCATCAGAATACCATTATTGTGTCCACCATTCCCCTCTGATGTGTCTCCATCTTGAAGAGTTTGAGGAGCTTGCGTATTCCAATGACCCCAATAGTCATGCCAGTATATGGAAAGCTTACAAAGCTGGACAACCAATAATGTTCTTAAAAACATCAAGTTTACCAAAATGAACATCAAGATTCTATCATCGATAGCTTATCAAAACTACGTCTTTTGTATCACGACACATTTCAAAGCGTATAGCAGCAGTTGAATTCCACACTGAACATAGATAGCTTATCAAACCTTCGAAATTCGTCTATTTTATCACGTCATATTTCATCAACATACTCAACATGCGTTTAATAATAGAGAAGTGCAGAGAATTTAATGTAAACCTATTCTCATGTTAAGTGGATTATTCAAAAGCATTTGACTGTGTACAAAATCATACACTTTGGGAAATCATGAGGATTATGGGTTTTCCGCCACGTGTAGTACGACTTATAAAAATGCTCTATCTAGACCAATAAGCAGCTGTTAGAATAGATGGCGAGACATCAGATTGGTTTGGCATCAAGCAAAGAGTCCCTCAGGGCTGTGTGCTGTCACCCTATTTGTTTAACCTGTACGCTGAAAATATAATGAGAAATGTTAGAGATGATATAACCAGGGAGCAATATGATGCTCTAAGTATCGGTGGTCATGAAATACCAGAGATTCGATATGCTGATGATACAGTATTACTATCCACATAACAGAATGGTATAGAAAACTTAATAACCTCAACCCAAAGAAATATTGAAAATCACAACTTTTATCTTAACATAGCAAAACAAAGATAATGCATACAGATAAAACTACTATGGAGAAAGATATATATGTTAATGAGAAAAGATTG
This sequence comes from Cepaea nemoralis, assembly GCA_014155875.1. NCBI lineage: Eukaryota > Metazoa > Mollusca > Gastropoda > Stylommatophora > Helicidae > Cepaea > Cepaea nemoralis. The sequence continues at coordinate 24,933 of JACEFZ010020758.1, forward strand.
GAGGTGGTGGAAAATTTCGAATATCTTGGGTCATTGATTACCAACAATGGTGACACAATAAGAGATATTAAACGACGACTATCAATTGCTCTTCAAAGACTAAAACAACTGAATAAATTATGGAGTTTGACAGATAGAACTACACAAATGAGACTTTTAAGAGCATGCATCTTTCCCATTGCAACATACGCCTGTGAGACATGGACACTTACTAAACAAGCTGAACAGCGCATACATGCTTTTGAATATAAACGTTATAGACTGGTTCTACGAATATCTTGGGTAAAGAAAAGAACAAATGCATCCATACTTCAAGAGCTGAATATTGAAGAGGGGTGGCTATTAAAGACGATAAAACAAAGAAAATTGAAATAATTTGGTCACTTGAAACGTCATGAAAGTTTGGAGAGAACAATAATGGAGTGGTATATGCCTGGGAAGAGAGGAAGAGGAAGGCCAAAGAGAAGATGGGTGCAGGATGTGGCGGATGATCTCCAGATGGGTGTATCGGACGCGGGACATCTTGCTTATGATCGAGAAGTTTTCAGGAAGGCTGTTATGGGAGCGAGCTTCTGCAAAGGACATGCTACTGAGTGAACGAATGAATGAATGACATTTCATTAAAGCGTAAAGTAGCAATTTAATTCGATATTACAGTTGCCCCGGGAGATTACCAAATGTCTGTTGGTTCCACACGATCACCAGTCGATAAGTAGAACTGCAAGAAGCTTTAGGAGCGCCGTGAGCACGTAGCAAGTACCGCTGCACGTTCGTGACGACCAGCACGATGTACAGGGTGCATTTTTAATGACTGTACAGCGTTTGAAAATATTGCCGGTCCAAGTTTTGTATTCGCCCTCTGTATAGTTCATGCAACATAAAAGGTAATGCACAGACATTAAAAATGCACCCTGTATTTAGACCAGTGTTTACACAAATGGTATGGCGCAGTCTACTTTGGGTAATTCCAGGATTGATTATATAGAATCGATGTCAAAGGACTTTGAACATACTTAGAAGAACCGACATAATAGTATTCCGGTTTAACCCACAAATGCTCAGCCTCACTTTGCAGATGTCGTAAGGTATAGATGCCGATCGGCTGTAGACCCCGTCGTAATCTTCATGCATATGTTCCTCCTTCCTGCAACAACATTTACATTCAGACTGGAGAATCCTTAACTGATTCAGTCCGTTGTGACTTTGAATTGGTGTGCTCCTGCTGTTTATAATACGAGCCTCCACTTCTGCCACGGAGCTGAATCTTACTGGCTCGCTTTCTCAGCCTCGATGACAGATTCAGCAGGATCATTCATCTGACAGACTTGGTAGAATCATTCATACGAGATCAACAATGAACAGCATGTCGTCCTTGACACATCGCAATATTTATGGTAGACATTATCACAACACTGACGATGACAAGTTACAGCAGACGCGGGATAACAGGTGATGAATATACTTATATTTGCTGACTACTGTTCAGTACTTTAACAGAAGACAATCGACCATCCGCCTAATGCTGGCTACCACTATGTCTGACTATCTCAAGGTCACAACTTACGTTTGGCTATCCCTGACGCCAGCTGAGAGCATTGCTGGGTCGTCTCCAAATCAACACACTGCACTAAGCGTTAACTGGCTATACTTGGCCACACAATTGGACGAACACTTTCACTGTTGTTAGAGAATCATTGCACTAACTGTGCTTATCTTCGTTCGTAACTTTAACACAAGCTGACGTCTGTCTTTCACAAGGACCCTGGCCTGACTCCCGCTGCCTATCCCGGATTCACGAGAACTACCCTACTCCGGTCACGTGATATGCAACTTCCTAGAATAACCTCCCTTCGTCATTCATTATCATCATGTGTTCCGCACTGACTATCCTTGATTTATTCGTGCGTGTTAACACATTGTGCTCGGGTGAATTGTTCTCACTACGGCAATTCTTCTTCTAGGTTAAGCTTACTCTTAATCTATCTGTTTACTGCTGTCTGCCTCATATCGGCACAAGGCAACAATCTACAACAATGGGAGACAATTCATTAGAAGTTAGACAGTGCCAAGGTTAAACCATACAATCTACAATAATGGGAGACAATTCAGTAGAAGTCAGACTGTGCCAAGGTTAAACAGTACAATCTACAACAATGGGAGACAATCCATTAGAAGTCAGACAGTGCCAAGGTTAAACAGTACAATCTACAATAATGTGAGACAATTCATTAGAAGTCAGACAATGCCAAGGTTAAACATTACAATCTACAATAATGGGAGACAATTCATTAGAAGTCAGACAGTGCCAAGGTTAAACAGTCAATCTACAATAATGGGAAACAATTCATTAGAAGTCAGACAATGCCAAGGTTAAACATTACAATCTACAATATATATATATATATATATATTGTTTGATTTGATTCATTGCCAGAGAATATAGAAGATGTTCGTCATGCCGAGGCCGTATAGTGATCCACGGTCTACGATGTTGTCGGTACATTCGTTCCACCTCAATTCTGTGCGCGAATGACTTTTATCAGTTCAGTGACTTTTGAGAACTGTTCTGGAACTTTGCAAATTCGTAAGGAAAATGTTTATAAAGTGACAATAGCATTTATTAATATTAGTTACTTTAACTTATGTACTTATTTGTTTTAGTTATGCGAAATTTTATATCTCAATATTTCACATCATAAAATGAATTCACATTTATCTTCATTGATTGAATTCATTATTCAAATTCACAGTTATCAAACCGAGTGGTTATTATTCAAATTCACAGTTGTTATCATTAGTTGATTTCAGAATTTTACCATTGGTCTAATTCACAATTCTCATCATTAACCAAAGTTTCATCCTTAAACATTGATCGAGTTCGCATGTTTCATCATCAGTCATTTTAAAAAAATTTTAAATTTCACTTTTTGCATCGTTCAAATGCCACGTCATTAATCAGATGCGTGGGTCACATTAGAATTCTATTTCACATCTCGATTTTTAATCAGATCCACATTTCACATCATCAAGTATATTCACACGTCGCATCATCGAGTTAATCTCTACTCACATGCACACTTTGTGTCAATGCGAAAATTCATACGTTACGTCCAGTTCAATTAATTAGAAGTCAGACAATGCCAAGGTTAAACATTACAATCTACAATAATGAGGGACTTTCTATATAAGTCTGACATAAACTTGGGCCATATTAATGCCGAACTTTAACAGTATCAAAAAGATATGGCACAACGCCAGAAAAATAGCCAAAGTAACATTTTTGAGGACATGCAACATATGTATGTGAGTAATAGGACCATTTTACAAAGCGTACAGAAGAAACGTGTAGGTTTGAGCTGAAATGTTACAGAAAGTTGATAGAATATCTTCAAATAAGAAGAAGAACAATATTGAAATTCTACGTATAGAACTGCATGCTCTGTTTTCTAAACCACGTTTTTACTTCACATTCAACTTCTGCGTCATTCGCGAAATGTCTCCCGCCAAGGTGGGTTGTCAGTGTTTATGCTGACAAATGTTTGTCCTGGAAAGCGGTGCATAGCTGAGTAGAAAAAGTTACGAGAGCGAGTCAATAAGGAAGTCACGCAGTTCTGTGGGATGGCCGGTAAATGAAAACAAAGCACGCAGTTCTAAGGAACCGGTTTGGGAGGACTGATAAAACTATGGGATAAGTGCATCAATGTTGGTGGAAATTATGTTGCGAAATAAAGGGACAATGTATGTATAAAAATAAACTGGTTTCAAGTTGTTATCATGTATAGTTATTTTTTACAGCCATTTTATAATTCATTATGTGCCATGCCGATAAGCGTGGGCAGTCATGTTCTGCCATCTCACTCGATCACCAGAGTCGTGGATCAGCTCTGTGTTTCTGTCTCGACTATGCCACGTGGCCAAGCCATCCAGGTATTTAATTCTTGGTCTTCCCCATGGTCTGTTCCCTTCGATCTTGCCAGTTGTCACCAAGTTCTCCAATTCATTTCTTCCCAATACATTCCCAACAAATTTCGACTGTCTACATCTAATGTCTCTAATCAGTTTACGATCTTCATTTGTTTCTTGAAGGACTTGTTCATTGGTTTTTCTATCTGTCCATGGTATTCTTTTCCTCAGAAACCACATTTCCACAGCCATCAGAAGTTTTTCGGCTTGTCTGCTCATTGTCCACGCCTCACATCCATATGAAAGTACAGGTTCCATGTAGCACTTCAACACTCGTTTTCTCGTTTAAATTGATATCTTTTTATTGGTCAGTATGTTTTTCTTCTTGCAAAAGGCTACCTTCGCCATGGCAATTCTTGATCTAATCTCTTAAAGCCATCTCCCATCAGATGTTATGACAGTTCCGAGCTAGTTGTACCGATTCACTTGTTTAAGAATATGCCCATTTACTTGTATATTACATTGTGGTATTTCTTCCTTCCTAGTGACGACTATAATCTGTGTCTTCTTACAATTCAATTCTATCCCCAGTTGTTCACTGTGACATTGAACATTGAACTGGGGAAGAATTGCAATGTCTACTGTCTGCATTCTCCAATGCTTGTTCTGAATTTAGTTTGGCAATTAGCAAAAGGAAGACACGGATTGTGTCGTAAGGTGCACATTAGGTGCCATCAATCTTTATTGACGACGCCTAACTAGAGATGGTGGACCATTTTACATATCTAGGATCAGTGGTAAATAGCAAATTATCCCTAGATCAGAAAATCAACATCCGGATTGGTAAGGCAGCAACAACAATGAACAGGTTAAGAAAAAGAGTCTGGGAGAACAGGAAGCTCACTGTCAAAACAAAAGTCCTTGTCTATCAAGCCTTTCAGATAGAGGCAGTCAATTCATATCCGCAGCTACACAATGATGAAGGTACTGGGTATTCCTCAAATGTTTAGTTCCCCTTGGCACCCAATGACAAATGGTGTCAATGAAAATTACAACGAGGTCCTCAAGCGAACCCTCGCTAAAGTTGCGGCTGAGCGACACAAAGATTGGGACATTTTATTTCCGGCAGTACTATTTGCGTACCGAGAGGTACCATAGGCAAGTACTGGATTTTCCCCATTTGAGCTCGTATACGAAGCCAATCCACGCGGCCCATTGATGCTATACAATGACATGCTGACTAACAAAACATATGACCACCCGAAAAGAGGAGCCTGTGAAATGGCTACTCAACTGAGAGACAAGATAATAACAGCTTGTCAGATTGCAAAATCAGCACTCGAAAGAGCTTTGGAGAAATACAGGCAATATAATAATAGGAAGGCCAAGACACAGAGACTGATTGTAACAGCAATGGTGAACATCTACTCAACATATGTTCGGAACATGGACTAATAATAGCAAATAGTTTTTTTCAACATCGTCGTAGCCACACCAAAACCTGGTATAAATGGAATAACTTAGACCAAGCATCTCAAATTGACTTTATTCTAATTAGGAAATCAGACAGAAGGCTACTATTAGATTCAAGAGCACTCCCAAATACAGATGTTGATACTGATCACAAACCAGTCATAATTGAAAAGATTTCACCACACAGGAAAATAAGAAACAAAAAGGTAACAACACATGTCACCAATTATAGGAGGCTGCAGGAAAATACGGTTAAAGACGAATTCAATTCAAGAAATCCAAAACCTATATAAGAACATCCCTGATGACCACTCAAGCGTAGATAAGGATAATGGACATGTTTCAAGGCTGCCATGCTCGACACACTGAAAAATAAATGTGGAACAAAGAAAGTAGGGCAGGACAAAAGATTAAGAACAGCCTGGTGGAACAACGAAGTTAAAGATAGCATACTCAAAAAGAAGGTAGCATTCAAAAAGTGGATCACAACTAAATCTGAACAGGACTATATTACTTATAGAATAGCACGACGTAATGCCAAACGAACAATTAGAGCATCTAGAGATGAATCCTGGAGACTATACGGTGAACAGATGGCGACCCTTAGCAAAGACTGCCCAAGAGAATTTTATAAACGTATCACCACAATGAGAAACAGAGATGCATCTTACAACCCAACCACCATCACAAACAGCAAAAGAGGTTATACCGATATTTAATCCACAACAAAGACTAGCAAGGTGGGCAGAATACTTTCAAGAACTACTTAACCCCACACATAACATAGAATACCTCACTTCTGTGCCTAAATGCCAGGGACAGCAAGAACCAAATTTCATACCTGCAGAAGTCAAAGCAGTTATACAGAAAAGTCCTAAAAACAAATCACCAGGTCCAGATGGAATAACCACAGAAGCTATTCAGGCCTGTGGGGAAACAGGAGTTAAATGTCTAACAAGACTTTTTAATATAGCATGGGAAGAAAGAAAAGTCCCAGATGATTGGCAACAGGCAATAATAGTACCAATATGGAAAAAGAAAGGCAATACGAGAGAATGTGAAACAAAGAGAGGTATATCACTCCTGAGCCATATAGGGAAAATGTATGCAAAACTTTTGGAACAAAGAGCTAGACCAATAGTTGAACAACAGTTAAGCAAAGCACAATTCGGTTTTCGGAAAGGTAAAAGTTGCACTGTTGCATTATTTACACTTAGACAAATTTGTGAAAAAATTATCGAATATAGTGACCAGCAGAATATTGTGTTTGTGGATTAGGAAAAGGCTTTCGATAGAGTAGACAGACCCAAAAAATTATGGAACATTCTTAAAAGACTAGGGGAAATAGAAGGGCAACTTCTAGAAAAATCATAGCCAGTACCACTCGAGCCAAAGTGTAGTAAGAACACAAGAAGGTATATCACATTATGTTAACAGTCAATACAGGAGTGAGACAGGGATGTGTGCTCTCCCCCCTGCTATTCAATATCAACAGGGAAACCGAATTTCCAAAGAAGCAAGTCTCGACAGAACAGATTCAGAAAATTTAGAACTCTTTACTCCAGAGGAAAACAACTGCCCCAAAGGGAATAAATGAACTTCTATTTGCAGACGATCAGTGCCTTTTTTAAACAGCGAGGGGGGCAGACTAAAAAACATATTACAAACTGAGTTCAACCTGCAGCAGATACAATGAGTATAATCACAGCAAACCGAATTAATGCAATTAGCAGATCGCCAGGCCCACTAAGTATACAGATAAATAAAACCCCTCTGAAAAAATTTAAAGAATTCAAATCCCTTTGGAAGTATGATCACAGAAGATGGCAGATTTGACAGAAAAATTAAAAATAGATGTAAAAAAGCTAGTGCATTTACAATAAAACTATCACTTTACTGAAGCATCCAAACATACCCATGTCGAAAAACGACAGATAATAAACAGCTATCACCCCAAACCCTATACTATAAATCTCAAACCGGACTTATCCAAAATTACACCTTCGCAAAATAAAACCCCTCCCGAAAGAGATGCCGAGGAGAGCTGCCAACTTAACAATCGAGCCCGAGTAAGAAAGCTACTATCAGACAAAATGTGGGATAAACCACCTTGTGCCACATTATTGAAAGACAGAAGATAAAAGGGGTTAAAGCCATGTCTTTTAGAATGCAACATCAGCAAAACCATCACGGGGCTTACATAAAAAGTTTCATCTGCGACGAGCCCAAAAGGGAGCCCCCGGGAAGAAAAGGGATTGACGACATCAGAGAATGTACAACCACACAAATGACACTATCCAGTCCCGTCCCCCGGGCGCGGAACGAAAAATTTTTCCCTCCCCACGACGCTTGACGGCAAAAGGGGGAAGATGATGATGATGATGAGGATGATTATATAATATTATAATATTATATATATATATAATATATATATATATATATATATATATATATAAAATTATAGTAAAATTATATATTTTTTTGTTTTGATTCATTGGCCAGAGAATATAGAAGATGTCGTCATCCCGGGGCCGATAGTGACCCACGGCTACGATGTTGTGGGTTTAAATTCTTTCCCAAACCTAATCTTTGCGCGAATGACTTTTCAGTGACTTTTGAGAATTTTCGGGAAAACTTTGCAAATTCGAAAGGGAAAAATGTTTTTTTAAAGTGACAATAGCTTAAATTTTAGTTATTTTAAAATTTAGTACTTTTTTGTTTATTTATGCGAAATTTTATATCTCAATATTTAACATAAATAAAATGAATTCACATTTATCTTCATTGATTAAAATTCATTTTAAAATTTCACATTTATCAAACCGATTTGGTTATTATTAAAAATCACAGTTGTTATCATTATTTGTTTTCAAAATTTTTCCCATTGGTTCAAATTTCACAATTCCCACCAAAAACCAAATTTTCCATCCTTAAACATTAAATCGAGTTCGATGTTTCATCATCATTCATTTTTTAAAAATTTTAAATTTATTTTTGGGGCATCTTTTCAAATGCCACGTCTTTAATCAGAGCGTGTGTCACATTTAAAATTCTATTTCACATCTCATTTTTAAATCAGATCCAAAATTTCAATCATCAAGTATATTCAAAACGTCGAATATCGAGTTAATCTCTCCCACATGCACACTTTGGCCCAATGCGAAAATTCATACTTTCCCCGGCATTTCCCATCATTGGGAGTCAAATCATAAAATTTGCATTTTTGCTTTATTAGTTTTAAAAGGGTTAATTAATATAAATATGGTTAAGTTAATATTCATGGGTAGAATTTTGGATTAAGTTATAGATTGAACCCCATACACGATATATTTTCAGACGAAAGCAGTACAGACTATTCATTAAGAAAATTTTCGGGTTGACTAGCATGACACAATGATAGAATGGACATATTATGCAAATTATTATTTATTTCAGGTTGAAATAAGGGTTTATAATTAAGTAATTACAAGTTCATAAGTTGGTTATAATTATTAAGATTATGGTTGGCCGTGAGATAAAACTAATTAAAATGTATACATGAGTCGACAATGATTATGACACAACCGTCAATACATAGGTCGACAATTATGCCACATTATTATATGATACGAATAAAGCCGGACTCAAAATAATTTGCAACACGATGACCGTCATATTCGTCACGACAAATGGGACACTTATACGTCATCAAACTACGGCAAAGCCTCACCATCCAGTTAATAAAGACACAGGACATAGCAGTTAGAGATAAATTGATAATGTAGTTACAGGGCAATACTAATATTGACGGATTGGTACCTGTTAATCACACACGCCCCCTCACTCGGGTTTATTATAGCTTGGATAAGGACGCTTGTCGGTTTCGACAAATGAGGGACTACTGGGTTTTAGGTAGTTAGCACAGCCCCCCCCCCCCATAGGCAGTGCTACACGACGTATACAGTGGGTGTAGATAGGAGTGCGTGCCCGTCGTATAATAATAATTATTTTTAAATATTTTATGTGTGATTGATAGGAAACCATACCATCCTATTAGCAGATAGGGCTCATTATGTCTGCACTGCCACTTGTCAGGTGAATTTAATTTTCGTCAATTAAAAATGATTGTATCATTTTCAAAGGGGAGGGGCATATTGCCAAAGAGCAAGTGCGACATATTGACGTAAACTAGATAGATTAAGGTATCCTAGAACAGAAACGCTAGTAAAGGCAAGGAAATTACGTGACAACACAGAATCGTCACAGGACAATGTCAATAGAAATAACAGACAAACTTGGGACGTTCTCAAAGACGGGAGCTTATGTGATTCGGTCGGCTTAATATTAACTTCATATCGAATTGGTGATTGAAATATGCCTGGAAATGGAAGAGATTGCCAAGGAGGACAACGGTCATAGAATTATTAACAAAGGCACAGGCGAACACAGAAACGGTAGGTCTTAAACGGCAGGAAGAACTTAGAAGATGGAAAGAAGGACGAGTAATAACAGTCAATATTCGATGGTCAGTAACATATGAGCGATTATATGTATGTATACTAAGGATACTGTGCCCCCTGGCCATAAGAGGATCAGAATCAGTATGTAATTATTTATTATTATCATTCTTCTCATTATGATTACAGTAGGCCTGCGCTGGAAAAATAAACGGCGTAATAACTGACATTGTTCTTCAGTGTGGACTCCGTCATTATTTAGTTCTTTGGCTCTGAATCTGCCTATTGCGTTGAGCCGTGGTTTATTTCTGAGTTGAAATGTTTAAATTATGATGAACCCCTGGATATCGCTTGGCAATGGATGATGGTTGAATATCAAAGGACATCTTATTTGGTGGGTTACAGATGGGTGGGAGATCTCAGGGTCGGCCTCTACTACGATACAGAGATGTGTGTGGGCGGGACATGATTGATGCAGGCATTGATAATGCACGTTGGGAGAAAGTCGCCGCTGGACGTGTTGCATGGAGGGCAAACATCAGAAATTGAATAAAGACAAAGGAGAAAATTATTGCAGATAACTCACACACCGAGCGTGTGAGACGTGAGATGGTGCATGATGGTGGAAATGACCATGTGTTCACATGCACCCACTGTGAACGAACATTTACAGCTCGAATTGGCCTTGTCAGTCACATTCGCTACCGCCATAGGTTAAAGTTATTATTACTTTTTAAAGCACAAACTATCGTCTGTCAAGACGGCAAGGTGCCAAGGTGCCAATGAAACATTGTGGTATTTCTTCCTTCCTAGTGACGACAATAATCTGTGTCTTCTTACAATTCAATTCTAACCCCAATTGTTCACTGTGACATTGACCAAGCAACAGCCATTTGTGACTTACTTATTAACTTACCCTCGTATGGTTTTTATAAGCTTATCATGTCTTTTAATGTGGCGGAAATATTTCACTTGCCCCCTCTTTATTTCTTTCATCAACTCTCTCTTCATTCCTATTTTTTTTTTCTAGAACCTCTGCATTTGATTTTTTTTTGTTTCCATGAAATACGACATATTCGTCTGCATATCCACATCTCCAAGGCGTCTATGCGACTTTCTAGTTGCTTGTTCAATGTCCAGGCTTCTGCGCCATACAGTAGTGTTGAATATACGTAGATTTCACAATTCTAATTTTTAATGCGTTATTAATCTCTCTAGATGTTAATACAGATTTCATGCCGCTGAAAGCATTTTTGGCCATTCGTATTATCTTTTTGATTTCTATTTTTGATTTCTATTTTATATTTTGATTCTGCCATAATCTGTTATTATATGTCCAAGATAGGAGACACTTGTTACTTGTTCTAGTATCTCCAAGTTTACTGTGATATTCATTGATGGCCTTTCCTTTTCACAGCTAATTATCATAGTTTTTGTTTTGTGGATATTAATATCTAAACGACATTCCACACTGTGCCTGTTTATACTTGTTCCACTTGGTCTTGTAACTCTTGCTCACTTTCAGCTAGTAACACGGTTAGTTAGTTAGTCGAGGTTCCAACTTCACGGTAACGGGTCGTCCCCATTATGCTCCATTCCCGTGCCAGCGAATATCACACAAAATGCTCCCCACTGTCCAATGTGAAAAGTGGAATAGACGGGAGTCTCGGCAATCCAACAGCCCGTACAGGTACACTGTGAATAATGCCGCCGTCAGAATGTCAACACAAAATGCATCCTCGAAGACCACAGTTCATCGTCGATGGACTCGGCAGTCACCAGAAAGACCTCACTGACCCGAGTTTTCTCACATGGCTCGGTCTCTTACTGCAGGAGACCCGCCGAAAGTGTCGTACAAAGCACGAACTCCGCAGCTTCAGCGCCGACTCCCAGGAGTCTCCCGAAAAATGCACTCGTGAACCGAAAGGGCAAAACAGTCAATTCAGCAAACGCCTGTAGCCATTGTTCCGAACATGCAGTTCACTGCACAGGACGGATGTAAAAGCATTCCAAGCGAATTTCACAGCTCACGGTGTCGCCCACGCACTCACTCAGTAGCAGAGCGACAGAACCATGTACTACCAGTCCAACATGAGGAAAATGCGATTGCAAACCGTAGCCACAAGCATAAACACGCCACAGGCTTTAACGGCTCAACGACTAACCGCCATGCTGGCGACCGGAAGTAACACGGTATCGTCAGCATACCTAAAAAAGATTGTTTATGATACTTCCATTGATGTTAAGTCCAGGAAGTTTCAACTTGTTTAAAAATTCTTTCTGTGTATAGGTTGAAGAGGCTTGGGGACAGTACTCCTCTTTTTATCTCTATAGGCGACGAGTAATTATTTCCGCTTCTAATAAACGCCACTTGTTCCCAGTGCAAGTTACTAATAAGTCTGATGTCCTTTCCGTCTACTCCTATATCTTGAAGGCACGTAATTAGTCGTTCATGTTGTACTCTATCAAAAGCTTTCTTGTAGTCTATAAAACAAACATATATACTTTTTTGAACGTCTATATATTTTTCAATTAACATCCTCAAACAGATAATTGCTTCTCTGGTGACGCTGTTCTTGCGGAACCCAAATTGTTCTTCAGCTACTTCCTCATCTATTTTGTGTTGAATTCTTTCTTGTATGACCTTGAGTAGTTATAGTTATGTTAGTCATGTGGCCCATTAAGCTAATAGTTCTGTAATCCTCACAATCAACAGCTCTTGGCTTCTTCGGTAGTGTGATGAAAATGGATGTTTTCAAGTCCTTAGGGGTGTACCCAGTATTATATATATATATATATATAAATAACTAGCTGACCCGACCCGGCTTCGCCCAGACCCTGGTGGGGAGCATCTCATTTAATTCATATAAGTAGTCATATAAGTTCTCGTTCCCGTTACCGACTATCTATCTGTCTGTCTGTCTGTCTGTCTATCTGTCTGTCTGTCTGTCTGACCCGGCCCGTCTTCGCCCAGACCCTGATGGGGAGAATCTCATTTAATTCATATAAGTAGTCATATAAGTTCCCGTTCCGACTATCTGTCTGTCTGTCTGACCCGGCCCGGCATCGCCCAACTCCTGGTGGAGAGAATCTCATTTAATTCATATAAGTAGTCATATAAGTTCCCGTTCCCGACTGTCTGTCTGTCTGTCTGTCTGTCTGTCTGTCTGTCTGTCTGTCTGTCTGTCTGTCTGTCTGTCTGTCTGTCTATCTATCTATCTGTCTGTCTGTCTGACCCGGCCCAGCCCATGATGGAGAGCATCTCATTTAAATTATATAAGTAGTCATATAAGATCCCGTTCCCGACTATCTGTCTGACTGTCTGTCTGTCTTGGGTAAATGGAGGAGGGAGGAGGAAGAGGGAGGTGGAGGAGGGAAGAGGAGGGAGGAGGAGGGAGGAGACAGGAGGAGTAGGGAGGAATAGGAGGGAGGAGGAGGGATTAGGAGGAGGAGGGAGGAGTAGTGTGGAGGAGAAGGCGAGGAGGAGGGAGGAGGAAGAGGGAGGAGGAGGGAGAAGGAGGGAGGAGGAGAACGCAGGAGGAGAAGGGAGCAGGAGGAGGAGAGGGAGGAGGAGGGAGGAGGAGGGAGGAGGAGGAGAGAGTAGGAGGGAGAAGGCGGAGGGAGAAGGAAGAGGGAGGAGGAAGAGGGAGAAGGAGGAGGAGAGGAGGAGAAGGAGGGGGAGGAGGGGAGGATGAGGAGGGAGGAGGAATGTGAAGGGAGGAGGAGGGAGGAGGTAGAGGGAGGAGGAGGAGGAGGAGGGAGGTGGAGAGAAGAGGAGGAGGGAGGAAGAGGGAGGAGGAGGAATGTGAAGGGAGGAGGAGGGAGGAGGTAGAGGAAGTAGGAGGGAGGAGGAGGAGGTAGAGGGAGGAGGAGGAGGGAGGAGGCGGAGAGGGAGGAGGGGGGGAGGGAGGAGGAGGAGGGAGGAAGAAGGAGGAGGAGGGAGGAGGAGTGATGAGGAGGAGGAGGAGAGAGGAGGAGGAGGGAGGAGGTAGAGGACGGAGGAGGAGTGAGGAGGAGGAGGAGGAGGAGGAGGAAGGAGGAGTGGGAGGAGGGAGGAGGAGGAGGAGGGAGGAAGAAGGAGGAGGAGGGAGAAAGAGGGATGAGGAGGAGGAGGGAGGAGCAGGAAGAGGGAGGAGGAGGAATGTGAAGGGAGGAGGAGGTAGAGGGAGGAGGAGAAGGGAGGAGGAGGGATGAGGAGGAGGAAGAGGGAGGAGGAGGAATGTGAAGGGAGGAGGAGGGAGGAGGTAGAAGGAGGAGTGAGGAGGAGGAGAGGGAGGAGGAGGAAGGAGGAGGGGGAGGAGGGAGGAGGAGGGAGGAAGAAGGAGGAGGGAGAAGGAGGGATGAGGAGGAGGAGGGAGGAGGAGGAAGAGGGAGGAGAGGAATGTGAAGGGAGGAGGAGGGATAGGGAGGAGGGGAAGAGGAAGAGGGTAGGAGGAAGAGTGGAGAGGAGGAGGGAGGATGTAGAGGGAGGAGGAGGGAGGAAAAGGGAGGAGGGAGGAGGAGAGAGGAGGAGGAGGGAGGAGCTAGGAGGAGGAGGAAGGAGGGAGGTGGAGGGAGGAGAAGGAAGGAGGAGGAAGAAGGAGGAGGAAGAGGGAGGAGGAGGATGGAGGAGGTAGAGGGAGGAAGAGGGAGGAGGAGGAAGGAGGAAGAGGGAGGAGGAGGATGGAGGAGGTAGAGGGAGGAGGGGAAGAGGAAGAGGGTAGGAGGAGGAGGGGAGAGGAGGAGAAGGAGGGAGGAGGAGAAGGAGGAGGAGGGGATAGGAGGAGGGGATAGGAGGAGAGGGGAGGCAGAGGGAGAAGAAGGAAGGAGGAGGAGGAAGGAGTGAGAGGAAGGAGGGAGAATGAGGAGGGGAGGAAGGAAAGGGAGGAGGAAGAGGAGGAGAATGGAGGAGGAGGGTGGAAGGAGGAGGAGGAGAACGCAGGAGGAGAAGGGAGCAGGAGGAGGAGGGAGGAGGTGGGAGAGGGAGGAGGAGGGAGGAGGAGGAGAGAGTAGGAGGAGGGAGGAGGCGGAGGGAGAAGGAAGAGGGAGGAGGAAGAGGGAGAAGGAGGAGGGAGAAGGAGGAGAAGGAGGGGGAGGAGGAGGAGGGAAGAGGAGGAGGGGAGGAGGAGGAATGTGAAGGGAGGAGGAGGGAGGAGGTAGAGAGAGGAGGAGGAGGAGGGAGGCGGAGAGAGGAGGAGGGAGGAGGAGGAAGAGGGAGGAGGAGGAATGTGAAGGGAGGAGGAGGGAGGAGGTAGAGGGAGGAGGAGGAGGGAGGAGGAGGAGTGAGGAGGAGGAGAGAGGAGGAGGAGAGGGAGGAGGAGGAAGGAGGAGGGGAGGAGGGAGGAGGAGGAGGAGGGAGGAAGAAGGAGGATGAGGGAGAAGGAGGGATGAGGAGGAGGAGGGAGGAGGAGGAAGGAGGAGGGGAGGAGGAGGTAGAGGGAGGAGGGGAAGAGGAAGAGGGTAGGAGGAGGAGGGGAGAGGAAGAGGGAGAAGGAAGAGGGAGAAGAAGAAGGAGGAGGGAGAGGGAGGAGAAGGAAGAGGGAGGAGGAAGAGGGAGAAGGAGGAGGGAGAAGGAGGAGAGGAAGAGGGAGGAGGAAGAGGGAGAAGGAGGAGGGAGAAGGAGGAGAAGGAGGGGAGGAGGAGGAAGAGGAGGAGGGGAGGAGGAGGAGGGAGGAGGAGGAATGTGAAGGGAGGAGGAGGGAGGAGGTAGAGGGAAGAGGAGGAGGAGGGAGGCGGAGAGAGGAGGAGGGAGGAGGAGGAAAGAGGGAGGAGGAGGAATGTGAAGGGAGGAGGGGGGAGGAGGTAGAGGGAGGAGGAGGGAGGAGGAGGAGGTCGAGGGAGGAGGAGGAGGAGGAGGAGGGAGGAGGAGGGAGGAGGCGGAGAGGGAGGAGGAGGAATGAGGAGGGGGAGGAGGAGGAGGAGGGAGGAAGAAGGAGGAGGAGGGAGGAGGAGTGATGAGGAGGAGGGAGGAGGAGGAAGGAGGAGGAGGGAGGAGGAGGAGGGAGGAGGAGGAAGAGGGAGGAGGAGGAATGTGAAGGAAGGAGGAGGAGGAGGGTAGAATGAGGAGGAGGAGGGAGGAGGAGGAGTGAGGAGGAGGAGAGGGAGGAGGAGGAAGGATGAGGGGAGGAGGAGGAGGAGGAGGAGTTAGGAAGAAGGAGGAGGAGGGAGGCGGAGGGATGAGGAGGAGGAGGGAGGAGGAGGAAGAGGGAGGAGGAGGAATGTGAAGGGAGGAGGAGGTAGAGGGAGGAGGAGGAGGGAGGAGGAGAAGGGAGGAGGATGGATGAGGAGGAGGGAGGAGGTAGAGGGAGGAGGATGAGGGAGGAGGAGGAGTGAGGAGGAGGAAGGAGGAGGGAGGAGGGAGGAGGAGGAGGGAGAAGAAGGAAGGAGGAGGAGGAAGGAGGGAGAGGAAGGAGGGAGAATGAGGAGGGGAGGAAGGAAAGAGAGGTGGAAGGGGAGGAGGAGGGAGGAGGAAAGAGGTAGGGGGAGGAGGAGGTAGAGGGAGGAGGAGGAGGAAGGAAAGGGAGGAGGAAGAGGAGGAGAAGGGAGGAGGAGGGTGGAGGGAGGAGGAGGAGGGAGGAGGTAGGAGGAGGAAGAGGGAGAAGAAGGGAGAAGAAGGGAGAAGGAGGAGGGAGGATGATGAGGGAGAAGGAGGCAGGAGGAGGAGGAGGGAGGCAGGAGAAGGAGGGATGAGGAGGGAGAGGGAGGAGGAGGGAAGATGAGGGAGGAGGGGGGAGGAGGCGGAGGGAGTAGGAGGGAGGAGGATGGAGGAGAAGGGGAGAGGAAGAGGGAGAAGGAAGAGGGAGAAGGAGGAGGTAGGAGGGAGAGGGATGAGAGGGAGGAGGAAGAGGAGAAGGGTGGAGGGAGGAGGTAGAGGGAGGAGAAGAGAGGGAGAGAGAGAGTTCGCCATTCCGAATTCATACTCGTCTAGTTCTTCCCTTCTACACGACTGTAGATAACTTCCTTACACATAAAAAGATGAATTGTTATTGATATTGCCGTGGCATGGAGGAATATCAGCAGCAGAGTTGATTAAAAAAAACAAAGACTGAGATCTACAGAGAGCCATGAACGCCTACGCCAGCCGGCACGGCACTTGATGATGATGATTGCCGTGTGACGATTCTGTGTAGTCACGTCATTTTCTTCCCTTTCCCTAGCGTTTTTGGTTCGGGGATTCTTTCATCATCATCATCATATATTACGTACGTATTTTGGGAGGGGGAGGAGGGAGGAGGAGGAAGAAGAAAAAAAAACTATGACAGTTGACAGCTCTGGAATGAAAGGAAGGCGTGTAGAAAATTTCATCTCAATCGGATGGGCCGTTCGCGAACAAATAAAGGACATACATATTTACATACATACATATATACATACACACATATTTACATACATACACTTTGTTTTATAAATATAGATTACATAATTCTGTGATAGTATCAATGTCAAAGCTGGATAAGGATTTTATCATCTCTGTTGTTATCGTGTCAGGACCTGCAGCCTTTCCTTCTTTCATCTTTTTAATAGCCTTTTCTACTTAAGCCTTTAATATTTTTGGTCCATCTTGAGTATTATACAATGTTGGTCAATCTTCTGTGGACTTTGTCCATCTTTTTTATTATGCCAGTGTTATTAATCACAATTTCTAGATTTTTCCTCTGATACAACCGTTTTCTATTATATTATGTTTCTTCTTTGTAAATATTTTTATATGTTCATGTAATTCTTTCGAGTTGTGTTTTATTTCCAGATCCTCTAATTCTTTCTTTCTATTTTTGGCTATACACTGCTCGGAATTCTGAGGTAAGTAGGAACATTTTTTTCCAATTTTTATTTTCTCTTCATTGCTTTCATTTTTTTCATCTTTTTATTCTTCTCATCCTGTCGTCACGTGTTGATGTAGTCACAGGAGATCTCTGTGACTATATGTTGCGTTTTGTGTATGTGTTTGTTTGCTGATAAAGGCTAATCGCCACAACGTTCTGTATGTGTCGTAATTCTGTTATGTAAATCTGCACTACTTTGTGTCATTTTATATTGTCTCTATTTCTTTGCATTGTTTCTGCAACCATTCTTCTTTGACAACTCTGCACATGTGACGTATTTCTCTGTCAATTAATGTATAGAAGCAACAGAGATGTGGTTCCTGAGACGAATGGTGCGAATTCCCTGGACTGCCAGAGTAACTAACATTGACTGCCTAAAAGAGGCTAATGAAACTAGAAAATTATATTCAACAATAAGAAAGAGACAAACATCTTTCTTCGGTTATGTGATGAGACGAAAGGAATTGGAGAACATCGTGACAACTGGAAAGATCGAGGGGAAGAGAGGCAGAGGCAGACGAAGAGAAATGATGCTGATGGACTGAGACGGTGGCATGGAGGAATATCAGCAGCAGTGTTGATCCAGAAAACCAAAGACCGAGATCTGTGGAGAGCCAGGAACGCCTATGCCAGCTGGCAGGGCACTTGATGATGATGATTAATGTATACTCTGGAGTGTTCGCCCACCTATTGATGTAATCTTCCCACTTGTAATGTTGTCCACCTCTTGTTCGCTTGCCTTAATCTTGCCCTCTAGTATCGTTTTTATGAGAGTGTTATGTCTTTTAACGTCGCCGAAATATTTCACTTGCTTCTTTTTTATTTCTTTCACCAACTCTCTTTTCTTTCCCAGATTTTCTATAACAGCTGTATTTGATTATTTTTCCCCCAGCCATGACATAAAATACATTCTTCTGTATATTGGCATCTCCAGGATCTCTATTCGATGTTCTAATTGTTTGTTCAATGTCCAGGCTTTCCTCGGCGTATAGTACTCTTCAATATACATACTATTTGACAATTCTCAATCAATTCATTTGCCGCAAGACTACCGCATGTCCTGATCAATGTTTATAGAGGAACCGTATTTACCGCATTTGAACGGTCTGAAACATGATGATGAATATAGCTGAGTGTGAACATCATTTCTGATGGCAGCTCATATGTCAAGACGTGCATGTCTACAAGGACTCGGCTGAGGCCGCTTTGTTTCACTTAATGCCAGCGACTGACATTTGCCACAGACATGCTCTACTTGACATCCTTCTCAAACGGCATCTTCGCCATCCGGGTTGAAGGTCTAGTGTGTAATTTTAGTGTTGCCTTTATGTTGTCGTATTTGTCATATGCTGTACATGTCATATTATTTTTTTCTCCTCTTCAGTCTCTTCCTCAGTTTTCACACACACACACACACACGCACGCACGCACGCACACGCACGCGCACGCACGCACGCACGCACACACACACACACACACACACACACACACGCATGCACACACACACACACACACACACACACACATATATATATAATATATATATATATATATATATATATATATATATATATATATATATATATATATATATATATATATATATATATAAAAAACAGAATGTATGTGTGTGGGTTTGTGGTTGGGGATGTATTGGATGCGTTCGATAACGGTCCATCCGATTGAGGTGAAAATTTCTACACGTCTTCCGTTCATTCCCGTGCAACCAACTGTCATAGTTTTTTTTTTAGTGTAGCATCATCTATTTACTTATTAACATTTAATAATTAAATTAAATGACTTAACGTAAGACAAAATATATAAAGGGACATAACTTTGAGTGGCATTGCTATAACTTAGGTTAAGTCCCCTGGCTATAGATAGGTCGGTCGGTCGGTTGGTCGGATAGATAGATAGATAGATAGATAGATAGATAGATAGATAGATAGATAGATAGATAGATAGATAGATAGATAGATAGATAGATAGATAGATAGAACGAACGAACGAACGAACAGATTTTATTTTCAAAGGGTAACAAATTGGGCACGCAGGCCCGTCTTACATTCGGCCCTTCCAATCACTCATCTTTCTTTCATCAACAGTGCATAGGGAAAAAAAACATTGTCACGTGAATTTTGTAAACATAAACAATGCAAATTTCTATGTTTTTGGAAAAAAAAACATCCCCCCCCCCCCCCCCATTCCCCCCCCCCCACACATTTCCCCCCCCCCCCTTCCCCCCCCCTCCCCCCCCCCCAACTCCCCCACCCCCCCCAAAAACCCCCCCACCCCCCACATACA
>JACEFZ010020759.1:0-25000 GCA_014155875.1 Cepaea nemoralis
AGGGCCCCATCTTTTGGGGTTTTTTCCCTTTTAAGGAGTCAATTTTCCAAATGTCTTTTGTTCATTTCCCCTATAATATCTATATCATCTGCATAACCAAGCAACTTGGATGTTCCCCCAAATTTATCACTTTCCTCCTTTCCCCTCCTTACAATTCTCTAGAGCCAGATTGAAGATAGGGGCGATAGTGCATCACCCTGTTAAGCCAGATGTTATTTGGAAAGGGTCGTTTTCCTGCCTTTGTATATGTACTATATTATAAGTTTTTCCATGCATAGTTGGGCATGTTGATTAACTTCCTTGGTATTCCAAATTCCCGCATAGCATTCCATAGACTATTCCTATAGACATATCATAACCCTTTTTTAAAATCCACAAAATTGTTATGGAGATCTCTTTTTATTAAAAATTTTTTCTCGGTTGGTGTAAGTTAAATATCTGTTTATTGATCATTTTTGTCTAACACCCGCCTGGTAGAACCTAATATGTATTCTGAATATGGTTTTAGTCTATTTAGTAGTATGCGGATAGTATCTTAAGCTTGGGACAGTATAAGTTTCACACTTGGAACTTGTCTTTTTTCTTAAAGATAGGTATAAATAATGACTCTTTCCAGTCATGGGGAATTTCAGTCCTCCAGATTTTTATTAATAGTTCTTTTGTAGTTTAGATGAATGCATGGCCACTCGCCTTTATAAATTCAGCAGCAACCCCATCAGCCCAGTTGCCTTATTGTTTTTAAGTCGTTTTTTTACATATAGGATTTCTTCAAATGTAGGTTCTTAAATTTGTGGTTCAAACATTAGAATTTTCCTGTGGGAAACTGTTACTTGGAGCTTCAAAATTTAGTAATTCAAAAAAAGTTTTTTCATGTGTTGCAACTTTTCCCATTGGTATGTATATATTCCCTTTTTTTTTAAAAAAACTTTATGTGTTGTTTTGGTGCCTCGTTCATTGATTTTCGTTTTTTAAAAAACTTTCTGGATTGTTTTTGGGGGATTAGTTCCATATCTTTTATTATATTACCATAAATTTCGTTTGCTGTCGAACTATTTTTTGTAGCCTCTTTACATTATTTCTATATTGCTCTTCCTTTTTGGGTGTTGTTGATTGTCATTAGCCATAGCTGCTGGCATTTTTTTTTCCTAATGACTGCTTCTTCACATTTTTGATTGAACCAAACTGTTCTTTTTATGCGTGGTTAACACACAAGAATCTTCTGCGGTAGATTGAATTGTTTTCTTGTGTTCAACCAAGTTTTGGTCAACGCTTTCTCCAACGGGGTTTTTTTAATTTCAAGTTTACATTTTTTTTCATCTGCAAATTTTTTTTGACTGTAATTGCTTTTTTAGTTTTTTCCCTTTTGTTTTTGGGGGTAACCTTTGTAGTTTAGATAGAAAGCTTTTAAAATTTATTTTAAATTTTGCCCCCACGAGGAAGTGGTCTAACTTCTAACTTGTTGTATGTTTGATGCATTTTTGTTGTTAATTAAAATGTGATCTATTTAGTTAGTTAGTTAGTTAGTCGACAGATCATCCTCGTTGCACATCGAACCATTCAGTCCATAAGTGCTCGGATCCGATCCTCAGCAAATCCCGCAGCGTGTAGCGGCTAACGACGCCAGTTCTGTGTTGGTTTATCAATCTTCTTTGGCTTCCTGCGTAGTGTTCTTGTTTGGCCACCCCTCTTTTAATTTGCTGCTCCCGCAGTCTGGCCATTGTTGTAGATTCCCAGTCATCACTTGGTTCTCGCAAAAGTCTCACTTCTCGTAGAGCATTCAGAATGTCAGCCTGGTCCATGGCGCGTCCGCCCTCCACAGTAGCCTCACCTGCGAGCTTGTCAGCCCGCTCATTTCCTTGTACTCCCGCATGACCTGGCACGAAGATGAAACTAATCTTTGCCAGCCGAGACCGCTTCAGAGGCAGCAACCATTCTCTTCGGATCGACCCCTCCTCTATCCTCTTGATCATGTTCATTGAGTCGCTAAGGAAACAAGCCCTAGTGAATGTCTGTGTCTCGAGCCATGTTATTGCTTTACTTACTGCCATGACTTCCATGGTCAGGCTACTTGTGGTTTCAGTGAAAGCACCAGAGTCCTCCTTCACAATTCTCCCTCCGGCCCGAGCTGTAAAGGCCCATGAGCTTCTCACATGTCGGACGACCGACCCATCTGTGTAGATGACCGCGTCACCGTCTAGCGAATTCTCGAAAATCAACGCTTGTACTTCAGCCTCAACAGCAGCCGGATTTTCTTGTCTGCATTTTCTATCTAGTTGGATGCAAACTGAAAAGGATGTGCAGAAGTCTGTTGGCACTTGCACCCACTCCTCGCCAGGTTCTAAGTCCTCAAGTGAACACACCTGTTGAAGAATGTCTTCGGCTTGACCCATCCACGACCGTCCTCTTTTTAACCTGCTGCCCTTCACCGTCCTAATTTCACTATGCAGTGGATGTTGTGTGTTTGCGTTAATTCTGAGGTAGGCGCGTGCCCTGCAAACTTGTATTCTCTCTTCAATGGTTGGAAAATCAAGAAGGTAGCGCATCGCCCTGCATGCTGTATCTCTTGTACATCCAAGAATAATGC
Organism: Cepaea nemoralis; assembly: GCA_014155875.1. NCBI lineage: Eukaryota > Metazoa > Mollusca > Gastropoda > Stylommatophora > Helicidae > Cepaea > Cepaea nemoralis. Next base: position 2,585 of record JACEFZ010020759.1, read on the forward strand.
GCATAGCTTCATTCTGTATCCTTTCCATCCTTTCTATCTGCTTATGGCTGAGAGTCAGGATTGCCATTGCATACTCCAAAACAGACATGACCAGCCCCTCGTACAGAAGACATAGATGGCGCTGCTCACAGTTTGCTGCCGCCATCACCCGCATCGCTGCCAAACCCCGCTTGGCCTTTGTTATCACCTGGTCTATGTGCACATTATAAGCAAGGCTTCGATCAAACCGTATCCCCAGGTAATTCATTGCCTGCGTTCTTTCCACCGTCTCTGAACACAGCATTACAGTTGGTGTTGGATTGTTGACAATATGATTATTCAACGAGAACCAAGTCACTGTTGCCTTTGTTGGGTTGACCATTGCCCCAGCTTCATCACACCAAGTACTTATGCGATTGAGTTCGGTTTGTAGTTCCACAGCAACCTCCTCTCTATCCTTACCCTGACGATACACTAAAACATCATCGGCATACGACAATGTCCTGCCAGGTCCAGTGATCTGCTCACTGGTGATTCTCACTGTGTAGGCGTTGAACAGTACCGGAGATAATGGTGATCCCTGTGGTAGGCCAGGATATATTGTTGTTGGTTCCGAAGTCCAACTGCCACATCTAAAAACTACTTTCCGTTGGTAGAGGGCTGCAGCGATCCAACTAAGGAGGAATGGACTTACGTTTAGTTCAAGAAGCTGAAACATTAAAAAATCCAGTGGTACTCTGTTGTATGCGTCCTCAAGATCAATCGCTGCAGCAACGGTTTCAGTGCCTGAGTGGAAACCTTCATAGACATCATGGGCAAAGACTGCTGCATTGGTCCAGGTTTCTCTTTTTGGACGGTACCCACCCAGGGTAGGTGGGAAAACACCTTGCCTCTCTAGTTGGCTTGATATTTTCCTGGCAATTACCTTCTCCAGCAGCTTGCCTATTGTATTCTGCATGGTTATAATTCGATATCCCTGAATTTTTTTGTGGTCTTTGTCAGGCTTCGGCAAGGGAATCAGATAGCTGTGTAACCATTCCTCCTTGATGCTAGCACTCCCTATACTGTTGTTGTACATGTCTGCTAGTTTCTCTAGCTCATTGTCGGTACACCTATTTATGTCGTCGTATCTTATGCCATCAGGACCTGGAGCACTGTTTTTTGATCGTCGAAGCACAGCCTTGATTTCTTTCACTGTCACTGTGTCTTCCTCCGAAGTGTTCTGGGCCTTGCATCTGTCTGAGGTGACCTCCTTGGCCAGATTTCGGCCTCCCATGTCTGTCTGGTTGCCCTGCTCAAGGTAGCGTTCAAAGAGGGCTTTGCCCTTGTCCTCGTCAGTCCTCTGCCAGGTGAGGTCAGCACCTTGGAAGTCTGAAATGCTCTTATTCTTGACTACACCACTCATGCTTTTATGTAGTCGCCAGAACAATTTCAGTGACTTGTCTGTGCTTACTCTTTGACACACCTCTGCCCATTTTTCGCTTTTAACCACCTTGACCAGTTTTTTGAAATAGCTTACTTTTGTGTGCATCTCTCTTTCTAAGTGCAAGCAGGGACTAGGATGACCAGCTCTGTTCTTCTTGGCATTTTGCCATCTCCTTACAGCACTACGCTTATCCACCCAAGCCTTCTCCACCTCGAAACTCCACCACGGTGGCTGCTCCCAGCTTTTTTTCCTGCCCTGAAACGTTCTGCGCTTGTCACGTCTTATTTTACTCACCACATCTTGCCCTGTACTGTCATACTGGAACGTCTTTACCTTTAGCTTGTGCTGCCTGGTTCTGCCTTTCTCCACCAATATGCTGCACGGGTGGTGGTCGCTGCCATGGTGTCCTAGGACACCCCATCTACACACTGTAGTGAGTGAAGGTGAAACTAGCGCCAGATCAATAGCACTGTCCTCATCGCCTGGACGGCTTGCTGTCCTGGTGACACAGCCACTGTTAATACAAACCAGGTCGATGGTTTCCAGTGCAGTCTCGAGCTCCTCCCCTTGTGTATTGGAGGAAGTGTTTCCCCATGCTCTGCCTTTAGCGTTGAAGTCACCACAGAAAATAACATTTCTCTCGTGGCCTAATATGCCACTTAAGCACTGCCACTTCTGGGCGTCCATACTCGCATTGCGGGCATAAACATTAACCAACACGAATGGTATACTGGAATGAACTCTCAACGCCTGTATTTGTATATCGTCACTGTCCCAACTGGACATGTCTAGCTCTGACGCCACCATGCTGTCGCGAACGAGAATCGCCGTTCCCAGATGTCGTCTGTTGTAGAAACATTTGAAGCCGGCAATTCGGAGTAGCTGATCGCCCAGTCTCGTCTCCTGGAGTGCTACAATGTCGTTCCTGTAAACTAGGGTTTCTAAAATAGAGCCCCGTTGTTTTACACTGGCACAGTTCCAATATAGAATACGGATGTTCCTGAGTCCTAGACGGTGACACTTGAGTCTAAAACGCCTCAAACCTCCGCGCTTACCTTGTTTCTTTGTCCCTGCGCGGCTACCACGCCGCTTCGGTATGTTGACTGCTGGCCCATCGGAAAACACACGTTGTTCCGCCATGTTGAAAAAACGTAAACACAGACTGATTTGAACCACACACGCTGCTGAAAATTCACTCAAGGATGGCTTCGCTCGATGCACGAACTCCGTAGCACCCGCGCAGATCTTGAGTAGAAACTCCTGGTTTTACATCCTGGCACACCAATTACACGCCAGAGATGAATAAATCCATCCCCGTCGCGAAAAAGTTAACGAACACAAAACAACACGACCGTCCGTCGCCATCTTGAAACCGGAAGTCCGTGATCTGTGATCTATTTGATTATAGGTTCTCTTGTCACATGATTTCCAAGTTTGTTTATGTATATCCTTTTTTGCAGTCTGGTACTGCTGATCTGCAGTCCTTTGGCTTCTGCTAGGTTGATGATTCTCCATCCATTATCATTTGAAGTTGTATGTAGGCTTTCCATACCGGCAACTTTTTTATGAGTTTGCTCTCTACCCATTTTTGCGTTGAAGTCTCCCAGTACAATCAGGATGTCCTGTGTGGGGTTTCTTCTATGGCATTTTCCAGATCATTATACAAGTCTTCTTTAATATCATCTTCTTTCTCTTCAGTAGGTGCATGTACATTAATCATCGTTATATTTTTCCATTTACCTTTTATTCGTAATTTACTAATCCTGTCATTAACAGCTTTAAAGGTAAGAACGTTCCCCCATAACTCTTTTTTGATGATAAATCCTGTTCCTAATCCATGTTTATTTAGGGTGTTTCCTCCATATATTATAATCATTCAATTTTGCTCTGAAAAAGCCAATGGTCGACGTTTGGTGCAGGAGAGCCTGGCATATGATACCACAACATCTAGCTTAAGAATGGAGGTGGAGGCGGTCAGTGCAGCTTTCCGCTGGATGGAGAATATGATACACACACACATCGTGGTTGTAACTGACTCAGAAAGCATGCTGAGTAGGGTATGGACAGGCAAGCTTCGTGCAGAGTGGCTTGCTTCGCCTCGGAAGTCACGGGTGACAAGCATCGTCTGGATCTTTTCTCCTGGGCATGCCGGTGTGCTGGGGAATGAACAGGCGGACAGATTGGCTGGCTCTGCAGAACTTGGTGGAGTATTGATGCATGACAAAGCAGATGTGGTTGCAACCTTGTGGGAGCATGTGTACACCTCGGAGGAGCACATAGATGACCATGGTCTGGCAAGAATGCGACAGCGAGGGGTGACGAGGGGATCTGGCCGACGATCAATGCTCAGAGGAAAGGCGAGAAGGACATATAATCAGATTGCTACTGGTACTATTAGTGTTGGAACTCTTCGCTGGCTGCTGAGGATGGGGACGGAGCGCTTATGGGAATGCCCCGAATGCTGTGATGTCGGGTCCTAAATCAATCAATCAATCAATCAATCAATCCATTTTTCTCTAAAGTACCCTCTCCTGGCCACCTTATTTCTTGAATTGCTGTTATATCCATTTTATACTCAACCAGCTCCCGGGTTAATTCTTCGGCTGCTCCAGCTCGATATAGTGTCCGTTCATTCCATGTTCCAAATCTCAAAAGTCCTTGAACGTTCCAAGGTCGATGTCCAAATAAGTCACTCTGAATTCGAGGCCCATGTATCTGATTCGTAACAAAATGGTTTTTACAAAGGTGGGGATATTAACCCTACGCTTCAACCCCCAACCTGGAGGACCAGGGTGTTTCTCTTTGTCTGTTCTCTACACATTGACCTGTCCGGCTTGTGAGGTCCTGCTGGTAGCTACGCTACCGCTGGCATAGCTCTCAGGATCATTGAGAAACTCAAGCTCCCCCACCACGACAAGGTGGAAACACCATCGGGGGAGAGAGTCACACAACACTGATGAAATATCCACGCGATAAATGAGTGGATGTTTCCCCACCGCTATACTGGCCCACGGTTAAATCCCTAGTAGGTGTGAAGATATCTTTCCCCCTTCTGACTAATCCCAGTTAACTAACACCAGGCCTATGGGGCGATAATAACTTCCCAGCTTATAGCCTCCTACATAGTTGGGTTTCACCGTAACGAGAAACGCATGTGGTTCTCGCTCGTCCCATGAGTGCTTGACAAGTACTGGTTTCAACCACGCCACGTGATGATGATCGAAACATACTAATGTCAACATATTCATTAAGGGAATCAAATTAAAGCTCTGTTCAAGAGAAAGTTCTCTGTCCGAACAATAATTCCCCAAGATACCCCATTGTCGAGATAGGGCGTCGAATGTATTGTTAAATTGCTTCAACCAGACTGCTCCACTAAGTTGGCTGGCACAATACATTCCGTCTTGGTCGCTGAACATTGGCCTCAGCTTACTCTAGGTCATAGTACACACACAGGCTTACTACACAGTTAGCATGCCTGGTCGAGACTTAACTAACTGTCGTGGAATACTGAGAGTTAATGATTCCCAGATAGACGACTTTATACACCGACTAACCAGGTAGGAGAAGGGTTAACAAACAAAGCAGTAAGGATAATCAACAACGGTGTGACCGGAGTCAATGACCACTAATGTTGACGGGTTGAAGTGTTAACGTAGAAATTACAGCGGCACAGGTCAATGAGAGTGTAGGATGACGAGGTTAATTCACGGGTTAAAAACATCACGAAATGTCGGGTTGAGTGACCAGGCGCATGTGTTTATAGGTCAAGACACGGAAGTGCCCACCGACAGCACAGGTAACCTTCGCGTGGACAAATAGGTTTGCGACAAAGGCAGACAGCACTATTGGACAGGATCGTGGTCAGGTGATAAAGACAGGATTGAAAAACCCAGATAGTGGCAGGTGTGTGTGGAGAGAGAGTTGGGGCTGAGAAGGAGGAGGAGAGATGGGTTACTGAGGAAAATTTCCACAGCATATTGCGATCTATATATGACTCAGAGGGAAGGAACAAAACAAGGAGGGTTTTATAAAATAACGGAAAAGTTTCAGATCAGTAATTTTCCACTAACGGGGATAATGAAGTATTGACTTGAGGTGTCAAGCAATGTCAAGGACTATGCGGCAAAAATGACCTATAAAGAGTGGCAACTACTTTGTGGAAGTGAGTGTGATTCTTGATTTTCCATGAAACAAGGGAGTATGGAAAGGGTGGTGCGGCGTTCGGACGAACGTTTGTGTATCTATTGTGCATTAGTACCCCCAATTCAGACAAAGATAATTATAAGGTTCCAATCTCCTAGTGAAAGCAGAGAAGAGATGAAGAGTACTACACTTGAACAAATAAAGTACTTACTTAGAACCAACCCGAACATAGACATGTTTTAAGATGAAGAAGTGATTAAATAAAATAAAATACAGAACACTGTATGATCAAACGAATATACCACTAACACCCTTAAAAGGAAAAGATGTTAACCTGTGGCAAGCAGGGATACTTACCACTACATACGTCTTGTATGCATAGGGAAGAAAGAATAGACAAGTAAAAACATTGCTAGTAATAAAAGACAATAGGAAGAACTGTGACGATGTGGTGTTTTTTCGATGTTGGATACTTACCGTCATGAAACAGACTCGGGCGCAGTCATAAACTTACGGGACTTTTATTACGGTACAATGAATCAGTGGTGAACAGTTTTGTTTCATTCAATAACGGATTTATCATCAGACTCAAGCATACGGATCATCCAGGGTGAGCTCTGTCCTGTTTGATGTGCTGTCCTGTGATCTTGAAGGATGAATGGGCGAGAAGCAACACCGCTGATAGACATTCAGAGTTCTTTCTAGCACCAACAATAGAATACACTATCAACTACGCTTACAAAATCCATATATACACCAGACATAGTTTTTATTAATAAATCTTTTGTTTATCGTTGAAAGGAACTGTTGTCGGAGTATGTGTTGAGGGAATAACAGAGAGAGTGAAAGAAATAGATATATGGAAATGAAGACAGAAGGGAGGAGTGTAGACCAAAGTCAGTCAATAATCCCAACAGACAATAAGTTTGAAGATGTGCTTGCTGATTCCAACCTCCTCTCGGGAAAATAACAGGACACTAACAGCTGGTGTCCGTTGACCCGAGGTCAAGGTGTAAATCTCGGTCAGAACACAGACTACAGCGCAACCGCCCGGCCTGGTTGATAATTAGCCCATAACTGAAATACAACCTTTAGTTAAGCGACGCCAAGTATAAAACTTTAAAACTTCGGAACAACTATGCAACAGATATCGACCCGGGAGTTTCATCAAGCTCTGGGCTGTGGGTCCCCTCTGGAGCCCCAAAAGGTACATCATGATACAGCTGATCAAAGACACGGCCTCTCGTCTCAAGGACAACAATTCCACCATTGTAGATCAATCTATGATTCCGTAAGAGTTGCATAGATTGGCTGGGGGGCTGAGTGGTCTCGAGGTATGGTGTCCGCCTCGAGTGCTGGAGGTCCCGGGTTCAGGCCCCGGTGAGAACCGGGATTTATTTAAAAAATCCACCTAGACTTTCAGTAATAAAATTTCCCCTGGTCTCTGGGTAGTGAGATCGGACGCCCGTGTGTATTGTTGCACACGTAAAAAATCCCTTGGCAGTTGGAAAGCGAAAAAGAGTAGCCTAATGGCGCTGCCCGGGCAAAAATTTCGAGTTAAAAATCTACCCAAGTATTTCAGGATACTCGCCGATGCAAAGGAGTTCGTGCATTGAGCTGAGTTTCTCCAGACTCAGGTTTGAGTTAGGAGGAAAACGGGGCACTTATGGGTTAAACCGTGTGCCGTGATGTTGGTCCAACGACTAAACTAAACAAAACTAAACTGCATAGATTACAGCTGGTGAACCCGGCCTTGAAAGAATGGCTTTAACAACCTCTGTAGAGCATTCTCTGGATCCCCGTGATGCCAATTATACAGCTGGCTATAGAAAAAAAAGTCGCTTAAAAGTCGACAGGGTCGACTTTATTGCACCGGGTTTTATAACATATGGCTCGGTCTCTTTCCACAGCACGGAAAACGTCGCACAAAGCACGAACTCCGTAGCTTTTAGCGACGACCCACAAGAGTCTCCGAAACATTTAACTCGTAAACCGAAGGGCGCGGCCTGGAATCGAACTCACGACCTTCGGAGCACGAGTCAAACGGCTTGACCACTTCGCCACAGAGACTCCCATGGCTATAGAAGCGGCCTCCCTTCTTGATGACTGGCTACCGAATGGCCTCTTCGTGTCAGGTCCGGAAGAACACACTCACGGAACCTGCCGAAAAGCTCCGAGCATTACCTCACGAAAGTGAAAACAACTCATCATTCCCCGAGTTTTATCAGAATGTGCGATTTACCAAATATCTACGCACACTCAAAGAGTGGAGTTATGATTCTCGGGACCCGTGGAGTTCACGACAATCCCGATTCATAACATCTCTAGGACCCAGAAAACGGTCCTAACTCTTTTTTTACTCAGAAATCCCCCTCAACCGCTTTAAAATGTGGCCTAGCCACCGAGACGGGGTGGAACAGAGTGGGTACTGTGTTGTCCCGTCTGAGACCCACAGGTGTTTCGCTACACTATGGGAGAGAAGTTAGCAATTTTAGTAATGTGGCTAGGGGAGAAAAATTAGCAATGTTAGTAACCTGGCTAGAGGGGACAAATTAGCAATGTTATTAATCTGGCTAGGGGAGAGAAATTAGCAATGTTAGTAACCTGGCTAGGAGAGAGAAATTAGCAATGTTAGTAACCTGGCTAGGAGAGAGAAATTAGCAATGTTAGTAATGTGGCTAGGGGAGAGAAATTAGCAATGTTAGTAACCTGGCTAGGAGAGAGAAATTAGCAATGTTAGTAATGTGGCTAGGAGAGCGAAATTAGCAATGTTAGTAACCTGGCTAGGAGAGCGAAATTAGCAATGTTAGTAATGTGGCTAGGAGAGAGAAATTAGCAATGTTAGTAATGTGGCTAGGGGAGAGAAATTAGCAATGTTAGTAATGTGGCTAGGGGAGAGAAATTAGCAATGTTAGTAATGTGGCTAGGGGAGAGAAATTAGCAATGTTAGTAACCTGGCTAGTGGGGACAAATTAGCAATGTTAGTAATGTGGCTAGGAGAGAGAAATTAGCAATGTTAGTAACCTGGCTAGGAGAGAGAAATTAGCAATGTTAGTAACCTGGCTAGTGGGGACAAATTAGCAATGTTAGTAACCTGGCTAGGAGAGAGAAATTAGCAATGTTAGTAATGTGGCTAGGAGAGAGAAATTAGCAATGTTAGTAATGTGGCTAGGGGAGAGAAATTAGCAATGGTAGTAATGTGGCTAGGGGAGAGAAATTAGCAATGTTAGTAATGTGGCTAGGGGAGAGAAATTAGCAATGTTAGTAATGTGGCTAGGTGAGAGAAATTAGCAATGTTAGTAACCTGGCTAGTGGGGACAAATTAGCAATGTTAGTAATGTGGCTAGGAGAGAGAAATTAGCAATGTTAGTAACCTGGCTAGGAGAGAGAAATTAGCAATGTTAGTAACCTGGCTAGTGGGGACAAATTAGCAATGTTAGTAATGTGGCTAGGGGAGAGAAATTAGCAATGTTAGTAACCTGGCTAGAAGAGAGAAATTAGCAATGTTAGTAATGTAGCTAGGAGAGGGAAATTAGCAATGTTAGTAATGTGGCTAGGAGAGAGAAATTAGCAATGTTAGTAATATGGCTAGGAGATAGAAATTAGCAATGTTAGCAATGTGGCTAGGGGAGAGAAATTAGGAATGTTAGTAATGTGGCTAGGGGAGAGAAATTAACAATGTTAGTAATGTGGTTAGGAGAGATAAATTAGCAATGTTAGTAACCTGGCTAGGAGAGAGAAATTAGCAATGTTAGTAATGTGGCTAGGGGAGAGAAATTAGCAATGTTAGTAATGTGGCTAGGAGAGAGAAATTAGCAATGTTAGTAATGTGGCTAGGAGAGAGAAATTAGCAATGTTAGTAATGTGGCTAGGGGAGATAAATTAGCAATGTTAGTAATGTGGCTAGGGGAGAGAAATTAGCAATGTTAATAATGTGGCTAGGGGAGAGAAATTAGCAATGTTATTAACCTGGCTAGGAGAGAGTAGTTAGAAATGTTATTAACATAACTAAATCAAAATCAAATTAAATCAACTTTATTAGGGTCACAAATTTGACGCGCAGGCCCGTCTTACATTCGGCCCTTCCAATCACTCGTCTTTCGTTCATCAAGAGCATTAAACATTTACATAGGAAGAAAAATAAACATTGTGAAATGAATGTTGTAAACATAAACAAGGCTAATTACCATGTTATGAAGCCCATTTCCCACTTATCCATACATCACCCCACTCACACAACACCCCCACCTACCCACACACGCGCGCACCAAGGGACACATACACACCCCCACCTACCCACATACACGCACACCAAGGGACACATACATACCACACCAACCGACCCATCCCCCTCCCGCACATCCCCCACCCACACACACTGCCCTCACCTGATCCCCCAACCAAAACACACTCGCCAACCACAAACATTCCCCCACCAACCCACACATCCCACGCCCATCCACATACACATCCTAACCCACACAACCTCTCCCCACCCACACCTCAAACCACCCATCGCCCAGCCACATCTCCATCGACAACATATTCCCCACCCATGCACACAATCCCCCACCAACCCACACATCGCACATCCACTCACACATCCCCAAACCATACACACACATCCCCCCCAACTGACATGTCCCTACCCCCCCCCCCCCCCCACACACACACACATCTCCCTAACCACCCATACATCCCCAATCCACTCACACACACCCTACCACCCACACATACAACTTTCCACCCACCCACACATGCCTTAACCTAATCCCCCACCACACAATCCCCCACCCGCACATCACATACACTCCCTACCAAGCACTATTCCCAACCCACGCACCACACACACACATATCCCTCACCAACACATCCCCACTTACACACCACACACATATCCCCCACCCAGATACCACACAATATTCCCACCCACACCCACACAGATACCCTTACCCATCCACCCCACATACCCCCACTCACACACCACAAAATCCCCCACCCACACACACATACCTCACCCACACAATATCCCCAACCAACACACCACACACCTCTCCCCACACACACGCATTCCCTACCCGTCCACCAACACACACTCACTCACGCATACATCCTCCACTACACCCCCACACACCCCCACCCACCCACCCCAACCAAACATCTCTCGATCACAATACCCCTACCCACACACATCCTCCACCCACTCACACATCCCACCCCGACACATACAACTCCCTCACCCACCTACACATCCCTAAGCCACTCACACACCCCACCCACACATTCCCATCCACACACACACATCTCCCACCCACACACCCCCACATACTTCCCCCAACCACCACAATCCCCTACTCACCCACACATATACCCCACCCATACGCATATTCCCCGCACCCATCACACACATCCCCGACACCACACACTATCCTCCACCCATACCACCACAAACATACCCTCCACCCACACATCATTCACACATCCCCCACCAACACACCGCACACATATCTCAAACCCACACACCATACACTTCTCCCCACCCGCCCTTGCATCCCCAATCCACCCAACACAATCCCCTACCCACACAACCCCGCCTCCCACACATACTTCCTCAAACCATCCACACATCTCCACCCACATAAACACACATCCCCCGCAGCCGTCCCATACACATATCCTCCACTCATACACACATTCCCCACACCCATTCCAATACCCCTACTTTCACCCCCACACATCCATCCACACATCCCACCAACACCCACAAATACCACTACCCACCAAAACCCACACACCCCAACCCATCCAAACGCATACCCCCACCCACACACCCCCCACCCACACATATCCCCACACTCACACACATCCTCCACATACACTCACACTTCCTCACATCTAGACACATACAAAATGTCTCACTTTAGTATTGAAACTAGTATGAACAAACTCCCACACTTTACTCACACACATACACTGACACTTGTCATGAGCAGTCTCATAAAAATGTTAAACATGGAGAAAAATGTGTACATAAAATGTATGTGACGTAAAAATAGTGATGCTCTCTCTCTCTCTCTCTCTCTCTCTCTCTCTCTCTCTCTCTCTCTCTCTCTCTCTCTTTTTTTTTTCTCTCTCTCTCTCACACACACACACATTCACACTCACGCTCACACATTCACTCTTCCGCTCATTCATTCACTCTCACGCATTCACTCTCAAGCTCATTCACTCTCATGCTCACTCATTCACTCTCCCGTTCGCTCATTCACTCTCCCGCTCACTCATTAACTCTCCCGCTCACTCATTCACTCTCCCGCTCACTCATTCACTCTCACGCTCACTCGTTCTGTCTCTCATTCACACTCACTGACTCTCTCACTCAAACTACAGTAATGAACATGAGTTTATATTATGCAAGATAAAATCAAATGGTATTTAACTGATAATATGACAGATGAGAATACACAAACATATGGATTCGCGTGTTACATAACATGCGTGTTACAAGACATGCATCTGAATTGTAAGTCACGTGATTAAGGGAGAGAAATGTAGTGTTACACAGTGTGGCTCGGTCTCTCCCCTCAGAACGGCAAGTCGCTCGCCTAGGGCACCCACTCCCTAGCTCCCCTATGGCCCCCAGGAAAATGTCTGAATGAAGCAGTCGGAGTAGCCAACTGACTACCTTCAGAGCCCGCGGCCGAAGGTTCAGCTACTCTGAGAAACACACTGAGCAACAGTAGAAGTATTTACAACAAACAACATACAACAGTAGAAGTATTTACAACAGGCAACATACAATAGTAGAAGTATTTACAACAGGCAACATTTAAGAGTAGAAGTATTTACAACAGACAACATAGTTCTATGCAGCCGGTTTGGGAGGACTGATAAAACGATGGGATAAGTGCATCAATGTTGGTGGAAATTATGTTGAGAAATAAAGGGACAATGTATGTATAAAAATAAACTAGTTTTAAGTAATTATCATATTTAGTTATTTTCTACAGCCATTTGTGACTTACTTATTAACTTACCCTCGTATTTACAACATTCAACATGTAAGAGTAGGAGTATTTATAACATGCAAACACGGCTCTGAGAGAATGCACAACAGTGTGTTACCAACAGTGCTAATTTCTCTCCCATTGTGACGTTATTAACAGTGCTAATTTCTTCTATATGATAATGTTACTAACATTGCTAACTTCTCTGCATGATAATGTTACTAACAGTGGTAACTACTCTCTCTTGATCATAATACTAATAATGATAACTTATCTCCCTTGATCATGTTACTAACATTGCTAACTTCTCTCCCATGATCGTGTTGCTTACAGTGCTAACTTCTCCCCCATAATAATGTTATTAACGGTGATCACTTCTCTCCCATGATCATGTTACTTTCAGTGCTAACTTATCTCCTTTGATCATTTTACTAACAGCGCTAACGTCTCTCACTTGATCATGTTACTATCAACGCTAACTTATCTGCCTTGATCATATTACTAACTCCGCTAACTTATCTTCCTTGATCATGGTACTAATAGCGTTAACTTATCATCCTTGAAATTGTTAGTAACATGGCGGATAGGCAATTGAATCGTTAAGGCCTCTGGAGTGTTTATGCTTGTGGCTACGGTTTGTATTCGCATTTTCCTCATGTTGGACTGGTAGTGCATGGTTCTGTCGCCCTGCTACTGAGTGAGTGCTTGGAGCGACACTATGAGCTGTACATTTTGTGTGGAATGTTTCTACATCTGCCCTGGTTGTTTGTAGCGTGAACTGTATGTTTGGAACGATGGCGGCTGACTGTCACCGAATTAACTGGTTTGCCTTTTCGGTTCACGAGTGCATTTTTCAGGAGACCCCTGGGAGTCGTCGCTGGAGTTACGGAGTTCGTGCTTTGTGTGGCGCTTTCGGTTGGTCTCCCTACGGAAAGAGACCAAGCCATGTAGAATAAAACCCGGGTCAATGAAGTCGTTCTGGTGACTCCTACTTCCATCGACGATGAACTGTATTTTTCGTGGAGGAGGTTTGGGTTGGCATTCTGGAGGCGGAATTATGCACAGTGTACCTGTGCGGGCTGATGGCTTGCCGAGACTACTGTCTGTTCCACTTTTCACACTGAGCAGTGATGAGCATTTTGTGTGATATTCACTGGCATAAGAACGGAGCAAAAGGGGTCGACCCGTTGTCGTGAAGTTGGAACCGTGACTAGTAACATTGCTAACAGAAGAAGAAGAAGAAGAAGAAGAAGAAGAAGAAGAAGAAGAAGAAGAAGAAGAAGAAGAAGAAGAAGAAGAAGAAGAAGAAGAAGAAGAAGAAGAAGAAGAAGAAGAAGAAGAAGAAGAAGAAGAAGAAGAGGTGGAGGAGGAGAAGAAGAAGAAGAAGAAGAAGAAGAAGAAGAAGAAGAAGAAGAAGAAGAAGAAGAAGAAGAAGAAGAAGAAGAAGAAGAAGAAGAAGAAGAAGAAGAAGAAGAAGAAGAAGAAGAAGAAGAAGAAGAAGAAGAAGGAAGAGGAGGAGGAGGAGGAGGAGAAGGAGGAGGAGGAGGAGGAGGAGGAGGAGGAGGAGGAGGAGGAGAAGGAGGAGGAGGGGGAGGAGGACCGGAGGAGACGGAGGAAAAGCGGTAGGAAAAAGAAGTCGGACATAATCACATTTTGAGAACCGGATGAAAATGCCCGCCTAGACATAAATAAAGACGAGAAAGAAACCTTGGTAGCAACGAGGTCAAATAAATGAATAAATATGTGGTATTTTCCTCAATCTGCGACTTCACTATCTCAGCTATTATCTGTCTAGTTCCTCTATTTCTGTCTATGTTGCTTCTGTTACTATCCCGCTGCTCGCTAGGGAACCAGGAATCATTTCCACCAAACCTGACCCAAGGGAACAGAAATCACATCAGTAGAACCACCGACGCCGCGAAAGAAGACAAACTGAATGACACAAATGAAGGTCCAACGTGCGGAAAACACATGTGTGGGCAAACTAATGGAATGAGCGGCTCTCGAGTCAGACGGACTGTCACAAATACCGAGACAATGGGCGAGTCGAGCTGGTGAGGCGAGAACAAGGTTTATGGATCGTAGATTTGATACAAGACAGCTTAATGACATAATATATCTCTGCTCAGTGTTTGTTGGTATGTAGACTTTAGACTAATGGAGTAGGGGTCAGATGTCATCATCAGCATTAGCATCATCGTCTTGAATCTAGTCATCGTCATTATTATCATTCTCATTGTCGTCATCAGAATCCCTTCTGTCAGTGTCGCCAATATCAGTGTCAGTATCAGCGGCATCGTCATGTCTACCACCACCATCCCAACCACTTCATGAGTAGAAATAGGAGTAATGTCAGGACACGTACATATAAATCTTCGTCTTCATCTTCTTCTTATCACCCTCCACTCCTCTCTCCTCCTCTTATTGCTTCCCCTGCTCCACCTTCGCCTTCTACTTCTTATTTTTCTTCGTCATCATCAACGTCATCATCATCGTATGATTCTCTTTTCAGACGTGGTTGCATTCTCTTCCTCTGTCCAAAATACAGAACGTGTTATGGGACACGTCAACACAGATGAGACCCATGACAGTGTTTAACCATTCATGGGTACTAACAATCTATCTCCAAGACTGAAATATGCATATGATGCGGCCCTCTTCTCACACAGTGCTGAAAGATTAGAACAGGTAATTCTGTTTATCAACAAAGACAGTGGAGAGTCAGATATGTTTCTGTAAGTTATATTTAGAGGAAAGATTGATTGATTGATTGTCTGAGTAATATTTAGCTTGCCGATAGATTGATTGTGTGAGTGATATTTATGTGACATATTGACTGGTTGACTGACTGTGTAAGTTATAATTATGAGTCCCATTGATTGCTTGATTTTATCGGTGATATTTAGGCAACCCAGTGATTGATTGATTTATGGTCATCGATTACCAACAATGGTGACACAATGAAAGAAATTAAACGCCAACTGTCAATTGTTCTTCAAAGACTAAAACAACTGAATAAATTATGGAGTGGAACAGATAGTACTACAAAAATTAGATTTTTAAGAGCATGCATCTTTCCAATTGCAACATATGCCTGTTAGACCTGGACACTTACTAAACAAGCTGAGCAGCGCATAAATGCTTTTGAATATAAATGTTATAGACGAGTTCTAAAAATATCTTGGGTAAAGAAAAGAACAAGTGCATCCATACTTCAGAAGCTAAATATTGAAGACGGTTGGCTATTAAAGACGATAAAACAAAGAAAATTGGAATATTTTGGTCACTTGAAACGGCATGAAAGTTTGGAGATGAATGAATCACCAAAAAAGAAAAAGAAAAACGAGAAGTAGATTGTGAGCTTTACTAAACCACGATTACAAGAAACACATTGGACGTTGCGGCCAAAGCCTTCGTCAGCACAGATCAAACAGACACAAACCGACACAAACCTACATGAAAGACACTACATGACAATATAAATAAACTACATGACAATATTAAGAGTACTTATCAGAATCTTTATCCTAGCTTGGATTGACTGACGACTGACACGCGTTCGACGGCTATCGGCGGATTGTATGGACCGAATGTATGTCAACAGGTCAAAGGTCAATTCTTGAAAGTTTGGAGAGAACAATAATGGAGGAGTATATGCCTGGGAAGAGAGGAAGAGGAAGGCCAAAGATAAGATGGGTGCAGAATATGGCGGATGATCTCCAGATGGGTGTAGAGTTCTCCAGAGTTAGTGAGGGGGAGAGTGAGAGAGAGAGAGAGAGAGAGAGAGAGAGAGAGAGAGAGAGAGAGAGAGAGAGAGAGAGAGAGAGAGAGAGAGAGAGAGAGAGAGAGAGTTTAATTGCATCACTAATTTTTACGCTACGCAATGTATATGTACAATTTTTTCTCCACTTCTTACAATTTTTGCGAGAATGCTCACGACAGTCATCAGTGTCTCAACTGTGTGTAAAGTGTGGGAGTTTGTTCTTATTAGTTTCAGTGATCATGTGAGGCATCAAGTATGTGTCTAGATGTGAGGATGTTTGTGTGGGTATGTATGTGAGGGATGTCTGTGTGTGTGTGTAGGGGGTGTGGGGAATGTATGTGTGGAGGGGTTGTATGTGGGGGATGTGTATGGGTTGATGGGTGATGTGTGCATGGGTGATGGGATGTGTAGTCGGTAGGGGATGTGTGTGAGAGGGATGTGTGTGTGTGTGTGGGGGGGATATATGAGAGGATTATTGGAAGTATGTGGGTGTTGGTGGGTTGGGGGTGTGGGTAGGGAATGTGTATTTGGGTGGGTGAATGGGTGTGTAGGAGATTGTGTAGGTTGGGGGATGGGTGTAGTAATGGGTGTGGGGGGGGGGGGTGTCTGTTAATGAGATATGTCTGTGTGGGTGGGAGTGTGTGAGTGTGAATGGGGTAAACGTGAGTGGGTGGAGGATTTATGTGTGGGTGGTGAGGATGTTTGTAGGTGGGGGATGTGTGGGTGGGTGGGGAGATGTGTGTGTGTGGGTGAGAGATGTGTGGGCGGGGATGTGTATGAGGAATGCATGTGGGGGATGTGTGTTTAGGGGTGTGTGTTTATGGGTGGATTTTTGTGAGGGAGGGGAGATGTGTGAGAGGTGGGGGAGGTGTGGCATGTGCAGGTGGATTAAGGATGAATGTGAGGATGGGAGATGTGTGTTTGGCTGGATGGTTGTGTTGTGTGTAGGTGGGAGGGTAGATGAGAGATGCATGTGTTGATGGGCGGGTGGGTGATGCGTGGGTGTGAGTGGTTGATGGATGAGTACGTGATGGATGTGTGTGAGGGATGAGTGTATGGTTGGGGAATGTGTGTGTTTGTGGGAAGATGTGTGTGAGCGGCGGATGTGTGTGCGTGGGGTATATGTGGATGGTGGGGTGTGTGAGGGTGGGAGGTTTGTGTTTTTGGGTGTTTATGGGTGGGGGATATGTGTGGGCAGGTGGGGAGATGTGTTTGTGGGTGGGGATGTGTGTATAGGTGGGGGATGTGTAGTTGAGAGGTGACGGATATTGGGTGGGTGAGTGAGTGTAGATTGGCTGATGTGTGTGTGGGTGGGTGGGGAAAATTGTGAGGGTGCGGGATGTATGTGTGGATAGGTGCGGGATGTGTGGGTTGACGGGGGTATGTGTGTGTGGTTTTGTGATGTGTGTTTTGCTGGGTGGTTACGGGTGTGTGGGTGGGTGGTGGAGAATATGTGGGTGGGTGTGTGCGTGTCGGTTATGGGATGGGTTGGGGATGTATGTGTGGGTGGGGGATTAGTGGGTGGTTGGCGGCATGTATGTTTGCCTGAGTCTGTGTGAGTGCGTGGAGATATGTGTGGGTGGGTGGGGGTGTGGTGGGGGATGTGTGGGTGGATGGGGGATGTGTCTCACAACATTGCAATATGCACTGTTTATGTTTACAACTTTCGTTTGACAATGTTTTTCCCCCCATGTGAATGTACCATGCGTAATATGCATTGTTTATGCTTACAAAATCCATTCGACAATGTTGTTTTTTTTCCCCTATATAAATGTAACATGCACATTCGATGAATGAAAGATGAGTTATTGAAAGGGCCGAATGTAAGGCGGGCCTGCCTGCCTAATTCGTTACCCTTTTAAAATAAAGTCCGTTCGTTCGTTCGTTCGTTCGTTCGTTCGTTCGTTCGTTCGTTCGTTCGTTTTGTATCGGACGCGGGACATCTTGCTTATGATCGAGAAGTTTTCCGGAAGTTGTTATGGGAGCGAGGTTCTGCAAAGGACATGATACTGAATGAATGAATGAATGAAATGATCTACATTTATGACATCCCGTTTTCAATATGTTGGTAATTAAGGTCTGGCATTATACAAATGGCCGATCTCTCTGGTCTAGGTGTTACACGGCTTTCTCCGTAATCCCGTATACTCTCGTTAGTAAAGTGACGTGCGCGAGAATTGGTAGCGGTTCTCTCCGCGTCGGTAACTTACGGGGTATGTGAGCCGGTCGCTCAGAAAGCAAACGTTTAACCGGAATAGGCGCTCTAAATGTCCAAATAAAAAAAAATAAAAAAATTCGCATATCCTTTACCGGACATCACTGTCAACATCATCATCTTTCAGCTGATTGTTGATTTCTTGGCAAGATTACGCTCAGTAGTTTGCCATTGCTTTCTGAGCGATCGGCTTACATACCCCGTAAGATACCGACACGGAGAGAACCGCTCCCAATTCTTGCGCAACGTCACGTTACTTGCGAGAATATACGAGAGTACAGAGAAATAAATGTCCAAATTAGAGAGGCTCTATTTTGTGATAATGCAAAGGGAAAGAACCAAGAAAAAGAAATACATATACTGTATAGTTTAGTGGCAATAACGATTGTGTCCCTTGATATGTTTCTTTCTATCTCATATCCTCTCGTCTGGTTCCTCTTGTACTTCGCGGTGTCGAGGTGAAGCATAAGCAGCGGGAGCGTGCCCGTAAATGGGATTCATGTATGGAGGTTTCTTGTCATCATATTTGTTACATGGTTTAAGACGGTTTAAAGCCGAGAGGTTCGACTTCATTGCACTGAGTTTAATCCCACATGACTCGGTCTTTGTCAGCAGCGAGGCCTGTCGAAACCCTCGCACCAAGCACCAACTCTGTAGCTCGGCGTTTGACAGAGATTAATTGTGAACGAAATGAGTTCATCTTAGGTTGAATTCCTAGACAATGTTTGGCACACGGGCGGCCGTACATGGCAGCGTGTCGGGTCTCTCCAGGACATTGAGCTTAGTCCGGCACATGGGTGACAATGTACATGACATTACAAGGCCCGCTGGTCGTGTGTTGGGAGCTCATCTAGTCACCGCTGAGGTGGGCTAAGTTGAGTTGAACTGAGTTGAGTTGAGGTGAGCTGAGTTGGGCTGAGTTGAGTTGAACTGAGGTGAGTTGAGTTGAGCTGAGTTGAGTTGAGCTGAGTTGGGCTGAGTTGAGTTGAAATGAGCTGAGCTGAGATGAGTTGAACTGAGCTGAGTTGAGTTGAGCTGAACTAAGGTAAGTTGAGTTGAGATGAAGTGAGTTGAGTTGAGCAGAGTTGAGTTGAGCTGAGTTGAGCTAAGGTGAGTTGAGTAGAGCTAAGTTGAGTTGAGTTGAGCTGAATCAAGAACTGACATCAAATCACTCAGGACATTCCAATATGTTTGTAGTCATCTTCATCAGTCAGCGAAGAGTCCCAGTACTAATGGTACCAGTAGCAGGCTGATTAAGTGTCGGCCTGGCCTTTCCTCGGAGTTCTAAGTGTCGGTCAGATCTTCAGGTCACTCACCACCCGTAGCACCGTTCTCCAATCATCTACCCGTTCCCCACACTATACACACGCTTCCAAAGGGCCCCGACTACGTCTGCAACAATACCCCAGCCGGAGGTGAGGACCCAGCCAGTCTATCCACCTGCTCGTTTTCCAGCACGCCAGCATGTCCTGGGGGGGGGGGGGGAATAACGTGCACCAGAATCTAGTCAGTTGACGCGAGCAAGGGCCTGGGCTGCCACACTCAGCCAGCCTAACACGTGACACAGGAGGTTGGCTGAGAAGCTGTGGCAGTCGATGTGGTATTGACCGCATCATCACATGACTCCGATTGGTCTGTGCAAGTATGGGAATGGTTCATTCATTCAGTAGCATGTCCCTTGCAGAACCTCACTCCCATAACTACCTCCCGGAAAACTTCTTGATCATAAGTACTTTGTCCCGCGTCCGATACATCCATCTGTAGATCATCCGTTGCATCCTGCACCTATCTTCTCTTTGGCCTTCCTCGTCCTCTCTTCCTAGGTATATACCCTCCATTATTGTTCTCTACAAACTTTTGTGACTTTTTAAGTGACCAAAATATTGCAAATTTCTTTGTTTTATCGTCTTTAATAGCCAACCCTCTTCAGTATTCGACTCTTGAAGTATTGATACATTTGTTCTTTTCTTTACCCAAGATATTCTCAGAACTCGTCTATAACATTTATATTCAAAAGCGTTTATGCGCTGTTCGGCTTGTTTAGTAAGTATCCAGGTCTCACAGGCGTATGTTGCAATGGGAAAGATGCATGCTCTTAAAAATCTAAAGTTTGTAGTTCTGTCTGTCCCACTCCATAATTTATTCAGCTGTTTTAGTCTTTGAAGAGCAATTGATAGTCGTCGTTTAATTTCTTTCAATGTGTCACCGTTGTTGGTAATCAATGACCCAAGATATTCAAAATTTTCCACCACCTCCAATTTTTCCTCATTGACATATATTTCTGTCTCCATAGTAGTTTTGTATTTATATGTTGCATATATTATGTATTTATTTACCGTATGCATTAACTTTGTTTTTGCTGTGTTAAGGTATAAGTTGTGATCTTCACTATTCAATTGGGTTGAGGTTATTAGGATATCAATACCATTCTGTGTTGTGGATAGTAATACTTTATCATCAGCTTATCGAATCTCTGGTATGTCATGACCACCGATATTTAGGGCATCATATAGCTCCCTGTTTATATCATCTCTTACATTTCTCATTATATTTTCGGCATACAGGTTAAACAAATAGGGTGACAGCACGCAGCCCTGACGGACTCCTTGCTTGATGTCAAACCAATCTGATGTCTCGCCATCTCTTCTAACTACTGCTTTTTAGTCTAGATAGAGCATTTTTATGAGTTGTACTACATGTGATGGAAAGCCCATATTCCTCATGATTTCCCAAAGTTTCTGATGTTGTACACAGTCAAATGCTTTTGAATAATCCACAAAACATGAGAATAGGTTTACATTAAATTCTCTGCACTTCTCTATTATTAAACGCATGTTGAATATGTGCTCTCTTGTTCTTGTTCCTTTTCTAAATCCAGCTTGAACCACGTTAATCTCTTCTTCCATTTTCTTATGAAGTCTTCCTATTATGATTTTTAGTAGAATTTTACTTGCATGACTGATCAGGGCAACAGTTTTATTGTTGGTGCATAATTTCAGGTTGCCCTTTTTTGGTATTGGAATGAAGATAGTTCTCTTCCAATCTTTTGGCCATATACTATATTTCCATATATTTTCACATATGTGTAATATAATTACATAATGCGATAGATTTGTATGCTTTTTCTCCTCCCGCTTTAATTAGTTCAGCTGGTATCTCATCGCATCCAGGTGATTTACCATTCTGCAGGTTCTTTATTACCGATGCAATTTCATCTAATGAGGATTAAGGTTCTGTCTCTGCTGTCATTAGTTCATGTATCTCATTCATTTCTTCACTGCCATTCATATCATGCATTCCACTGCAGCATTCTTGCCATCTTTCTAGAATTTGTTTAGATTCTGTTAAGGTATTTCGCAACTTGTCACAGATAACATTTAATTGAGGTTGAACATCTCATCTCATCTCATCATGTTCCTCTTGTACCTTGCGGTGTCGAGGTGAAGTATAAACTTCGTGAGAGTGCCCGATTATGGGCTTCATATATCGATATTCCCATGGACTCTGCTATTCCCTCCGTCCAACGTTTACGTGGTCGGCCTCTTCCTCTGTTTCCATCTGGTCTGTACATCATTGCTTGTTGTGGTATGCTGTTGACTGGTAACCTACTTGCATGGCCAAACCATTTGACTTGCTGCTTTCTAATAAAATCTAGTGCTGCTTTAACCCCCACTTTAGTCCTGATTTCTTCATTTCTGATCTTATCTCTTCTTGATGCATTGAGTATTCTTCTCAGGAACCTCATTTCTGTTGTGATTTTTCTTTTCTCTTTTTCTGTCATTGTCCAGGTTTGGCATTGGTAGTATAGAGTTGGTAGGAAGATTGTGTTGTAAAGTGCTTTCTTAGTAGTTACTGATACATGTTTGTTCTTTAGTATTGT
>JACEFZ010020759.1:27500-69908 GCA_014155875.1 Cepaea nemoralis
TTGTGGGAGATCCAGCCGTGGATAGTAGCTGGATTACCTGTCTTGTGGATTGAGATTAGAAGCCAGCCGTGAGAAGGCATTGATGTGTGCTGGTTAAATTGTAGAGGAGGATATTTATATTCTATGGATTACGTTATGTTTCTGGATGTATAATCATGTTCCGTTTGTCCGTCTTATTTCTGTAATAAAGGATTATGTGCGCCAACGGAATCTTGTTTAATGCCTGGTGAATATGCACTGCGGGGGTGAGTTACATTGCAAGACAGATATCTCCATTGACACACCATGAGTATCGTTACCTAGACAACGACCATCACACAATAATATCATGAGCATATCATCGTAAGAACTTCGTGATATTATCATCAAGAGAAACGTGTGACAATCTGGAGGCTACGTCCGATCAAGAACATCTGGGGACTGTCCTGGCAAGAACGACGGGGATATATTGAGAAACCCATTGCATTATAGACATTTGTGTCATTCTGAGATATTTGTGGGCTCTTCGCTGAAAGAGAGGAGTTATTATCGGTGACTTCGTGCCATCAATTTAGACAGTACTGCGTCACGAGATTAACAGCAATTCTTTTGTGTGTGTAAGACGCCACATCGAAGAAAAAACTGTCAGCGCGCGGGGAGGGTACGCGGCGGAAATCACAAGCTAGCAGACAGTTCAAGTGAAGTCCACTACAGGTGATTTGGAACCAACCATATCGCTAAAGCGAGTGGGGGTGCAGCGGCAGCACAAAAGTCGGTGATAAAGACACGCCATACAGACTAACCGGGAGAGTCCATTACGGTGACAGGTAAATTTGATACCAGGCAGGAGGGCTGAAACTAAAAGACCAGTGTTGAATCCAGAGTGGCGAGGGCAGCGTGTGTGTGTGTAGAACATCCGCTGTCGGTGATAATGACAGGATTGTGAACCAAAGATAATTGACAGGTGTGTGTGTGCGAGGCAAGCGCACCGTGTTGTCGCAAGTTGACTGGTCAAGATTTTTCGACGCAGTAAATAGGACGGGTGGAGACACCAGCGTCCAGGTACGAGGGGAAAGTTACGTTAACCCCCACCACAGCCGTGCTAGGGCAGCAGTGGAAAGTGTTGATTTTCACTGACGGTAATATAGCAGTCCGGGTGGGCTGTACAAGTTGTGTGAATTAGTGTTACAGAGGAATTTTCACTGAGAGTGTACTGACTTGAGGTGTACCTGGCAAGGTCAAGGCCGTGGACAGTGGAAAGTTACTGAGATGTTCCATAGTGGAACTGGATAAACAAGCTGTTTTTGTGTGAAACAAGACTTTATGTTCGGCTTTGTTAAAAGCCCCTTTGTGTTCATTACCTTATAATCAGCAAACATTTTGTCAACGATTGATGACGTGGCATCTCCGCGAACATAGTTGCATACAGTTGCCAAAAAAGAACTGACTGTACAGAGTGAAAGCGTTTAACATTTATTGCCATTATTTTGGTCTTTTCTTTTGGTGAATCTATAACATATATGATACAGCAAAGCGCCATCTCCGCAACGAGAGTAACAACATATCGAAAGAACACTTTGGATAATTATTATTACCGTCAACGTTTCCGACAGTTGGAACTTTTGATCACCACGTGAATTCAGGAACCACTCAACAAAACAACAAGTCGCTTTGAAATCTAGCGTCGTAATCATTTCGGAGAATGTAACACAGACATTTCCAGCATTTTTGTGAAAAACTATTAACAGCAAAATAAGAACTTTTGGCGACGGATTTATGGGCACATGTTTGTCGGCCAACGAGTTGGACATTCTGTTTGCTGCTCATTGTCTTATAAATATTGTTTTCGGTTGTTAAGCTGTTACTTGTATGTGGTCCAGTGTTTGTCAAGAGTAGGAGATTTTTGGGGTGTTTCTCGAGAGTCGGGATACAGCACACAAATATATATTCTTTCTGGTGCTTACGATATTTTTGTAAGAAAAACGTTAATGAGTTGACGTATCGTGCAGGGGCATTGAAATAGTCTTAACCAATATCTAGAGCCGAGTTGTCTGACGTCAGATTTGTGTATATGTTGATGCTATAAATTGTTTTTGTTTCTCTTTCTTTTCGTTATATTTACATATAATATTTGTTGTGTTCGGATATATGTTTTTATTGTGATCTTTCGTCATTTCTGCTGTCTAGTGGTCTTGGTCAATTTATATTTATATTTTACGCGCACTGTGGGTGTCTCTACACAAGCTTGTGGTTGTTACTGTGGTTTATTTTCTGTGTGATCATCGTCTCCGTGTACTCAGCTTGTGAAGTCTAGCGTTGGATAGTCATCACTTAGTGTTATCATCCATTTGTTTGTATATGTATTTATATGTATGTTTAACAATATTTCCAGGGACTTTATGAACTTTTGGTCATAGATATATAGATATAAGGGAGTATAGGTGATACTTCCCCCCTCACTACCTAGTGCTTATAGAGTGACTGGGTGAGTACAGAGTGATATTGTAGCACTACGGATTTACGTACACAGGGAGTGCGGGTGTACTTAGGGAAGTGACACAAAGACTAACAGCAGAGTCTGTACATTTATAGTTGGCTGATTCACAGCAACGTGTCCACAAGTACAAGATGCCTACTTTAATGGATTATATTGAAGCAGGTGAAAGAATAGGCCTGAAAGGTAAAGAGTTACAGGAGTATGCAGAAGCGAAAGAACAAAAGCAGACGGAAAGAGAGGAGAGGCATAATGAACGCGAGGCAAAGCGTCTACAGGAAGAGAAAGAGACGCAAGTAAAACTAGCTGAAATGGAAAACAAGCGTCTACAGGAAGAGAAAGAGACGCAAGTAAAACTAGCTGAAATGGAAAACAAACGTCTACAGGAAGTAAAGTTAGCTGAAATGGAAATTGAGAAAGAGAAGATCAAGTGCCAGATGCAAACTGAAATCGAGTTAAGAAAACTAGAACTATCTTCGAAAGGTCAAAGTGAGGAAAGCAGAAGACCGTCGCAGTCGTCACAGAGATTAAAACTGCCATTTTTTACGGACCGAGACAACTTGGATTCCTATTTGTCGAGATTCGAAGCATCAGTGAAGGTATTAGGCATCCCAGAAAGCGAGTACGCAATTAGACTGGGCGAGTATTTAACGGGTAAGGCCCTAGAAACAATGTTTAATTTACCTGTAGAAGAAAGGAACAACTACACTATCTTACGTCAACGTTTGCTGACAAAGTTCCAACTAACTGAGCATGGATATAGAACAAAGTTTAGACAGTTAGGGCCAGAGACAAATCAAGATTTCACAGATTTTGTTAACACAGTAAAGAATACATTTAATAAGTGGATGGAGCTGGCAGAGGTAGGAAAAGATTTTAATAAATTAGTGGATTTAGTGTTAAGAGACAAAGTGTTATCATCATGCAATACAAACTTAGTAGCTTTCTTTGAGGAACGTAAGCCAAAGGACATAGACACAATGTCTCAGTTAGGGCAAAACTATATGACTGCACATCCTAACGTATCTATTGGGAAACTAATGAGTGAGGAAATAGTCTGTGCAGCGTACACTAAACAGGACCAGAATCCAGTCATCAGACCAAGGGCGAAAAGTGTGGATTCAGCACAGAAAGGTGAGCAGCAAGAACTTCAAGATAATGGTTTCCGAGGAAACAATGTTGGTAGAGTAGGACGGTACCCATATAGAAGAGGGAACTTCCAGAGACGTCCAAATTATGCCGGATGTTGGAATTGTGGGAGCTGGAGACACAAGGCAGCAGAGTGTGATGCACAACCATCAGATGGACCAACGAACAACACTAAAAGGGAGATTACTTGTTTCAAATGTGGAAAGAAGGGGCATATCAGCCATCAATGTAGGATGAGAGAAACAGAGCACTCAAATGCAGCGCAAGTAATTGAGACGCTGAACAATGAAGATTGTAGTGGGTGCAAACCTCTTTTTGAAAAAGACAGTCAGCCAGTCTTAATATGTGGTCACACAGTTAAAGCAGGATCAGCAGTGCATGAAGGAGGAAGTCTGAAGCTGCATCAGGGATTTGTCAATGATAGACCAGCGTTAACAATTAGGGATTCCGGATGTACGTCTATCGGAGTGAGGAGAAGTTTAATAGATCCCTCGGATTATACAGGGAAAAAGATTAGATGCATAACATTCAACGGCACAGTAGAGTTCTACCCAGTAGCCATAATAACAGTAAAAACACCATATATCACTGGAAGAGTGACAGCGTGTGTTCTGGACTCACCAGTGGCTGATTTGATCATAGGAAATGTTATAGGAGTTAAAGATTGTACAGAAGAGGAAGTAGTTTATTGGGACCAAAAATATAGTGTAAGCAGTAATGAGGTAGTTACCACAAGAGAACCTAAATTAGAGAGTATAGCTGAGGTAGAAGAGGCACTTGAAGTAGACACAGGAACTCAGGACAAGGATAGTACAGCTGAGCAGATGAGAATGGATCCCAAATATAGTGCTAGTGAATCCCAGAGACAAGATACTACTCTGAACAAATGTTCCCAAGGGTGTAGGAGAGTAGAACATAGGCAGTCAAAGAAAGGTAGATGGTGCTTCGAGAGGAAGAACAATGTTCTCACTCGCAGGTTTTCAGATAGCAGAACTGCACGTGGGCAAGGAGCAGTACCTTTAGCACATAGAGACCGATATACTAGAACAGCTCAGGATAGTGCATGTGCAGGGCACATAGGCATAAGGCGTATGCAGCAGAAAGCAAGGTGCCAGGTATATGGGCCAAGATTGAATAAAGAGCTCAGACTAAACAGAGACTCAAGTGTAACGGTGCAATATGCAGATAGGAAAGTTGAGTCAGGTCAAAAGAGTTTTCGCGACATTACTGACCCAGGGCTAGGGATAGCAAACAGATGTTGTAATTGTAGAGGTACCATGAGTCATGGGTACATGAAAGGTAGACACAGCATCGACAGGAATCAGAGGTAGGGTTAATGCAAGAACAGAACCACCTGATATAGGGTCGGTACACAAATAGTAATGTGTGGTCGTGAAGTAGTAAGAGACCTGTGGGTACATAAGTATAATGCTTTTCTATGATGTATTATTATTATGATGTGATGTATTAGTTCATGCATTGATACACAAGATAGATGGTTGTATTTATGTGTGATGAATATAGGAGTGTACTATGAGCATTTGGTGTATTATTTAGGGTGGTAGCTGGAGTAAGGTGCAGCCATACTTAGGGCTACCCAGGCTATATGTCTGGGTCACATGTTTAGTAAGTTTTAGTCTCCCAATATTTGAAAACGAAGTTTTCTTTTAAGAGGGGGGTGAATGACATAAGCCTGGGTCACTGACATTGAGTTGAGTGACCGGGCAGGAGGAAGAATGGAGATGAGAGTGGGAGACAGTAAAGTGACTGACCTGGCTACGAGGAAAACAATCAACCCTCAGAAATAATGGGGCGGATATGAGTGGAAATCCCCAGGGGGGGATGGGTCGAAGGAGAGTTGTGTGTTGTGTGAAGTGAGGAGACTGAAAAGTCAGTGAGAGAAGAGACCGACTGCGGGTCAGGTCGTTTAAGAGAGAGCTCCGTGTTGTGTTGTTCTTCTAGTTGTGAAGACAGGCCTGAACCCAGAGTGGGTTCTGTATTGAGTGTAGGCCTGAACCCAGAGTGGGTTCTATAGTTGAGCAGTGGCTCCAACCCAATGTGTGGGTTGTATTGTGGGAGATCCAGCCGTGGATAGTAGCTGGATTACCTGTCTTGTGGATTGAGATTAGAAGCCAGCCGTGAGAAGGCATTGATGTGTGCTGGTTAAATTGTGAGGAGGATATTTATATTCTATGGATTACATTATGTTTCTGGATGTATAAACATGTTCCGTTTGTCCGTCTTATTTCTGTAATAAAGGATTATGTGCGCCAACGGAATCTTGTTTAATGCCTGGTGAATATGCACTGCGGGGGTGAGTTACATTGCAAGACAGATATCTCCATTGACACACCATGAGTATCGTTACCTAGACAACGACCATCACACAATACTATCATGAGCATATCATCGTAAGAACTTTATGATAATATCATCAAGGAGACGTGTGACACACACCATTACCACATACCTGGCACACCCTAACTCATACCCGACAAACCATTACCTCATACCTGACAAATTCATACCTCATACCTGGCAAACCATTATCTTATACCTGGCAAACTTGTACCTAAAATACGACAAACCATTTGCTTATACCTGGAAAACCCGAACTCATATGTGGCAAACCTATACCTCATAACCGACAATCCATTACCTCAAATCTGGCAAACCCTTACCTCACACCTGGCACACCCTTATCTTTTAATTGGCAAACCCTTATCTCATATCTGGCAAACATGTACCTCATACCTGGCAAACCATTCACTTGTACCTAGCAAACTGTCACGGGAATCTGCGAGTTTAGTGATTCCTCGATAACTTACATATAAAATTACTTACCATGTATGAGGATGGAAAATTATGGACCGTGAGTCAGAATAACAATTGAGCCTTCAGTCTGAGATGAGGATAAATTGAAGATCATTGACCGAATGGTATAAAAGTAGGACACAGTATGAGGGGTCATTGACTGACCGATTTCAACGGACAAAACAACTCGGAGACATCGGGACGGGGGAAAACACGAAGACGTTGATCAAAGAGTTAGAACTCTTTGATGTACGACGAGTGGTGAACACGGGAACCAGCGGAGGAACGGGACGGAGCGGGCAACTAACGAATACGTGACTTCACAGACTTTTGATGTGGAGAATTACGGCAAATTTGATTGTGGATTAAAAAAAACAACGGAGAATTGGACACTGAGTATAAATAGTTGTAAACTTGTTTTTGTAGTTAGTGTGTGCTCCCAAACTGGGCGGAGATGATCTATGTGTCCGTTATTCGAAAACAAATATACGTCCCTTATTGTTTAAAGGCGATGGGATATTAGTGCACCTGCGTTTGTGTATTTCAATTCATGGACTAACATAGATTATATAGGGTTTCACAACAACTCCTGACATACTCAGAGAAGATAAGAACGTTACGTCACTTGTGCAGAGAAAATACTGGACTAAAACAACTAAAACATAGCCACTCAAGAATCGTGGGCCGACATAAATAAGTGAACTCTGTATCCAGGTTTTGAAAACCATGGAAAGGATTTTCATTCTATAAAGTCATAACGACATAGGTGTGACGTAATAGAAGTCTCCCACTTTATTTTTGCTTAAATTACAGTGCAGATCATATTTTTCATTATAAATATATCTAGGAAAACGATATTTTCCCTAATTTCCCATGTTTGTAGATATCCATAAATAGGCCTGTATTATTGGCGAGAATTTAATCTCCTGTAAACCTAGTGAATATTCTAGTGGTTTTAAAATATATATTATACAGTATATTATAGAACTATTAGTTATACATGCCTTCTGCCCCAGCGCAAGTTTGGCTGAATAACATATTCAGTTTTAGCCTGCGACCCAGGTGGCAACACGAGAATCTGCCTGGCCAGTTGTCGTCAGCCGGCAGATCGTCCATTTGGTCGACTTACTCGAAGCGGTGAGGACACAGGCGCCGATACTAGCTGTAAAAAGACATATTGCAACAAAATAATCCAGGCTCTATTTAGCCGATATTTGGGAATAGCCAATGGCGAGCCAAATTGATACCAAAAAGTAATATTTACACTGCTAGTGGCACTGTTCCCCCGTGGAGAGGTTTAATGACCACATTTTGGAAGGTACGTTGATTTAATTAATTAGTACGAATTTACATGTATATATTTACCGGCATTTGTAGTGTAGATTCAGGGTGTACTACGTGATAACTAATGTTAGAGAACAGGGATCGTAAACTACAGCCGGAATAAATATATAATTAATGGAGACGCTGATTATACTAAGACCAAAATAGAGGAATGAAGAATGAAGAGAACGGCGACACAGAATGGCGAAATCTAACAGGCGGGAACTGGACTATCGAAGAATGGTCAGACAATGAAGCTTGATGTTTAACTAGGGATTAATATAATATATACTAGAATAATATACCGCCAGTGAAGAATATAATTATAGAATGAGAGGGGTAATTCGGATGAATAAACGGTGACAAGAAATACTGATAGTTAATTGTGAAATAATAATTTTTTCACATAGTCTACTGGAGACCACGCTTGTCAGAGGTCATCTCATGACAGCATGGGACAGGCCTTTCATTCACATCAGTATCCTTGCTTCAACGCAGTCCTTCACTCACACAGTCTACTGGAGACCACACATGTCGGAGGTCATCTCATGACAGCGTGGGACAGGCCTTTCATTCACATCAGTATCCTTGCTTCAACGCAGTCCTTCACTCACACAGTCTACTGGAGACCACGCTTGTCAGAGGTCATCTCATGACAGCATGGGACAGGCCTTTCATTCACATCAGTATCCTTGCTTCAACGCAGTCCTTCACTCACATAGTCTACTGGAGACCACGCTTGTCAGAGGTCATCTCATGACAGCGTGGGATAGGCCTTTCATTCACATCAGTATCCTTGCTTCAACGCAGTCCTCCACTGCCTACCCTCTACACCTATGTTAATACTTCAACCTCCTGTAGAATTTAATTTGTGTGTTTCGGGAGTGAATCAGAATTATAATTTACAATACTGCTTCATGTGCTGAGATAGAATCTGAGTGATTCATAATATATGTTCGTAATTCGTCAAGTGAATGTAATTTGTGTGCTTCATAATCTATGTTGTTCCGTCGTCGATTGAATGTACTCTGTATGATTCATAATCTGTGGTGTACTTCGAATGAAAGGAATCTGTCATTCATAATCTATGTTCATACCTCGTCACGTGAATGTAATCTGTGATTCATAATCTATGGTGATACATTGTCGAGTAAATATAATCTGTGTGATTTATAATCAATGTTCGTGCTTCATAGTTAAAGGTAATCTGTGGGATTCATACTCATTGTGTACACTTCATTGTGTGAAATGTAATTGGTGTGATTTATAATATATGTGAATGCATCATAGTAAGAATGTTGTAGAGTGATCAAACTCAGAAATATACATTGATGTGTCTGTGTCTGTAGACTGGAATACATGTGCATCTGAGTCTGATGAGATTGATAATATGTGGCTAAGGAAAATAGTAGTTGTCCACGTTAGCCATTTGTCATTGTGTTGTCATAGCGCTAGTGATATGTCTGTGACAGAGGTGATAGTCTTGTGATGCTAGTCGTGTCTGAATATGAGACTGAGAGCGAGGTGTGCAATGAGAGTAGCCTGGACGTAGGACAAGCATTTACCGGTTCTGTTTTTCTGATTAACTTCCAGTTCTGCACCTTCTTTGGTGGTACCATGAGCCAGCAACTTGCAGCAACGCATACTTACCGGTCGTGAGCACCATGTCTATTGCCGGAGAGTGAATCCGCAACCTGAACTGGAGTGTCACCCGAGTTGACAAGCCGGACCCAAGTCTTGAGCTGAGTGGCCAACCTCCTCCGCTGACACCTTTAGCCTGCCAACTTAGTCTAGGATTTGATTGCCTACACACTAGGGCAACAGACTTTTACATGCCACAGTGTTCAATAAATTAATAGTTATATGTGATACCAGAAACCTACTTAGTCTGTTGCTGTTATACTCTAATTTAATATTAGGATACTGAGAGAGAGAGAGAGAGAAGGAATGCGAGTTGTAACTTTATATTTGTACTCTTCCTCCATGTTGTGAGAATGGATCAGTTAAAGGGGGCTCTTTAAACTTTGCAGGCATTCGTCGCCAGATTCAGTAAGCCTACTGTCTAGAATTATTCCTAGTATGGTTGTTCGCTTGACCTATCTGTGCCTGAACACTGTCTGAAGACCTGGTCATTCCTGGGACAGTTCCGAATCGTACTTTCTAGTTCGAGCCATTTCGGCCTCTTCTTCAACAGTGATTATTCTTTCGGAATCCTGAAAGTCTATTGGTTGCTATTTCTGATCCTTGTCTATCGAAATAGTCAACATTACGCGACAATTGGTGGCCGTGTCCGGTCTAGAATTATCATTTATTACTGATTCCAGCCGAGTATCCAACCTCGTATTACAAGTTCAACTTTTAGTTTCTTCTCACTAGAGTATCCTGTTAGTAAAAGTGTGGCCTTACAATAGACTAGTATAGTAATAAATTATAATCAGTATATTAATCACTTATACAAGCACAGAAACATTAGTACCTATAAGTTAGGACTAACAGTTAAGCTAAACCAGGTGTCAGACGGGTGAGTTTTGTGTTGTATCGATGCATTGCGCTAACTTACATAAGTTGTTCTGTAAAATATTGATTATGAATTTTCAGGACAAATATCTTATTGGTAAGTAAGTATACTTCAGGTACTTCAACTAAGATCTATCAAGCGCTTACACATCATGTCTGTTGAAAATCAACCCACAACTCAGGAGTTTAAAGAGAAAGGCGCCTTGTTAGGATATGAAGGTGCAGAATTGAGCAAATATATTAGAGAGGCGGAAAGAGAATGGAGGCAAGAACAAAGGGAAGAAAGAATCCGGATGGCGGAAATAGAATCCCAGAAACAGATTAAACAGGCAGAACTGGAGAAGGACAAGGAATTGAAACTAGCAGAACAGGCGAGACAGCATGAGATAGAATTAAGAAGACTGGAATTGCAACACCCGGATGCTTCAAGATTCAGTAGTGCTAGTTCTCCAACCCACACTAGTGACATTTCTGCCGGACCAAACATCTCCAATGGATCAATGAGTTTTCCACTGCTCCCCTTCCACCCAAAAGAAGATCAGATGGATAATTATCTTGACAAATTTGTTTTAATGTGTGAAGCCTACAATCTTCCCAGCGAAAAATACAATCTTAAGCTCTCCCAAGGGTTAAGAGGCGCAGCTTTCGACGTGTTTGCTAAGCTTTCTCCAGGTCTCGATAGGGATTTTCTTACTCTAAAATCCGCTTTGCTTAAAAGATTTGAATTGACATCAGGGGCTTACAGACTGAAGTTCCGTTCGGCCAAGCGATCACAAGGAGAATCGTTCGCTCAGTTTGCCTCGCGATTACACACTTATTTTTCTGAGTGGGTCGAACTGAGTGATTTCGATGCTACTTATGATGGTCTTGAGGAAATGGTTCTTACAGAACAGTTTAAAGATACACTCCAAAATCCACTTCAAACTTTTATTGCTGAAAATGGTGGGAATAGGCTTCAGGAGATTATTTCTTTAGCTGAAAGGTACTTAACTGCCCATGGTGAGGGGGGTACCACTAAAACCACTCATACTAATGCTCAACAAAATCTTCCAGAACAAAATCAGAGTTATCAACAAAATAACTCCTTAGGTAATGACACTAGGGGGCACCCTGGCGGTCAACGCCAAAACCCGGGATTTCAGAAACCTATAGCCCAAAACACACCAGCACAGAATAGTGGATGGGGAAAGCCTTATTGTAAAAACTGTAAAACTAATGATCACCACACTAGTTCTTGCAGGAATAAACCCCCTACCCAGTATGTTGCGTGTATGACGACGGGGGAAAGTACCCGACAGAACTTAGATTCTGGAACTAATGGTAAACCACCCACAGTCGAGACTATTCTGGTAAATGGTAGCCCAGTTCAATGTCCCTATGACACGGGGTTGACCTGTGAGGCAATCATAAGTAGACACTTAGTGAAACCATCCCAGTTGACTAAGCAAAGAGTTGCAGTAAAGGGTGCTACTAGGGGCTCCCAAACCATTTATGCTCAGATAGCTAAGATGCATGTGACATCTAAGTATGTCACTATAACTATTCCAGCTGCTGTGATTGAAGATCCCGTATATCCATTTATCCTCGGAAATAAACATGTATATTTAGGGGAACCCTCATCACCTATAATAATGGTAAGGCAGACCCATAATAAGGGCACCGTTTTGAGTGACCCTGAATTTTCTATCAACCCAATATCTGGGGAGATTAGGGCTGCCCAATCAGCATGTCCAACCTTACAATCTTGCTTTGGCAACCTGCCAAAATCTAGAAACACACCCAGAGTTGGTGATTTCTATGTAAAAGATGAGTTGCTATTCCGTAGGGCAAGAACTATGGGGAACGTCCATGAACAGCTGGTCATACCCAAAGTATATTGTGCACCTATATTAGAAATGGGACATTCACTCTCGGACAGTGGGCATATGGGGATAAAAGCTACAATCCGAAGGCTTGCTTTCTCCTATTTCTGGCCGAGGATGACCAGGGATATTAAACAATATGTCAGGTCATGTAAGGAGTGTCACCAATTCCCACCCAACCATAGGGAAACTCAACTTACTTTAAGAGACAGAGTATTTGTATTATTACCCAAGAGGGATAATAGATTAGAACTTGGTTGGCAGGGTCCTTTTCCTATACTAGAGAAGGTGTCCCAGAATAAGTATAAAATTTATTTTAGGGGTAAACCCACAGTGTTTCATATCCACTTGCTAAAGAAGCATGTTGGAGTAGAAGAGTCACCGGTGCATCTGATGGCATTCTCGGTGGTAACTGAGGTCAAAGGTGGAGATGACTCGTTAGTGGAGTATCCCCTAAAATCTCAGGAGACCAGGAATGATGTCTTCCTCAACCCTGACGCGGAGACGTCTGAGTCAGAGAAGAGTAGACGAATTCCAGTGTCTCATGCACCAATGCATACAGATAAGCCTGGTAAGACTAATATTGTCCAGGTCGATATGAATGTTAACACTAAGGACTCAGCTCCACAAAAGCATTATCCTGTTCGTACGCGAACCGAGAACCCTTATGCTTCTAGAATAGATTATATTCCTAGAAAGAATAATTTAGGGGCGGATGGCTTTAGTAGACAGCATCCACAGTGTAGATCTCTCTGGAACCAACACCAGGGGAGAAGGGCTCTTAGAAGAAGTCTTAAGAATGAAGAAACATGGTTGAGTAGACAGGGTTCTACTTAAGAGGGTGAGACTAGTCCAGATGACCCAAAAATGTTAGAGTGAGTGCTAACAAAACTAAAGGGGAATCCTGCTGGGAGAAAAGATTGTTTTCTCAAACTTTTCTTTCAACGGGGAGCATCTGTGACGTAATAGACAGTCTCCCACTTTATTTTTGCTTAAATTACAGAGCAGATCATATTTTTCATTATAAATATATCTAGGAAAACGATATTTTCCCTAATTTCCCATGTTTGTAGATATCCATAAATAGGCCTGTATTATTGGCGAGAATTTAATCTCCTGTAAACCTAGTGAATATTCTAGTGTTTTTAAAATATATATTATACAGTATATTATAGAACTATTAGTTATACATGCCTTCTGCCCCAGCGCAAGTTTGGCTGAATAACATATTCAGTTTTAGCCTGCGACCCGGGTGGCAACACGAGAATCTGACTGGCCAGTTGTCGTCAGCCGGCAGATCGTCCATTTGGTCGACTTACTCGAAGCGGTGAGGACACAGGCGCCGATACTAGCTGTAAAAAGACATATTGCAACAAAATAATCCAGGCTCTATTTAGCCGATATTTGGGAATAGCCAATGGCGAGCCAAATTGATACCAAAAAGTAATATTTACACTGCTAGTGGCACTGTTCCCCCGTGGAGAAGTTTAATGACCACATTTTGGAAGGTACGTTGATTTAATTAATTAGTACGAATTTACATGTATATATTTACCGGCATTTGTAGTGTAGATTCAGGGTGAACTACGCGATAACTAATGTTAGAGAACAGGGATCGTAAACTACAGCCGGAATAAATATATAATTAATGGAGACGCTGATTATACTAAGACCAAAATAGAGGAATGAAGAATGAAGAGAACGGCGACACAGAATGGCGAAATCTAACAGGCGGGAACTGGACTATCGAAGAATGGTCAGACAATGAAGCTTGATGTTTAACTAGGGATTAATATAATATATACTAGAATAATATACCGCCAGTGAAGAATATAATTATAGAATGAGAGGGGTAATTCGGATGAATAAACGGTGACAGGAAATACTGATAGTTAATTGTGAAATAATAATTTTTTCACATAGACTACTGGAGACCACGCTTGTCAGAGGTCATCTCATGACAGCGTGGGATAGGCCTTTCATTCACATCAGTATCCTTGCTTCAACGCAGCCCTTCACTCACACAGTATACTGGAGACCACGCTTGTCGGAGGTCATCTCATGACAGCATGGGACAGGCCTTTCATTCACATCAGTATCCTTGCTTCAACGCAGCCCTTCACTCACACAGTATACTGGAGACCACACATGTAGGAGGTCATCTCATGACAGTGTGGGTCAGGCCTTTCATTCACATCAGTATCCTTGCTTCAACGCAGTCCTTCACGGCCTACCCTCTACACCTATGTTAATATTTCAACCTCCTGTAGAATTTAATTTGTGTGTTTCGGGAGTGAATCAGAATTATAATTTACAATACTGCTTCATGTGCTGAGATAGAATCTGAGTGATTCATAATATATGTTCGTAATTCGTCAAGTGAATGTAATTTGTGTGCTTCATAATCTATGGTGTTCCGTCGTCGATTGAATGTACTCTGTATGATTCATAATCTGTGGTGTACTTCGAATGAAGGGAATCTGTCATTCATAATCTATGTTCATACCTCGTCATGTGAATGTAATCTGTGATTCATAATCTATGGTGATACATTGTCGAGTAAATATAATCTGTGTGATTTATAATCAATGTTCGTGCTTCATAGTTAAATGTAATCTGTGGGATTCATACTCATTGTGTACACTTCATTGTGTGAAATGTAATTGGTGTGATTTATAATATATGTGAATGCATCATAGTAAGAATGTTGTAGAGTGATCAGACTCAGAAATATACATTGATGTGTCTGTGTCTGTAGACTGGAATACATGTGCATCTGAGTCTGATGAGATTGATAATATGTGGCTAAGGAAAATAGTAGTTGTCCACGTTAGCCATTTGTCATTGTGTTGTCATAGCGCTAGTGATATGTCTGTGACAGAGGTGATAGTCTTGTGATGCTAGTCGTGTCTGAATATGAGACTGAGAGCGAGGTGTGCAATGAGAGTAGCCTGGACGTAGGACAAGCATTCACCGGTTCTGTTTTTCTGATTAACTTCCAGTTCTGCACCTTCTTTGGTGGTACCATGAGCCAGCAACTTGCAGCAACGCATACTTACCGGTCGTGAGCACCATGTCTATTGCCGGAGAGTGAATCCGCAACCTGAACTGGAGCGTCACCCGAGTTGACAAGCCGGACCCAAGTCTTGAGCTGAGTGGCCAACCTCCTCCGCTGACACCTTTAGCCTGCCAACTTAGTCTAGGATTTGATTGCCTACACACTAGGGCAACAGACTTTTACATGCCACAGTGTTCAATAAATTAATAGTTATATGTGATACCAGAAACCTACTTAGTCTGTTGCTGTTATACTCTAATTTAATATTAGGATACTGAGAGAGAGAGAGAGAGGGAATGCGAGTTGTAACTTTATATTTGTACTCTTCCTCCATGTTGTGAGAATGGATCAGTTAAAGGGGGCTCTTTAAATTTTGCAGGCATTCGTCGCCAGATTCAGTAAGCCTACTGTCTAGAATTATTCCTAGTATGGTTGTTCGCTTGACCTATCTGTGCCTGAACACTGTCTGAAGACCTGGTCATTCCTGGGACAGTTCCGAATCGTACTTTCTAGTTCGAGCCATTTCGGCCTCTTCTTCAACAGTGATTATTCTTTCGGAATCCTGAAAGTCTATTGGTTGCTATTTCTGATCCTTGTCTATCGAAATAGTCAACATTACGCGACAATAGGCTAAATATATTGGGAGTGGGTACCAACATAAAAGAAACTCGAGAAGACTCTAGAACAGTTTACATGTATACCAAAACTGTGAAGTAATGAAGTAGAGACAGTGTGTCAGACATATATAGTCTTTATACATACATTGTTATACAGTAATGATGTGTTGCAGTGATGGATTGTACTAACTTCCAAAAAAACAGGAAATATGTGGATTTCAGTGACTTACCTTAAACGCATTATTTTCTGGTGATTAGACATTGAACATTTGTTTTCAAATATCGGATTACCCCCAGACTCAAGTGGAACGGAGCATCCAGGGTGAGAGCTGTCCATATATGTGTGATGTCTTGTGCTTGGCCGTACGTAGATGAGAGATGGTATACGGAGCATAGACATTCAGAGTCCTATCTCGCACTCACAATAGAAGACACTACAAATTACATATACACATTCCATACATACAACTGACATAGTTTTTTCAGCAATAAATATTTTATTAATTGTTGGAGGAAACTGTTGTCAGGGTATGTTAGGAAGGAATAAGAGAGAGAGAGAGAGAGAGAGAGAGAGAGAGAGAGAGAGAGAGAGAGAGAGAGAGAGAGAGAGAGAGAGAGAGAGAGAGAGAGAGAGAGAATAGAAGACAGAACGGAGGAGTGTAGACTAAAGTCTGTCAATAATCCCAAAGTAGAGTAAGTATAAAGGTGTGCTTGTTGATTCCACGTTCCTCCCGGGACGACAAGCGACACAAACCCGTACCTCATATCTGGCAAATCCGTACCTCATATATGCTTATAATGAGCACATAGACCAGGTGATAACAAAGGCCAAGCGGGGTTTGGCTGCGTTGCGGGTGATGGCGGCAGCAAACTGTGAGCAGCGCCAACTATGTCTTCTATACGAGGGGCTGGTCATGTCTATTTTTGAGTAAGCGATGGCAATCCTGACTCTCAGCTGTAAGCTGATAGAAAGGATGGAAAGGATACAGAACGAAGCTATGCGCATTATTCTTGGATGTACAAGAGTACAGCATGCAGGGCTTCTTGATTTTCCAACCATTGAAGACAGATTACAAATTTGCAGAGCACGTGCCTACCTCAGAGTTAAGGCAAACACACAACATCCACTGCTTTGTGAAATTACGAAGGTGAAGGGTAGCAGGTTAAAAAGAAGAAGGTCGTGGATGGGTCAAGCCGACGACATTCTACAACAGGTACTTCTTCTTCTTTTCGTTCATCCGGAGTGTTTTTTCAGATGTGATTGCGGTGTGTCTGTTATGCGCCCTTGGGCCGAAACCCGTAGGCCAACACATCGACTTTAGCGTGCTTTTTTGACCAGGTAGCATTCCTGGGAGACTCTCACTTTTGTGGTGCCATCTACAACCATGCTGGCCAAGTTAAAACGGTCGAAGACAACGGTCTTCCCTCAAAGGAAGGCAGGGACAGTCCATAGTATTTTCCGCCATCCAAGGTTGCTTCCATAGTTGCAGGGCCGACACATATCGCCCTGGATCTGGGCTCACCGAGGGAATCGTCACGTCCTGCTCATGGCTGCTTCAAATCCTCACTTCAATATATTGGTCATTTCGTTTTCCCCGGGCCATTCCCGCACAAACCAGACAGGTTTGCAGACGTTATCCACTCAGCGAGTTTTCGGACATGTGCTTGTCGTTGCGCCCGTCAGAGCTGTTCTAGGCACGACAGACATTCGGAAAACTACCTAGTCAGAGCTGTTCCGAACAAATTCGGAAACTAGGTAGTCAGAGCTGTTCCTAGCACGAGAGACATTCGGTCGAGACATTTCACTCGGACGTAGTTGCGTAGTGTCAATTTTTAGTTTGCCACCCGTAGGACGACACTTCCGATTTCAGCGGGCATTTTTTAATGAGGTTAGCCTTCCTCGGGTTTGGAGACTCATTTTTTGGCTTCCACACAGCGAGCTTTCGCTTCGGGCTGTCACGTAATGGATTCGCAAGACAGGCGTTCCATTTCGTGTCAACGAGACAATTTTCCACCTTTGACTACACTCACTCCATGAGTGTGGTTACAGACGACGTCTGCGAGACGTGCGACCGAGGTGTTTTTCCACCTTTTTGTACTCGCTCACGATGCAGGCTACATGTGCTGCCGGCTCAGCACCTTACCTACGTGCGTCTGTGGGCGAGTAACGGTCATGCCCTTTCATCCGGGGATACCTCATATTCCCCCAGCTAAGAGCCATCTAACGAATCTGCGCCGAGCATGTAGCGTTCTCAGCACATCATCACAATTCTGATGTAGGTTTGTGTCGGCCAGGCTCTCGCTTCCGAGAGTTTATGGCTTAGAGACGTTCAGCCATACACCTCGGATGGGAGCCTTAGAGGTTATGTCCGGACTGAGATTTAGGGATCGTTTGCCTGATTTTGACTGCTATCCTCAGTCTTACCTGCAGAGCAGCAGGTTGTGTCTCTCTTAGTCTGGTCCCTATCCCACGAGCCGTCCGATATGTAGTTTTCACCCATCGGCAAGCACATGGGGTCGATGGGACACGCAAGCACCCCCACCACGGCAAGGTGGAGACACATCGGGGGAGCAACAGGTACTTGAGGACTTAGAACCTGGCGAGGGGTGGGTACAAGTGCCAACAGATTTATGTAGTCCTTTTCTGTTTGCATCCAACTAGACAGAAAATGCAGACAAAAAAAAAAAAATCCGGCCGCTGTGGAGGCGGAAGTACAAGCGTTGATTTTCGAGAATTCGTTAGACGGTGATGTTGTCATCTACACAGATGGGTCTGTTGTCCGAGATGTGAGAAGCTCATGGGCCTTTATGGCTCAGGCCTGAGGGAGAATTGTGAAAGAGGACTCTGGTGCTTTCACTAAGAACACAAGTAGCCTGACTATGGAAGTCATGGCAGTAAGTAAAACAATAACATGGCTCGAGACACATACATTCACTAGGACATGTTTCCTTAGTGACTCAACGAGCATGCTCAAGAGGATAGAGATGGGGTTGATCCGAAGAGAGTAGTTGCTGTCTCTGGAGCGGTCTCGGCTGGCAAAGATTAGTTTCATCTTCGTGCCAGGGTATGCGGGAGTACAAGGAAATGAGCGGGCTGACAAGCTCGCAGGTAAGGCTACGGTGCAGGGCGGATGCGCCATGGACCAGGCTGACATTCTGAATGCCCTGCAAGAAGTAAGACTTTTGCGAGAACCAAGTGATGACTGTGAATCTACAACTATGGCCAGACTGCGAGAACAGCAAATTAAAAGAGGTGTTCCCAAACAAGAACACTACTTACTTCCTTCTTACTTCTCGTAGAGCATTCAGAATGTCAGCCTGGTCCATGGCGCGTCCGC
The DNA here is from genome assembly GCA_014155875.1 of Cepaea nemoralis. NCBI lineage: Eukaryota > Metazoa > Mollusca > Gastropoda > Stylommatophora > Helicidae > Cepaea > Cepaea nemoralis. The sequence continues at coordinate 46,652 of JACEFZ010020759.1, forward strand.
CCTGCACCGTAGCCTCACCTGCGAGCTTCTCAGCCAGCTCATTTCCTTGTACTCAGGCGTGCCCTGGCACGAAGATGAATATTTTCCAGCCGAGACCGCTCCAGAGGCAGCAACCATTCTCTTCGGATCCACCCCACCTCTATCCTCTTGATCATGCTCATTTAGTCGCTAAGGAAAAATTCCCTAGCGAATGTCTGTGTCTCGAGCCATGTTATTGCTTTACTTACTGCCATGACTTCCATAGTCAGGCTACTTGTGGTCTCAGTGAAAGCACCAGAGTCCTCCTTCACAATTCTCCCTTTGGCCCTAGCCGTAAAGCCGTGAGCTTCTCACATGTCGGACGACCGACCAATCTGTGTAGATGACAGCATCACCGTCTAGCGAATTCTCAAATATCAACGCTTGTACTTCAGCCTCCACAGCAGCCGGATTTTCTTGTCTACATTTCTATCTAGTTGGATGCAAACTGAAAAGGATGTGCAGAAATCTGTGGCACTTGCACCCACTCCTCGCCAAGTTCTAAGTCCTCAAGTGAACACACCTGTTGAAAAATGTCTTCGGCTTGACCAATCCACGACCGTCCTCTTTTTAACCTGTTGCCCTTCACCTTCATAATTTCACTATGCAGTGGATGTTGTGTGTTTGCGTTGACTCTGAGGTAGGCGCGTACTCTGCAAACTTGTATTCTCTCTTCAATGGTTATAAAATCAAGAAGGTAGCGCATCGCCCTGCATGCTGTATCTCTTGTACATCCAAGAATAATGAGCATAGTTCATTCTGTATCCTTTCCATCCTTTCTATCTGCTTACGGCTGAGAGTCAGGATTGCCATCGCGTACTCAAAAACAGACATGACCAGCCCCTCGTACAGAAGACATAGATGGCGCTGCTCACAGTGTGCTGCCACCATCACCCGCATCGCAGCCAAACCTCGCTTGGCCTTTGTTATCACCTAGTCTATGTACTCATTATAAGCAAGGCTTCGATCAAACCGTATCTCCAGGTAATTCATTGCCTGCGTTCTTTCCACCGTCTCTGAACACAGCTTTACAGTTGGTGTTGGAGTGTTGACAATATGATTAATCAACGGAACCAAGTCACTGTTGCCTTTGTTGGGTTGACCATTGCCCCAGCTTCATCACGCCAAGTACTTATGCGATTGAGTTCGGTTTGCAGTTCCACAGCAACCTGATCTCTATCCTTACCCTGACGATCCACTAAAACATCATCGGCATATGACAATGTCCTACCAGGTCCAGTGATATGCTCACTGGTGATTCTTACTGTGTAGGCGTTGAACAGTACAGGAGATAATGGTGATCCCTGTGGTAGGCCAGGATATATTGTTGTTGGTTCCGAAGTCCAACTGTCACATCTAAAAACTACATTCCGTTGGAAGAGGACTGCAGCGATCCAACTAAGGAGGGATTGACGAATTTTGAGTTCAAGAAGCTGAAGCATTAAAAAATCAAATGGTACTCTGCTGTATGCGTTTTCAAGATCAATCGCTGCAGCAAAGGTTTCAATGCCTGAGTGGAAACCTTCATAGACATCATGGGCAAAAACAGCTGCATTCGTCCAGGTTTCTCTTTTTGGACGGTACCAACCCAGGGTAGGTGGGAAATCGCCTTGCCTCTCTAGCAGGCTTGATAATTTCCTGGCAATTAATTTCTCCAGCAGCTTGCCTATTGTATTCTGCATGGTTATAACTCGATATCTCTGAATTTTTGTGAGGTCTTTGCCAGGCTTCGGCAAGGGAATCAGATAGCTGTGTAACCACTCCTCCTTGATGCTAGCACTCCCTATACTGTTGTTGTACATGCCTGCTTGTTCCTCTAGCTCGTTGTCGGTACACCTATTGATCTTATGCCATCAGGCCCTGGAGCGCTGTTTTTCGATCGTCGAAGCATAGCCTTGAATTCTTTCACCGACACTGTGTCTTCATCCGAAGTGTTCTTTACTAACTAACTTGCTATTAGTGATGCTAATATCGCTATTATTGACTAATATCAAGATTAGCATTGTGACGGGACAGCCCCGGCAGCATCAGAATTACACAAGTTTGAAAGGAATTACAGAGCCCACAATATTTTTCTATCATTCTCTAAATGAATAAACGTCCACCAGAAAATGATAGAAATGCAAGAGGATTGAAAACAAGAGAAAAATACATTTTGACCACACACGCCTCATCATTTCTGTAATGCTAGGTCTGAGAAATCTTTGATGTCCAGATCAAACGTGAAACCCAGACACCACGGCACCAGCCGGGGGCGCTATCAAAGGTTGAAAACTCATTGTTTTCAGTACAAGGGAAGGGAAAGACGGCAAAGTGTGAAATCTGGGCTGGGCATGACGTGGATACATGGCGGTGCTACTCAGGGGAACATCCGTGTGATCAAAAGACGGCAATAATGCAGGCCTAACACCTATCTAAATGTCCAGACTTTGTGGAGCCGGGACAACGTCTGTAGTTGCGACCACAAAGGAGCAATTAGGACCAGATGCTTAACACCTCTCTGCAATACGGGGCAAAGTAGGAACACATGGCTGACACATTATTGCCAGCAACCAAGGAGGAGGCGATAGCCTATTGGAATGTAATGACGCAACTGAATTGCCGCCAAAGCATGTTTCATTGTTTCAGGCGTGGCGGGGCATCGGTCAATTTGATTGACACATGAAACTACCGTCCACAGGAAAGGAGGAGGGGTGAAAAGAATTTGGCACTTAATCCATCTGGGTTGTGATATAATAAAACATCCTTACCTATTCCTATTTATTGACTCCCTTAGAAATAAACAATCCCTTACAACTACGGTTTAAGTATCTTACTGAATATAGGATAAAAACTAACCCGTAGGGTAGCTAAATTAATTTGGCCTTATTTCGGCCTATGTACCTGGCCACTCGACTGATTGTAAGACAAAGGCCCAGTGTAGCCATTTTTAGTTCAAGCTAAGAAAGTAAACAGACGTGCGTTCCCTTGTGGGATTTCTTTCCCCGTGCGAGGAAAGGTATTTTGCCTTTTAAAACCATAATTCTCTTCAACTATTGGTATGTTATATCTACATTATTAAGATGTATTTATGTATTACATAGACCAGTATGTTTAATTAAGAATTAGTAGAATAATAAGTCAACAACTCTCTTAAACCAGGCTGGATGATGTTTACCAATGAAACACATGTGGGCGCCACGCTGTAATTTTTCCTATGTTTTACAATTTCTAATCCTTATGTTAAAATCTTTTATAGGCAGTATGAACTTATATCTAACTAATAGTGCCTAACCTATAAATATGTGTACTGTAGAGTATCAACTCTCATGTCAGAAACTCTTTTCAATTTAGGAAAGACTCCTGATTCATACTTCAGAGAAGAAAACTCGTTTCTGCCAATGTCATAGTCCTATGAAAAATAACTTCTATGCAATGGAACTATATATCCCTATCGATGCTTAGAAATCTGCAAATAATCTATGTACTGTAGAGATTGGACTTTAAAGAAACATTTTCTCAGTGTAGGAGCAGACGCTTGATTTCATACTTCACAAGTAGAGAACTGGTGTCTGCCACTTTCAAATATCCTATGTAGTGTAAATGCACTGGTAAGGATGTCTCTGAACTTGTTTTATCCATGCGGGGACATACAAATGATTACGCATATTCCTGACTCTTACTTAGTCAGGGTATAAAATATTGTGCCACATCATAATCTGTAACTTGGAAATATAGTGCTAAATGTTAGTACCATCCTTTTGCTAACAGATTAATAACCACTCCATAGTAGTGAAGAACATATAATCATTTCATAAAATAGTGTTAGGAGAATGCCATGTTTGAGAATATAAATTCATGAACAATTAAAGTTAACGCGTGATGTAAATGCATGTTCGGATAGGATTCAATCCCCATCGCCTCACCGTAGTAGAAACAGAAGCGAAGATTGATGTGAATAAATTGCTTGCAATATTCAGAATACTGGACCATGTGGCATACGGTATTCTAATAAATACCCTCCGAATAATAGCAGTCATTGACAAAATATATCACAGCGGCTACTATCCTCATCTGCGGTACGCAGTGGGGAAAAACAATATATGTTTTAGTTATGGATTAACCCCTGAAGAAAATTCAAAACCATTGGCTCCGGCATTAAATTTTATGATTAAATTATTATGTATGACTATCATGTACTTAATATCAGAGAAATGTACATGTATGTTTTTTTCTGGTATGAGAATTTTCTCTGTTCTGATTGTTACTTTTTCCTGTGGAATTATACATTTTAATGTTGCACCTTGGGATTAGAGGATGTTGATGTAAGAATCCATGTGTATGTCAGGACTTAAGAAGCCAATGTTGAATAGTCTTGACCTAATGATGATTATAGTGCCGAAAGGAAGACGAGGCATTAGAAACCACAGAGATTCTGTATAGGCTATTCTCTTCACGTATGAGAGAGACAATATCAACATATTGGATAGCCAGAATGACTTCACTCATCTAATAGTCCCAGTAACAACAGAACATAAAATAAAGTTAGAAAATACCTTACTCACTATTAAGAGTCAGAATGGCTCTACTCAGCAATGAGGGACAGTGGAACGTGGACACCCACTCCTTTCCCCTTCTCCCCTTGTTGTTTTGTATTTGTGTTTGTAATTGTGTTGTAAACTTTTACCATAACACAGTAGGTTAATGCTCGTGTTGTATTCTTGTCATCCCTTTTCTATAGAAGAGAAGCAGGTGGTGGTTGAATGTGGTGGGACTATATCACTAAACCTGGATCCTGGGTCAACAGCCAGAAAGTGAATGTCCTAACCATAGTCTGCATCTAGAAATACCCATGGACTGCTGCGCTCAATAGCTCCATAGCGAGCAACAGATAAATTCGAAGACAACTGACTGGGTGAGTGATTAAGTCCTATTTTAGTAGGAATATCCAGGATGGACTTCAAGATCTAATAATCTACAAAGATGAAGATCAACAGAGTAACTGACAACAGTGTATCGTCTGCTTTACGTCTGAGAAGTATCACCTATAAGCCTTATCACTCAGCAAAATCAGTGAAACTATGGGACAATCCTACAAGTTACTAAAACTAGCAACAGTGAAAGCCCTTCAACTGTTGGTTGGGTTACCAAGTTAATATCCAACAATGGATAAGTCTTCGAAAGAATGTCTCACAGCTGCAACAGTCAAACATGGAATTCAGCTATTTAACACCAAGTTCTGGCTCAACCAAATGGGAAGAGACACTGAAACAACTTTATAAGCCTATACAAGCAACTTCAGAACCTCTGAACCAGATTACACCAGTGAACTACACCAGATTACCTCAAGGTTCCAAAACCTGAACACATAAAAAAGACCATATGAAAGTAGTTAGCGGAGTAAATGCCTCTACGCCTGCAACCACAGGAATCACCTGATGGCCTGCAACCCTGGATATTTGGTGGAATAATACTCTTCAGTCTCATGCCTGCAGCAGAATCCTGGAATTAATTCCAGATGAACCACATGAATAACAAGCAGACTTGTATGTCTACACTGAAAGTAAATAATGAGTCAGAACTCTGTGCTGGTCCCATGTCAGCCTAAATGTCATCAACTGTGGAATAGGTTATAGACTGATGACTAGGAGGGTGAAAAATCTGTGGGAACAAAATTGAGATTCGGATATTATAAGCCGAGAAGCTGAAAGGTCGGCATCCTTTTCATCGGATATGGTGATATTGGGAAGAACCTTAGTCCAAGACTCAAGATGCATCTCCTGAAGGTATGACCAACCCAGGCCTCAATTTCACACTGACACCGAGCCGTTCGCAACAGAAGATTCTTGAATTCAGCTCCACGGAGGAGATATGTATATGTGGTGTATTTATTTCCTAATAGGGATTATAAGTCGTTCCGCAACAAACTTCAGTGGACATTAATACATGACTGTGAGTATTTATTGCTGTCCCGTATAATTATGGACATTAACAGCTTAGCACTGTAGAGGAATATCCACCCGCAATGCCAAAATGAACACTATAATTAATTAATTAAATTATTAGTATCAACTGCTTTTATGTGGGTGTGTTTTTTTAATCCCATGTATAAAGAGTGTTTTATTTGATAATGGTGTACAACTAAGGGTTATGTAATGGTTTATACATGGTATAGTATTTTGACACCAACTCATTATTTTTAAAATGAGAGAATGGTGAAAGGTGTCAGAAATAAATGTTATGTTGGGGTTCTATGTACTTTGATAATTATTTGCCTTAATTATGAGGGATAATGAAAGTAGACCCAATTTGTGGTTGTTGTGATGTTTGTAATAACATTGTTTTTTTTTTGGGGGTCACTGGGTACTATATTGTAATAATGCAATGAATCCCATGCCTGTCTGAAAATGCATAGTGTTTATTACACATATATATGTAACTGCAGATCTTGAGTTAATACCTGAACTGTTTGTCCAAAAGTGTTGTGTACATCAAGTAAATGTGGTGTCCAACAAGTGGTTGTTTATATGTTGTGAGCAATCAATATCCTTCTAGCACTATAGTTAATTTAAAGGGTTATGAAGTGGGAAGGGAAACCTACACACAGATGCCATTGGTTCAAGGATTGAACTCTTTTCTCCTGGGATTTGTGGTAAATTTCCCTGATCACCCTGCATTCTAACCAGTGACCAGAGAATCAATAATACCCCCTAGACATTTTAGCGAAATATTCTTAGGAATTAAAAATCCACATCCCACATGGGTAAATCGTCCTACATGAAAAATAGGTGGAGCTAACAGGAACTTGGACATAGTAATTAGCTAGCGTGGAAACTAGCCAGGAACGGAGAGAATAAAACTACGAGCAGTGGCCAGCAAGACTCTAGCCGCATTCACAATAGCGTACCAGGGAAGCCGGAATTTTAATTTCTGGTGAGAGATTACCCTCTCGTTTTGTTACTTCGATACAACGTCGTATGACAGGATTTCCTAGCTAAACAAAGGTAATACCATTATTCTGATTAGTTTGTCTGCTAGTCTGAAGGCTTGTGTAGTTTTCTGTGTCTACATATTGTCCCAAACTTTACACTGGTGGATTTTCTTTGTACTTAATGTTCCAGTTCTAGCTTTACGATTTCACTGAGAACTATCTTCTTCTTTCATTCACCACTTGGTTGTCTGATTTGTTGTATGTGATAATTTGGAGAAATCCATTATCCAAGCTACATGAGCGTGTGGCTTATGCATGTACAGGAGATACATTTAAGTTCATCCTGTATGATGTTAAACATTGGGGAGACTGACTACTTAGGAGAAATTCCTGAGAGCTACCAGTCTCTTGATAGCGTCTAATTAACATTGATTATTTGGACCAACACTTTGAGTGCCTACCAAGATTGTGGTGAAACCACTTTGGTTTGAGGAATGGCACCAGTTCACCTTGTCTGCATGATGTCTGCATGAGGACAGACATGACTTAGGACATTTAATATCCCAGACAGATTCAGGGAAGGCATTTAATGTTCGACAGGACTGTGCGACCAGCCCTTCCGACAAGTCAGTATGAATGAATCAGAAAGGGAAAGAGTAAGTGAGGTGAACTTATATGGGAAACACCCCATTACATAAATGTATGTGATAATGTATGTTTTGAGCTATAGATGTTCTAAGTGGTTTTATGAATATATACATATGTATTTATTTATTTAGAACTGATATATGTTGATGTAACATGCCATCATCTATCATCATACCATCATATATTATGACTTGAATGTATGTTTATATGAATGTATAGACATATGTGTTTGAGATGTGTAGACGTAGATACTACCCATCTCCGTTCGTTTCATTCCAGATCTCTTAGGAGCAATGGACAGTCAACAACCCATATCAGGAAGTGACTTAGCCTTGTGAAGGGACCAATTTGGACTCCTTCAATCTGACAGTGAACTGCGTCTCACTGGGGGAAGCATGACCTATGTGACCTCTTAAGTTACGTATACCATAACATAATCATCATCATCATATGATCATCAAGACTAGCAATAATAAACACAGTTGTTGTATTTTAAACTCAGTTGTCTGTATACATTCTAAATGTTGATAAATGTTTGTGTAGTTTAAATATGTACACACATTTGGAGAACATTTAGTGGGGGTTCACACATATTGTCCAGAAGTAGGAAGTTATGTCAGGGAGGGACCTTGCCTATGCAGTCATAAGTAACCAGATTACGTTACATAGCTTAACCCCTCCTTTCTCACACCTGGTGATACCAGGTACAGCCAAATCTATATAGATATATTCTATCTTCAACGAGCCACGTCTTGGCTGTTTTCTTGAGTATCAGGGCCAGTGTCTTAAATCAGCATAACAGACATTTGTTCCACGTTTTCTCTCTGGGATTAGTCAGTGGTAATTAGTCCCTTCTGACAGAGTTAGGGGATCTCAAACTGCATCCTGAACTAACCACCAGTAGAAGATAAAGATTTTGGTTGAGTGGTTGCCCATCTGGGATCTAACCCCAGCCAGTTGACGACATATTGGTGGCTCGTCCGGGATAGAAACCGGGAGTACACCCTAGAAAACTTTGGTTCGCTTGCAAGGAACGAACCTATTTCAAATCTGTTAGTCTGGTATTATTCTTGTTTGGCCCATGGATAGAACCTAGGTCATTCTCACTTACATTCTTAGCAGCATTAGTTAGTTATAATTTATTTCTAATGTAATAGCTTGCTCGATCGTAAGCAAGATTTTGACACATTAGGAATTCTCGTCCACGAGAGAATCAGAGAATAAATTCTAGACTACTGATTTTCATTAATCATTCTTTTATTCTTCCCCCATAACATTTGCTAAGTATTAACTTAGGAATTTGTTTCTAGGGAAGTTTATAGAATTTAAATAACTTAAAAAGTTAATAACGGATAATATCATATGAGTTAATATACATCATTCACCACTGTAGAATTAATAATCACATTAATTAGTGATATTAATTAGTTTATTGATGATTTACTTGATGATTTTTTGATTACATGCTTTATCATTTGATTTAATCATGAATAATTTGATAATGCATAATTACTTCAGTGTATGACAGACTTCTTTGCATCATTTTTCTCACTTAAATTCACTACTATCATTCTCATAGCAGTGTCAGTTCCTCTTGTCACTATCCTGCTCTAGTATAAATCTTACTAGCTCTCTGTAGGGTAATAATATAATTACTTACCTGAGTTTAAGCTGAGAAGATATCATGGATGCACGCACAGATTTCTTAGAGTCCGCTAGAGGATGGGGCATAAGGCTCGGCTTAATAGGAGAGAAGCTAGAACTATTTATTAGATATGAAATAGATTGGTGGGACAAAGAAGATGAACAGATGATGAAAAGACTTGCAGAATTAGAAGCAGATATGCGTCACGAAGCTGAAGAAGATGAGATTAAGAAGAAGCAAAGAGAAACATTGAACGTAGAGGAATCTACCAGCTCGGCCGAGGAAAAGCCAATCACTCAAGCCGAAACTCTGATAGAAAGCGGGGAAGCTGACAGTCACAAAAAAAGAGGCATACATTCCTTTGCACATCCCCATGGCTCAGAAAAACACAAACTTAGGCACAGAAAGGCAGATGCTTCCCACCTCAATTCCGAAAAAGAAACGGAATAGGAGGAAATGTACCAAGAGTACAGTAAACAGGCACAAACGTGAAAAATGTTTACACCGCAATGAAAGCGGATTAGCTGGCTTGGCAACCCAGCAAACTCAGGAAATTCCTAAGACTATCCCAAGGAAAAAATCCAGGAGGAGAGGGATGACCTGAGGAAAACTATTAAAGAGATCGAAGGCGAGACCTTACCCGACTCTGTTATTCCCTTCAGTTCAGAGAAACTTGGAGTGGAAATGAATTCAACTGAGACTGGAATTGATGTAAAACAGGATTCCAGTGTTTCTTTCTGTGTGGCCACACAAGATGAAACAATTATCAGTGTGAATTACTTATCTCAGGTGGGAGATGACATTGAAAATGACACCCCACAACATTCACTTCTATTGGATTTGGCACAAGAAAACCAGACCAGGGAGAGAATACCTCAATTGGACTTGGCACAAGAGAGCCCGGCCATGGAGGAAAAACAAGATCCGGAGGAGAATTCTTACGATGTCAATATCTTGGAGTCTTTCACAAAGGAAATTCAAGATATACAAAGCATTCATGTAGATTATACTACGGACTCTGATTCAGGGACGATAAACATGTCTGCTACCAAGAAAGAAGAAAATACTACTTTGGACAGGATGAAGGTAATACTTATCATCAACACAGCTGAAGCTAACAGGGGATCACAAATGATGGACTCTGCAGTGGAACAAACCAGGAGCGGTTGGTATACTCAACACTCAGGACCTTGTTTACCTTTCACTTCAACCAATGTTGGATGTGGAGAATAATATAATAATAATAATAATAATAAGTCTTTATTTTCAAAGGGTTAAGAAGTGGGCACTCAGGCCCGTCTGACATTCTGCCCTTCTTCTCTATTTCCTCTCATACATTCTTTCATTCAACATCACTTATGAAGCAACTTTTGACAACAAAAGAACATTAAAACGCATGAAAAATAATCAATAACAAATGACTCACTGAGGCAGTGTTTAACATGGGCATTATAAATACCTAAGGAGGGTGTAACGTGCCATACATAAGGGAATGTTTTTTGGCTAGTTGTCGTTTGAGATAAGTTACTATTATTGTCTTTTTTGTGTTGTTTGTTATGGGGGTATGTAGTCTGTACTAAGGTAGTGTTCAAACAGGTTGCGAATGTATGTATCATGATTGGTGGTGTCTTTGATTTCTTGTGGAAGATTGTTCCACAACTGAGCGGCAGAGTATGCTAAGCTTGTTTTATATACGTCTATCCTAGGTTTAGGGACATGAAGTATATTTAGTCGTTCGCTATGTCTAGCGTTATATTTAAACAATGGCCAAAGGTAGCTTGGAGCATTTTGAAATAGGATTTTGTGAATTAGTTTGGTTTTATTAAAAAGCAGGCGCTTGTGGAGTGGCAGTAACCGGAGACGTTTATATAGGTTAGAATTGTCGGTAAGCTTTTCACCATTAATTAAACGCACTGCCCTTTTCTGGAGTGAATATAGGCGTTTTGTTATTGATTTGGAGCATCCATCCCAGACTGTGGAGCAGTAATCAATATGTGTTTGTATATGAGAAGTATAGAATATCTTTCTTGTGTTTTCATCAAGGAAATTTTTAATTTTGGCAAGTTGGTATACTTTTTTGGCTATTTGTTTAACTAGAGCATGAACATGTGAGTTAAAAGTTAGATTTTGATCTATGATAACACCCAGTGTCTTGTGCTCGGTGACACTTTCTACAGGCGTGCTGCCAATGCGCAGCTGAAGAGTTCTCTGAGAGTTTAGAGTGTGAAGTCTTTGCCTGGTTCCTATTAACATAGACTTTGTTTTAGTAATGTTAATTTGCATGCGGTTTGCATGACTTCAGTTAACTACACTATTTATTTCCTGTTGCAAGGATAATTCTAGCACATTGCGATCAACAGCGAGCTGTTTATGTATACTTCTACAAGGAGTGATACAAATTCACAGTTCTTGGGGAACAACATGATTTCTCAAAGCTGGACAACCTCTACTAGCCTTATACTTTCAAACACAGATTCAAAATGAAACTCTGTTGAAGAGGAACGCACCTGGATAAAGAATTATCGAGGGAAGAAAACTCTTAAATCAGGAGGGAGTATACGGACGCCCTACCAAGAAAGAGGCAAGTATAAGTTGAATGCACATCACAACATTATGATGTTTAGCACATTTCCTGCCAAAAGGAGGAGATTAAAGGATTTTATTATGATCTTTGGCCGACGGAGGAAAAGAAAATGGAGCAACATTACTGCGACCAATTCTTTTAAGAAACCACTGATGGCACTTCCTCTGCTTATAGGACAAGGGCCAGAAATTGAGTGGAAAATAACAGTCTCTCTGCGGCGCCGGAGAATCTTGTTATACATTTTGCAATTTCCCGCCATGCTGTCGCGAACGAGAATCGCCATTCCCAAATTTCGTCTGTTGTAGAAACATTTGAAGCCGGCAATTTGGAGTAGCTGATCGCCCAGTCTCGTCTCCTGGAGTGCTACAATGTCGTTCCTGTAAACTAGGGTTTCTAAAATAGAGCCCCGTTGTTTTACACTGGCACAGTTCCAATATAGAATACGGATATTCCTGAGTCCTAGTCGGTGACACTTGAGTCTAAAACGCTTCAAACCTCCACTAGACATGTCCAGTTGGGACAGTGACGATATACAAATACAGGCGTTGAGAGTTCATTCCAGTATACCATTCGTGGTGGTTAATGTTTATGCCCGCAATGCCAGTGTGGACGCCCAGAAGTGGCAGTGCTTAAGTGGCATATTAGGCAACGAGAGAAATGTTATTTTCTGTGGTGACTTCAACGCTAAAGGCAGATCATGGGGAAACACTTCCTCCAATACACAGGGGGAGGAGCTCGAGACTGCACTGGAAACCATCGACCTGGTTTGTATCAACAGTGGCTGTGTCACCAGGACACCAAGCCGTCCGGGCGATGAGGACAGTGCTATTGATCTGGCGCTAGTTTCACCTTCACTAACTACAGTGTGTAGATGGGGTGTCCTAGGACACCATGGCAGCGACCACCACCCGTGCAGCATACTGGTGGAGAAAGGCAGAACCAGGCAGCACAAGCTAAAGGTAAAGACGTTCCAGTATGACAGTACAGGGCAAGATGTGGTGAGTAAAATAAGACGTGACAAGCGCAGAACGTTTCAGGGCAGGAAAAAAAGCTGGGAGCAGCCACCGTGGTGGAGTTTCGAGGTGGAGAAGGCTTGGGTGGATAAGCGTAGTGCTGTAAGGAGATGGCACAATGCCAAGAAGAACAGAGCTGGTCATCCTAGTCCCTGCTTGCACTTAGAAAGAGAGATGCACACACAAGTAAGCTACTTCAAAAAAGTGGTTGAGGTTGTTAAAAGCGAAACATGGGCAGAGGTGTGTCAAAGGGTAAGCACAGACAAGTCACTGAAATTGTCCTGGCGACTACATAAAAGCATGAGTGATGTAGTCAAGAATAAGAGCATTTCTGACTTCCAAGGTGCTGACCTCATCTGGCAGAGGACTGACGAGGACAAGGGCAAAGCCCTCTTTGAACGCTACTTTGAGCAAAGCAACCAGACAGACATGGGAGGCCGAAATCTGGCCAAGGAGGTCACCTCAGACAGATGCAAGGCCCAGAACACTTCGGATGAAGACACAGTGACAGTGAAAGAAATCAAGGCTGTGCTTCGACGATCAAAAAACAGTGCTCCAGGTCCTGATGGCATAAGATACGACGACATAAATAGGTGTACCGACAATGAGCTAGAGAAACTAGCAGACATGTACAACAACAGTATAGGGAGTGCTAGCATCAAGGAGGAATGGTTACACAGCTATCTGATTCCCTTGCCGACGCCTGACAAAGACCACAAAAAAATTCAGGGATATCGAATTATAACCATGCAGAATACAATAGGCAAGCTGCTGGAGAAGGTAATTGCCAGGAAAATATCAAGCCAACTAGAGAGGCAAGGTGTTTTCCCACCCACCCTGGGTGGGTACCGTCCAAAGAGAGAAACCTGGACCAATGCAGCTGTCTTTGCCCAGGATGTCTATGAAGGTTTCCACTCAGGCACTGAAACCGTTGCTGCAGCGATTGATCTTGAGGACGCATACAACAGAGTACCACTGGATTTTTTAATGTTTCAGCTTCTCGAACTAAACGTAAGTCCATTCCTCCTTAGTTGGATCGCTGCAGCCCTCTTCCAACGGAAAGTAGTTTTTAGATGTGGCAGTTGGACTTCGGAACCAACAACAATATATCCTGGCCTACCACAGGGATCACCATTATCTCCGGTACTGTTCAACGCCTACACAGTGATAATCACCAGTGGGCAGATCACTGGACCTGGCAGGACATTGTCATATGCCGATGATGTTTTAGTGTATCGTCAGGGGAAGGATAGAGAGGAAGTTGCTGTGGAACTACAAACCGAACTCAATCGCATAAGTACTAGGTGTGATGAAGCTGGGGCAATGGTCAACCCAACAAAGGCAACAGTGACTTGGTTCTCGTTGAATAATCATATTGTCAATACTCCAACACCAACTGTTATTCTGTGTTCAGAGACGGTGGAAAGAACGCAGGCAATGAATTACCTGGGGATACGGTTTGATCGAAGCCTTGCTTATAATGTGCACATAGACCAGGTGATAACAAAGGCCAAGCGGGGTTTGGCAGCGATGAGGGTGATGGCGGCAGCAAACTGTGAGCAGCGCCATCTATGTCTTCTGTACGAGGGGCTGGTCATATCTGTTTTGGAGTATGCAATGGCAATCCTGACTCTCAGCCATAAGCAGATAGAAAGGATGGAAAGGATACAGAATGAAGCTATGCGCATTATTCTTGGATGTACAAGAGATACAGCATGCAGGGCGATGCGCTACCTTCTTGGTTTTCCTACCATTGAAGAGAGAATACAAGGTTGCAGGGCACGCGCCTACCTCAGAATTAACGCAAATACACAACATCCACTGCATAGTGAAATTAGGAAGGTGAAGGGCAGCAGGTTAAAAAGACGACGGTCGTGGATGGGTCAAGCCGAAGACATTCTTCAACAGGTGTGTTCACTTGAGGACTTAGAACCTGGCGAGGAGTGGGTGCAAGTGCCAACAGACTTCTGCACATCCTTTTCAGTTTGCATCCAACTAGATAGAAAATGCAGACAAGAAAATCCGGCTGCTGTTGAGGCTGAAGTACAAGCGTTGATTTTCGAGAATTCGCTAGACGGTGACGCGGTCATCTACACAGATGGGTCGGTCGTCCGACATGTGAGAAGCTCATGGGCCTTTACAGCTCGGGCCGGAGGGAGAATTGTGAAGGAGGACTCTGGTGCTTTCACTGAAACCACAAGTAGCCTGACCATGGAAGTCATGGCAGTAAGTAAAGCAATAACATGGCTCGAGACACAGACATTCACTAGGGCTTGTTTCCTTAGCGACTCAATGAACATGATCAAGAGGATAGAGGATGGGTCGATCCGAAGAGAATGGTTGCTGCCTTTGGAGCGGTCTCGACTGGCAAAGATTAGTTTCATCTTCGTGCCAGGCATGCGGGAGTACAAGGAAATGAGCGGGCTGACAAGCTCGCAGGTGAGGCTACTGTGGAGGGCGGACGCGCCATGGACCAGGCTGACATTCTGAATGCTCTACGAGAAGTAAGACTTTTGCGAGAACCAAGTGATGACTGTGAATCTACAACAATGGCCAGACTGCGAGAGCAGCAAATTAAAAGAGGGATGGCCAAACAAGAACACTACGCAGGAAGCCAAAGAAGATTTATAAACCAACACAGAACTGGCGTCGTTAGCCGCTACACGTTGAGGGATTTGCGGAGGAGGGGATCCGAGCACTTATGGACTTAATGGTTCGATGTGCAATGAGGATGATCTGTCGACTAACTAACTAACTAACTAACTTGCAATTTCCCGGCTGGGAAAAAAGTAAAACCTCCAGAGGACAGGACATTACCGAGCAATAGACCGGAATCCGACACAACACCAGGAGCAAAGATTTGCAAGATTTATCCTGGGAGGATGGACATGGGATATTTCTTTTGACTCATAGAAAATCCCACTGCCACAAAGAATATTGGGAACCCAGACTTGGAGGCAGTTCGAGAACGGAGAGAACTTAGATACATTCTTGAATGCTGCCGAGGCTCTGTTATAGGCTTCATTAATGAACCTACTTAAATTGGGGAGCTATGTGACGGGACAGCCTCGGCAGCATCATAATTACACAAGTTTGAAAGGAATTACAGAGCCCACAATATTTTTCTATCATTCTCTAAATGAATAAACGTTGACCAGAAAATGATAGAAATGCAAGAGGATTGAAAACAAAAGAAAAATACAGTTTGACCACACACGCCCCATCATTTCTGTAATGCTAGGTCTGAGAAAGCTTTGATGTCCAGATCAAACGTAAAACCCAGACACCACGGCACCAGCCGGGGGCGCTATCAAAGGTTGAAAACTCATTGTTTTCAGTACAAGGGAAGGGAAAGACGACAAAGTGTGAAATCTGGGCTGGGGATGACGTGGATACATGGCAGTGCTACTCAGGGGAAAACCCGTGTGATCAAAAGACGGCAATAATGCAGGCCTAACACCTATCTAAATGTCCAGACTTTGTGGAGCCGGGACAACGTCTGTAGTTGCGACCACAAAGGAGCAATTAGGACCAGATGCTTAACACCTCTCTGCAATACGGGGCAAAGTAGGAACACATGGCTGACACATTATTGCCAGCAACCAAGGAGGAGGCGATAGCCTATTGGAATGTAATGACGCAACTGCATTGCCGCCAAAGCATGTTTCATTGTTTCAGGAGTGGCGGGGCATCGGTCAATTTGATTGACACATAAAACTACCGTCCACAGGAAAGGAGGAGGGGTGAAAAGAATTTGGCACTTAATCCATCTGGGTAAATCGTCCTACATGAAAAATAGGTGGAGCTAACAGGAACTTGGACATAGTAATTAGCTAGCGTGGAAACTAGCCAGGAACGGAGAGAATAAAACTACTAGCAGTGGCCAGCAAGACTTCAGACGCATTCACAATAGCGTACCAGGGTGAGAGATTACCCTATCGTTTTGTTACTTCGATACAACGTCGTATGACAAGATTTCCTAGCTAAACCCTGGTAATACCATTATTCTGATTAGTTTGTCTGCTAGTCTGAAGGCTTGTGTATTTCCTTTTTCTACATATTCTCCCAAAGTTTACACTGGTGAATTTTCTTTGTACTTAATGTTCCAGTTCTAGCTTTACGATTTCACTGAGAACTATCTTCTTCTTTCATTCACCACTTGGTTGTCTGATATGTTTTATGTGATAATTTGGAGAAATCCATTATCCAAGCTACATGAGCGTGTGGCTTATGCATGTACAGGATATACATTTAAATTCATCCTGTATGATGTTAAACATTGGGGAGACTGACTACTTAGGAGAAATTCCTGAGAGCTACCAGTCTCTTGATAGCGTCCAATTAACATTGATTATTTGGACCAACACTTTGAGTGCCTACCAAGATTGTGGTGAAACCACTTTGGTTTGAGGAATGGCACCAGTTCACCTTGTCTGCATGATGTCTGCATGAGGACAGACATGACTTAGGACATTTAATATCCCAGACAGATTCAGGGAAGGCATTTAATGTTCGACAGGACTGTGCGACCAGCCCTTCCGACAAGTCAGTATGAATGAATCAGAAAGGGAAAGAGTAAGTGAGGTGAACTTATATGGGAAACACCCCATTACATAAATGTATGTGATGATGTATGTTTTGAGCTATAGATGTTCTAAATGGTTTTATGAATATATACATATATATTTATTTATTTAGAACTGATATATGTTTATGTAACATGCCATCATCTATCATCATACCATCATATATTATGACTTGAATGTATGTTTATATGAATGTATAGACATATGTGTTTGAGATGTGTAGACGTAGATACTACCCATCTCCGTTCGTTTCATTCCAGATCTCTTAGGAGCAATGGACAGTCAACAACCCATATCAGGAAGTGACTTAGCATTGTGAAGGGACCAATTTGGACTCCTTCAATCTGACAGTGAACTGCGTCTCAGTGGGGGAAGCATGACCTATGTGTCAGAGTCTTGCGTAGAGCAAGATAAGTAGCTCGTTTTCTGGCAAGTGTGAAGCAATATCAAACTATCAAATCACACGAAGTGAATATCCGAAAGTATTATTCACACGCTTTATTTACGCGCTGCATTTATTATCGCACAAACATCGCGCAATGACAATCCATAGCAATCATTACGGCATTAACAATATCACTACAATACATAATAATACATGCAAGCAATAAACATCTCACTTACACGTCAAACTCTTCAAGCATTCGAACCAGTCTCCCACTGTCATACAGGCTAGCTCTCAAGGCAGATTCAAACACGTCTCGCATACCCATGCGACCTCTCCATTCAACAACCTAAGCCCGTCTGCCAGTTCTGGCGTCCTACACGCTACACGCTCACGTCAGCTGGTGTCCCCTGCAAGGTTCACGGGGTGAACTCAATTGCTGTGCGTGGCTGCTTATCCGGGCGTCGTCGAAGACGCCGCGTTCTCTCTGCCGTGTTTAATATCACTCAGGGTTGCGTGTTGTTATGCTGTCTGGCGTTGGTACAGACAACGCGTCGCAACCTCGGATGTGAGACCTTGACACTATGTGACCTCTTAAGTTACGTATACCATAGCATAATCATCATCATCATATGATCATCAAGACTAGCAATAATAAACACAGTTGGTGTATTTTAAACTCAGTTGTCTGTATACATTCTAAATGCTGATAAATGTTTGTGTAGTTTAAATATGTACACACATTTGGAGAACATTTAGAGGGGTTCACACATATTGTCCAGAAGTAGGAAGTTATGTCAGGGAGGGACTTTGCCTATGCAGTCATAAGTAACCAGATTACGTTACATAGCTTAACCCCTCCTTTCTCACTTCTGGTGATACCAAGTACAGCCAAATCTATATAGATATATTCTATCTTCAACGAGCCACTTCTTGGCTGTTTTCTTGAGTATCAGGGACAGTGTCTTAAATCAGCATAACAGACATTTGTTCCACGTTATCTCTCTGGGATTAGTCAGTGGTAATTAGTCCCTTCTGACAGAGTTAGGGGATCTCAAACTGCATCCAGAACTACCACCAGTAGAAGATAATGATTTTGGCTGCGTGGTTGCCCATCTGGGATCTAACCTGAGCCAGTTGACGACAAGCATGAATAATAGCAAGCGTAGCACTAATACTAGCAATATTTGCATCAATAATAGCGATATTCATCATCATCATGTGCCGTGCCAGCTGGCGTAGGCGTTCATGGCTCTCCACAGATCTCGGTCTTTGGTTTTCTGGATCAACTCTGCTGCTGATATTCCTCCATGAAACCGTCTCAATCCATCCAGCATCATTTCTCTTGGTCTGCTTCTGCCTCTCTTCCCCTCGATCTTTCCAGTTGCTACGATGTTCTCCAATGCCTCTCTTCTCATCACGTGACGGAAGAAAGATGTTTGTCTCTGTCTTATTGTTGTATATAATGTTCTAGTTTCATTAGCCTGTCTCAGGCAGTCATCGTTAGTTACTCTGGCAGTCCAACGAATTCGCAACATTCGTCTCAGGAACCACATCTCTGTTGCTTCTAATTTCTTCTTACTTTGTTCATTTACATTCCAAGATTCACTGCCATACAGCAAAACTGGTTCTACATAGCATTTCAGCACTCTCTTTCTTACATTCAGTGATAGTGACTTATTGCACAAGATACTCTTCATTTTCTGAAATGCGGCTTTTGCCTGCCCTATTCTGCTCCTAATCTCTGTTGTACATTTTCCATCTGATGTTATAAATGCCCCTAGGTATCCAAAATTATCCACTTGGTTAAGGATTTTTCCTTCTATTTCTATGTCACATTTTGGTGTCACCATTTTCTTTGATATTACCATTGTTACTGTTTTCTTGATATTCAAGGAGAGTTCTTTCCTTGCACTCTCTGTTACTACAACGTCTAATAATTGCTGTAGGTCTGTTGAATTATCCGCCACCAATACTGTGTCATCTGCATAGCGTATATTATTTATATTATAACCTCCAACTAGTATTCCTGGCATCTCTTTGATCTCTCTCATTATTACTTCGCTATACAGGGAGAAAAGATCTGGTGACAAGACACACCTCTGTCGTACTCCTAGCTTTATCTGTTCGTAACTACCCTCTTTATTTCCCATTTTAATTGCTGCTACTTGGTTCCAGTAAACATTCTTTATTATTCTTAAATCTTGTCCATCAATGTTGATATCTTCCAACATTTTAATCAGTTCATCATGTTTTACTTTATCAAATGCCTTAGTATAATCTATGAAGCACAAATATATGTCTCTCTGTTTCTCTATTGACCTTTCTATTAGTGTCCGTAATGTATAAATTGCATTGTTTGTGCCCTTTCCTTCCACAAATCCATACTGTTCTTCACTAATTTCCATTTTTATTTTATTTTTGTTCTTCTCATTATGATTCTGAGTAGAAGCTTAGTGATATGGTTTATGAGGTTAATTGTACGAAAATCTTCACAATCAATTGCTCCTGGTCTTTTTGGTATAGCTATAAATACAGATTTCAGCATATCACTGGTAAATATCCACTACTGTAAATATCATTCAACATTTTGGTTAATATATCTACTCCAAATTCTCCCACACTTCTAATTCTTCTATTGTGATTTCATCTGGCCCAGCTGTTTTTCCTTTCTTCATACGTTTCATAGCGTCAGCGACTTCTTCTTTCAGAATAGGTGGACCTTCTAAGTTACTATCTTCTGTTAATTCTTCCCTTTCTCCGTCATATAATTCTCTTATATACTCATTCCACCTCTTCATTATAGCACCTTCCTCTAATAATATCTTTCCTGTTTTTGATTTCAAACACCCTGTATTTATTCTTATTTTTCTTCCTGTAAGCTCACTGATTTGTCTGTACATATTTTTGTATCATTAATGGAATTTAATTCAATTTTTTTTGCATTGCTCGTTTAACCAACTTTCTTTAGCCTTCCCACATTTATCTTTTATTTCTTTATTTATCTTAGCGTATTCTTGTTTGTCATTTTTACTCTGTTTTCTTTTGTCCATCAGTTTTAAGATTTCTTCATTCATCCATTTTTTCTTAGCTATTTTGCCTCTCTCCGGTAATACTTCTTTGCTAGTTTGATGAATGGAGTCCCTTAACATTTCCCATTGTTCATTTATATTCTGTATTTTACTATCGCATTGTACCTATTTTTCACAGTCACTATGTATTGTTCTTGCAGTTCTTTATCTATTTTTAGAACCTCTTTATTAAGTCTCATGTTCTTAACCATTTTTTCCCCTCTCTTTAATCTTACTTTTATTTGTCCACATAGTGGTACATGATCACTATTACAGTCAGCACCAGGCATTGTCTTTACATTAATTAAAGCATTTCTATATCTTTTATTAATTAGTATGTAGTCAATTTGGTTGCGTATTTTCTTATCAGGGCTTTTCCATGTGTACAGTCGTCTTTTATGGTGTTTAAACCATGTGTTTCCAATTATCATATCATTGATATTTGCCCATTCTATTAGCTTTTCCCCTCTTTCATTTCTTGTACCTAAACCATAATTCCCCACTACATCCTCCATTTTCCCCTTTCCTACTTTTGCATTAAAATCACCAAGTATTATTTTTATTTCTTGTGATCCAATTTGAGCCATCACCATTTCTATTTCGTCGTAAAAGTGTTGTATTTCTTCATCACTACTGCTTGTTGTTGGTGCATATACTTGTATAATATTTATGTCTATTGGTTTGCCTTTGATTTTTACCATAACTACTCTATCTGAAATACACCAGTATCCATTAATTGACTTGGCTGTTTTTTTCGTCTAATATTATTCCTACACCTTTTTCATGTGTATCCCCTCCAGAATAAATTATTGTGTGATTGTCAGCTATAATTTTAGCCCGATCCCTTCCATCTCATCTCACTAACGCCTAGTATATTCATTTTCATGCTATCCATTCTCTCTTAGAACATTGGTCAACTTTCCTAGCTCATTTAATGTCCTAACATTCCATGTTCCTACCCTAAATTTATTTATTTTAGTTATGATTTTGCCATCAGTAGCTGGATGACGGTCTGGTGTCACCTGTGGCTCATGACTGTCCCTACCGGACGAGGATGTCCTAAGACAGCCATTAACGTCGTTCACTAACTCTGATATATGTCTTGCCATGAAGTCTTGGGAAGATAATGTGGTGGTTTCCCCTTGCCTTCCACATTACATGGTGGTCTTTTTACCTCTGCCTTTGGCAGCCATTTAAGACTGTGAGGACAAATGAGTGCCCTGCTCTGCTCAGCTGCAGAGTTGTCCACTTATTCCGGTGGATACTCGGTCCCCAGAGCTGTGTTAGCCACACCGTAGTGTGTTTCCATCCTCTACCGCGGGGAGGTGCAGTTGGGATTTTCCCTTCCTAAAGTTATGGTCTCTGACCAAAACCCTCCAGTACTTTTAGAGGATAGGGTTTCAACCCCTATAGCAGACAGCCGGACTAAAATGTTGACCTGTCGTCCTTGACTTGGGGAAGTAAATTAGAAGCACCTCTGAAGTCGGAAGTGGTTCGCCTGATGACGAGGGACACTAGTAATAGGGAAAGCTACTCCACACGCAAAGTTCAGTCCAGTGCTACTACAAGTAGTTTGTATGTACTACGCTTGAGTTCAAAGCGAGCGGGCACAAAAGACTAAAGCATTAAGAATATCAGGATAAGTATCAATTATGATTAGAGTAGCATTAATAATAGCAAGAGTAGCATTAATAATAGCAAGAGTAGCATTAATAATAGCCAAAGTGGTATCAATAATAGCCAGAAAAGAATCAATAAAACCAGGAGAAATAGAAGGTATACACTTCGTTTTTCTATTTTTATTCTATTTTTTCTATTTTTTTGTTGTTCTGTTCTAGTTTTATTTTACCCGCTGTCCAATGGTTATTTTGTATGTCTTATATGCTTTTGAATATAATGTTTTTGTCTCTTTTTCGTTTAAGGTCTTAAATTGTTAGCTTAACCGATGACATTTCCCACAATATGCCATGCATGCTTTGAACTTTATTGATATTTAAATACTTAATCCTCCCCCGATGTGTCTCCACCTTGCCGTGGTGGGGGAGCTTGCGTGTCCCATTGACCCCATCTGCTTGCCGATGGATAAAAACTACATATCGGACAGCTTATGGGTTAGGGACCAGACTAAGAGAGACACAACCTGCTGCTCTGCAGGTAGACTGAGGATAGCAGTCAATAGACTAAATCAGGTACACGAAGGCAGAAGACCTTGGTCCGGACAAAACTCTAAGGCTCAATGTCGAGGGCTCTGGCTGAACGCCTCTAAGCCTCGGATCTGAGAGCCAGGCCGATACCCACCTACCGAAAAATAGAGGCTAGATACTGAGCAAGCTACATGCTCAGGTCTGATACATGTTCAAAGGCTCTCAGCATGGGGGGTATGAGGGGTTCCCGGTG
>JACEFZ010020760.1:0-44838 GCA_014155875.1 Cepaea nemoralis
ACTCCAAATGGTGCATAATTCATTCAAAATGAATACTTTGTTTAATTCTACCACACCTGTTAATGTTTCTTTCATTCTTTTGTAATAAAGCCATTAGAACGGGTTTCAAATGAACGTCCCTAATATGTTATCGACCTACGCTTAATTAATTCGAGCCAGTTCATTTGTGCCTGCAGGCAAAAATGACATGGTTACATCGCAGGAATCATGACTACTATCATTATCATCATCATAGCAACTATCATCATTTTTATAATCATAACCACAATCACCATTATCATCATCATAACAACTATCATCATCATCTTCATAATCACTGTTATCATTATCATCATGATCCCCATAACCATTATCATCATTATTATAATAAGAACTGCTATCATCATTATTATAATCATACCAACTAGCATCATTATTATAATCCTTACCACTATCATCATTATTATAATCATAACCACTATCTTTATTATTAAATCATAACCACTATCATCAATATTATAATCATAACCACTATCATCATTATTAAAATCATAACCACTATCATCATTATTATAATTATAACAACTCTCATTATTATTATTATAAACATAACCACTATCATCATTATTATAATCATAACCACTGTCAATATTATTATAATCATAACCACTATCGTCCTTATTATAATCATTACCACTATCATCATTATTATAATCATAACCACTATCATCATTATTAAAATCATAACCACTATCATCATTATTAAAATCATAACCACTATCATCATTATTATAATTATAACAACTCTCATTATTATTATAAACATAACCACTATCCCCATTATCATCATCATAACAACTATCATCATCATCTTCATAATCACTGTTATCATTATCATCATGATCCCCATAACCATTATCATCATTATTATAATAAGAACTGCTATCATCATTATTATAATCATAACAATTAGCATCAATATTATAATCCTTACCACTATCATCATTATTATAATCATAACCACTATCTTCATTATTAAATCATAACCACTATCATCATTATTATAATCATAACCACTATCACCATTATTATAATTATAACCACTATCATCAATATTATAATCATAACCACTATCATCATTATTATAATCATAACCACTATCATCATTATTATAATTATAACAACTCTCATTATTATTATAATCATAACCACTATATTATTATTATGATCATAACCACTATCATCATTATTAAAATCATAACCACTATCATCATTACTATAATTATACCAACTCTCATTATTATTATAAACACAAGCACTATCATCATTATTATAATCATAACCACAGTCATCATTATTATAATCATAACCACTATCATCCTTATTATAATCATTACCACTCTTATCATTATTATAAACATACCCACTATCTTCATTATTATAATCATAGCCTCTATCATTATTATAATAATCATAACCACTATCATCATTATTATAATCATAACCAATATTATCATTATTATAAACATAACCACTATCTTCATTATTATAAACATAACCACTAAATTCATTATTTTAATTGCCAGGGGATGGTTGAGTAGGTGTCACCAGTAGGAATCCGTTTGACTGTTACTGGAAGTGTTGCCATTTTAGTGCTTTTCGCACTAAATTTAGTGCTTTTTCAAGTCATTTAGTGCGAAAATTTTGCTTTTAGCGCGGCCGCGCAAATTTAGTGCTTCACAAAATTTTTTGGGTGCTTTTTGGTGCTTGTTTGGGGTGAGTAAATATTACTTTAAAAATCATTTTGGGAACACTAAAAAGCCGAATTTGAACTGAAGCGAGGGAGTAAAACAGTCTTAGTACGTTACCGCGCAATATTCAACTAATTTAACTCCCTTTAATACGATTTAGCTGAAAGCGAACGCCATCTTGCAGACAAGTCCAAACGTCAATACATTAGCTTGTAATCGAGTTCAAAATTTTATGGTGTCTACATTATCCTTTCATTTAAGCTTATTTGTGTTTCACCATGAGCAAGAAATATTGTCAACATTTCAGAGAACAGTGGCTCAGTGACACGAGATTTCAAAAATGGTTGTTAAAAGTAGAAGGGGATAATACTAAGTGTTTTTGCAAATATTGCAAATGTTCAATTGCAGCCAGGTTAAATGATATTGAGAGGCACAAGAATACAACGAAACATCAGAAAGCCGAACAACCATTCAGTACACAAAGGCAAACAACAATTGCATTTGACAAACTGAAAGATGATGTCAAAGAAACAGAAGGATGCATGTCTTTGTTCATAGCTGGCCATTGTTCGCTTCGCGTTGTTGACCATGTAAGTGAACTCTGCAAGGTACACTTTGGTGACAGCAAAGGTTGCAAGAACTTTAAACTTAGGAGAACTAAGTGCAGAGCAGTTATTTCAAATGTACTTGCACCATATTTCACAACAGACTTGACAGCTGATATTGGCAAAAGTAAATACAGCTTATTGATTGATGAGAGCAATGACATTTCTGAAACTAAGCTACTTGGAGTAGCTATTAGGTACTATTCAGAGACAAGAAAGCAGTTTGTGGTTACTTACTTAGATTTAGTTGAACTGAGTGACTGCAACGCACACGCAACATGCATTGCGTTAAAAGATTGTTTAAACAAGAATGGATTTGAGTTGCAAAGACAAGTTGCACTCGGCACTGACAATGCGTCTGTCATGACAGGTGTAAACAATGGAGTATATACAAAATTAAAATCCGAAGTTCCTCATCTGGTACTAATTAGGTGTGTATGTCATTCCCTTCAGCTAGCAGTGTCACAGGCTGCAGCTGCTTGTCTGCCCAGGAACATAGAGTTTATGATTAGAGAAACATATAACTGGTTTTCTCACTCAAGTCTTCGTCAAGCAAAGTACAGGGAGCTTTTTGCTTCAATAAATGATGGACAACATCCGCTGAAGATTGTTCAATTAAGCCAGACACGACGGATGTCCATTCAATATGCCATTGTCAGAATATTGCATCAGTGGATCGAGCTCAGAACTCATTTTGATGTAGCAAGACTCAACTAGATCTGTTAAACAGCAGAACTTCTACATTCTATGTTTAGCGACATGAAAAACTATGTGTATCTCATATTTCTCAAGCATATTCTCGGAGAAATTCAAAGTGTGAATAAGAAATTCGAAGCAGATATACAGGATCCAACAAAACTACTCAGCGATCTTGTCCAGCTCATTGATTCTATCAGTTCAAAGATTGCTATTCATGGGGGAAAAAATAACAGAAAGTGATGCTATTAAGATTATTTAGATCCTAATCCCAATCTAGGTTATGAGTTTGAGAAAGAAATAGCTAGACTACAAGTTTCCCGATGAGAAAGAAATTCGTGGAAGGTGCATCCAGTTTTTAATAGAGCTATTGACACAGCTGCGTTTACGTACACCCGATCAAGTTCGAGTGTTGCAGTCCATGTCATGTCTTAGTAGAAGTGAATGTCTACAGCCAATGAAGCCCTGTATATTGGATCTTGCTAAAATGTTTGTAGAAGATGCAGCTAGTCTCACCCGCATCGATTTCCAATGGAGAAAACTTCATCATATGCAGTGGACACAGACCTCTGACACACTTGGACTGTGGGCAGAAATAGGCTCATACAGGGATGCCACCGGTGAAAATCTTTTCAAAGATCTTACAGATTTAGCTTTAACTGTGCTCATTTTACCTCATTCTAATGCGGACGTGGAGCGTATTTTCAGTCAGATGGGAGTTATAAAATCAAAATTGCTGAACAGACTGAGCATCAAGAGTTTGACAGCTGTTTTGACTATTAGATATGGAATGAAAAGATATGGCAAATGCTGTCATGATTATAAACTACCTAAGGATATTCTGCGAAAAATTAGATCACAGGAGGACATATACATGTTTCTTTTAATCATCTTCCTCATCCTCATCATCGCAGGAGCAAACACGGCAGGAAATAGCTACAGAAACTGAGAGGAGTTGTTTGACTGGGATTTGGCAGATCTGGAATAAACTTCATTCTAATATTCATTGATAATAATAACTTATAATGTACTACTTTAAAATATTTTGAATGAATACCACCAGTGCTTGTTTTAGGGATTTCCCAAAAAATAGTATTGCAATTTGGTGCTTTTTTTTGGCTCGAAAGTAGTTCTGATTGGGATTTGGCGGATCTGGAATAAACTTCATTGTAATATGAAGTGATAATAATAAATTATAATGTGCTAGCTTGTTACATTTGTAATAAAAACAGTTGGTGTTTTTTTTTTTTTTTTTTTGGGTGCTTTCCAAATATTTGTGGTGCTTTTTAGTGCTTTTTTTGGGGTCGATTTTGGTGCTTTTTCATCGAAGGGAGATGGCAACACTGGAAGCTGTGGCATCAATAACATTAGATCAATACCAGCAATGGAGCTTTTAAATTTAGTTTTGTTTCCAACGTTTATTTCATACAAAGCAATGTATATTTACAAGGTGTAATGTGTGTTTATTTATTTGTGTATATTACAGAACGTTGCCGTTTGTTAGTGTTATGTGTCGCATGCGTTAATAAAACAAATACATGCATATACAGTTATGATAATATGACATTTATGGCATAGTGCATGTAAACATACATTCCTCGTTTCATTTCCATCTCCACAAGTGGAATAAATGTTACCCCATGTCCATCTCTCTCTCTCTCTCTCTCTCTCTCTCTCTCTCTCTCTCTCTCTCTCTCTCTCTCTCTCTCTCTCTCTCTCTCTCTCCCCCCCTCTCTCTCTCTCACACACACACACACACACACACACACACACACACACATTCTGTCTTGATCTATCTCTTGCTTTCTGTAGATAATAGTACATGGATTTCCGTGATCTTGGACAATAACTTT
Source organism: Cepaea nemoralis (assembly GCA_014155875.1). Taxonomy (NCBI): domain Eukaryota; kingdom Metazoa; phylum Mollusca; class Gastropoda; order Stylommatophora; family Helicidae; genus Cepaea; species Cepaea nemoralis. The sequence goes on from JACEFZ010020760.1 coordinate 4,885, forward strand.
TACATTTTCTTTCTATGTAAATTGTGGCTTCCAATTTTTTTTTTTTTTTTTTTTTTTTTTTTGGGGGGGGGGGGGGGGGGGGGGGATTCCATATGCATATATTCATATTAATACCTGTATATCAACACAAAGCCATAATTATATTTACATAAATACCTACACGAATTCACCCATACATGGCTACCCATATATAAATACAATACATGTTAGCCTTTTGTATTCTACAACAATGTTTATATTCATGCTGGGGAATCGTGTTGAATTTAGGCAGAGGGCAAACCGCTGAACGCAAAATTGCCTAGTGACCACCAGCCACTAAACACACCAGGGCAGGTCTCCGGGTCTTACAGCGGACACGCAGCCAGTTTTCACAAAGCCTTTGTGTACCTAGGCCAGAGGAGCTATATATCTCTCTTTAAAGTTGTTTGGGGGGAGGAGAGGGGTGGATCTGTGATTCAAAGCACCCTGGGGAAGAATTTGCGGCGTGTACTATCTGCGCTCTCCAATGCTTGTTACCACCTAGTGAGAAGTGTTCCCAAGTATTAACAAAATAAGCCACACACAGGGCTCGCGAGACGCACACACGTTCTAAAATTTTCCACAGCAGGGACTTGTCTGGGACAGTCCCGTTCACCACTGCTATAGGTTTTAGATTTTATGCCTTGCAGCAGAAACCAAACATCTTCTGTCAAGACGATCGGGTGTAAAACATCTTAGATGTTTTTGATATTATTAACTTTTTTTAAAAATTAATAATCATGGCATTTTTTTCTAATTGCAAGAGTAAATGAAATTAAGGAAATTTACACATTTCAGTCAGGAAAAATAGTATTTGAACATTAGTAAAAATAAGTTTATGTTGTATGTAAGGGAGTTGAACCTTGCCTTGATTCTGCAAGTCCAAACTAATTTTCTGTATTCCGCTAGTGTTTGAAGTAGTTGTGTGTTTGTGTGTGTGTGTGTGTGTGTGTGTGTGTCTTCGGATGTTTTAGGAATAGTGTTAAGAAAGATTGCCTTGTAGATGTCTGTTTGTGTGTGTGTGTGTGTGTGGTGTGTGTGTGTGTGTGTGTGTGTGTGTGTGTGTGTGTGTGTGTGTGTGTGTGTGTGTGTGTGTGTGTGTGTGTGTATTTGTTGTAGAGTTTCCACTGCATCTGTGACTGTTTGACATGTGAAAAATATGTGTTCTTCTGTCTCTTGTGTGTTGTTCCTGCATAATTGGCATTTTCCTATTTGTCTGGATCTGAATGCTAATTTGGGTATTATGGGAGTTATATTAAAAATCAGTCTGTAAGTTACTTCTTTCGCCTTAGATGTGATGTGTTTGTTGAGTAAGTTGGAAAAGGTGGATGTGTAGTCTGATATGAAATATGTTTGTCCTCTTCTGATTCTCAGTTTAAGCGATGGTGCTTGTTTACTAACTAATTGTTTGTATATTTCTCGTGTTGTTTCATTTATTAAATGTTCATGCCATTGTATTGCCTGTATACATGTGTGATAGAAAGATGGTAGTATGCCCTGATAATGTGCTGCTGCATTGTTTGGTTTTGTGAGATGTTTTATTTTGTGTGCTATATAATATAATGCTAATCTATGTTGTTCTGGATGTCTGATAATATTACCTATGTGGCTGATTCTAAGATGCTTTATTTTTGTTTGTATGTCCTGAAGTGCTATTCCTCCTTGTTTCTTATCCTGAATGAGAGTTTTATGTTGTATGCTGTGTATTGTCTTACTAAATATGAAATGTCTTATCTGTTTATTTATGTCTGTGATTGTATGTTTTGGAGGGTTTAACACTGTCACTAAGTATATTATTTTTGGTATGATGTATGTGTTAACTATTATGCTTCTACCAAATATTGTTGATGTTTTGTATTTATACCCGTGTAGCATGTCTGTGATTTGGTGTGATAGTTGTAGCCATGTTTCTCTGTGTGTTGTTCTGGGGTCACATGGAAATGTGATCCCATACAGTTTCATATTGTGTGTATGTGTTAGGTCTGGAGAGAAATCAGACTTTTGTTTCCACTTTCCCAGGCCCATAATTTGTGATTTTTGTATACTAATTTTGGCTCCACTGCTTTTCCCAAAGTGGGAGAAGGTGTGCAGTATGTTTCTGATGGATGTGTTGCTTGTAGGGAAGAATGCAATATCGTCTGCATAAGCAATGACCGTTTGCTCTCCTATTCCCTGTATGAAAGTGCCTTTAATGCTGGTATCTTGTCTGTGTCTGATCTTTTCTAATAATGGCTCTAATCATTTGTGGACATGTTATGAGAAGAAATGGGTTGGAGAACTTAGTGACAACTGGCAAGATCGAGGGGAACAGACCAAGAGGAAGACCGAGAGGAAAATACCTGGATGGCTTGGCCACATGGCATGGACGAGACAGGAACACTGAGCTGATCCACGACATTGGTGATCGAGTGAAATGGCGAGTCATGACCGCCCACGCTTTCCGGCATGGCACATGATTGATTGATTGTTTGATTGTCAGTATATACAGAAGTGGTGATAGTGGGCACCCTTGTCTTACAGATCCTGTCAGCCTGAAGCTAGCAGTCAGTGAATGGTTCACTAAGACTTTGCTTTCATAGTTGTTATACAAAATCTGTAACCACGTTCTGTAGTACTGTCCTATATTGCAGTGTTCTAGGGTTTTGTGCAAATAGGAGTGTGCGATTCTGTCAAAGGCCTTCTCTTGGTCAAAGACAAGAGGGAGAATTGTCAATCTTTCTGGTGTGTGTGCGTTATAATGTCTCTAATGAGGTTGTGTGGTTTTGTATATTCCTGTGCTGTACACTACATGGCTGGTTTGGGTGCACTAGTTTTGGTAAGAATTGTGTGATTTTGTCTGCTAGTGATTTGGTCAGAATTTTGTAGTCTGTGTTAAGAAGTGAAATTGGTCTGTAATTTTTCAGTTGTGTCTTGTCTGTCTTTGCTTTGTGTATAAGTGTTATATAAAATATGTTGCAACTATCAGGGAGTTCTTGTTTGTCAAAGGCTTCTTGATAGACTTTTAGAAGAAGGTTATCTATGATAGCAAAGAACTGTTGATAGAATTCTACTGTTAATCCATCTGTCCTGGTGTCTTGTCTTTGTTGATTTTTCTAAGTGCATGTGTTATGTTTTATAATGTCAATTGTGTGTCCAATATCTCTTTGTCTGTGTCTGATATCTTTTTTGTATATTGTATGAAGCTATCTTGTATTTGTGTGTTTACTGTCTCTGCTGTAAATAAGTGTGTATAGTATTGCTGGAATGCTTCTGTTATACGTTTGGTTTCTGTTTGTGGGATTCCTTGCATGTCTATTATTGTGTTTATCTGTTTGCTACGCTGTATGTTTTGTTCTATGGCCATGTATTGTTTGCTGGGTGTCTCTTGTGTGATGGTGTTGAGTTTTGTTCTAATTAGTGCACCCAGATATCTGTGCTGTTGGTGTTGTTCCAGTTGCATTTGTAATGCATGCAAGTATGGTGAGTTTGTCGGTTTGCTTTGTTAAATGTATTGTTGTTTGTATGATCTGTTCTTGTTGTAGTCTACGCTTGTGTATGATGGATGCTAGTTGTTGTGTCCTGCTCGGCATTGTTTTTTCTTCTTCAGTAAGTCCCAGTATTGCCTAATGTTGTCAGTCGGTATACTGTCAGTGTATGAATGTATCAGGTCTGTCATATATTGTATATATTCTATGTTTTGGAGTAATGTGTTGTTAAATTTCCAGTGTGGTGATCGTTTGAAAGGCTGTGTGGGTGTGTTATTTATATTGATGTGTGCTAGTATTGCTTTGTGGTCTATATACTGGAGAGTTTCTTGAAGGTGTTTAGTTTGTGTTATGTGGTGTGTTGTTGGTACGTATATTCTATCTAACCTGGATGATCTGTTATGTGCATGGTTTCTGTGCGTTGTATCGTGTCTGTTGGGGTGTTTGTGCCTGAATGCGTCGACTAGGTTATGTGTGTCAATTATGTATTGCAATGTATCTAGTTGATTCATGTCGTCTCGGTCAGCTCTTCTTAACTGCGTTTTCACTTCCCCGCCTATTATTTCAGCCGAAGCTAAACAATAATTAAAATCACCTGCTAAAACAACATGCCTCCCTCTGAATGTCTGTGCTAATAGGTTTTCTAAGTGTTCGAAGAATTGTGGTTGGTAGCTGTAATTTGCTGGGGCATGTATGTTGACTAAAGCGTGTGTGTGTGTGTGTGTGTGTGTGTGTGTGTGTGTGTGTGTGTGTGTGTGTGTGTGTGTGTGTGTGTGTGTGTGTGTGTTTCTAACGTTTATGATGGTAATGTCTCTTTGGTCGTCCTTGTGTGTGCCAGTAATTTCCCATTTGTCTGAAGTCTGCAGTATGGCGGTTACAGAACCCGTACGATGTGTCAACAGGCTGAAGCATGAGTGTCTGAGCCCTAATTGTGTAGTGATTTGCTTTGCGTGTGTGTATTCGCGTATGTTTGTTTCTTGTAGGAGAATGAAGTCGAGTTTGTATTTGTGTATGAGTGTTAAGACGTGTTTTTGTTGAAATGTTAAGACTAATAATAATAATAATAATATCATTAGTCATCATAAATTAATCAAAACAAGCAAATTATATTGTTGACTAACAGTAATAAGAAATCAGAGACGAACGAGGTTGTCTAGATGAGATAGTTATTTTTTTCTTGTTGTCTTGGTGCAGACGTGATCTGATTGTAGATGTTAAAACAGTACGCCATCTCGTTCGGTGTCAGTGTCAGTAGTGTTCTTAGATGTCAATTCTGATTTAGTTTTATCATCAAAGGTGTCGTTGCTGATAGTTTCGTCAGTTTTTTTCGGTTTGTCTTTCCTTCTTTTTTGGCGTTGATTTGGTTGGTGAGTTTTCTTCTTCTTCTTCCTTAGTACTGCTTGTTGAGTTTGGACTTAATCATCGTAGTTTTCTTTTTCTGGTTTTGGAGTGGAAAACAGTTGTAAAGGGTTCTTCTGTTTGCGTTTCCAGAATGAAGTTTTCTTGATTGACGTATCCGTTTGTTGTTTTTCTTGTTGTGTGGGCTGTTGTTCAAATTGTTTTCCGCGTTGTTCGTTTTGTTGATGTTGTGCTGGTCCTTGCCTTCTCAGAGGTGGAAAATTTATTACATCTTCTTGTGCCACAACAGGCTTGTTTGTATGTTTGGCTGGACATTTGTTGGACCAGTGGTCGTCCATACCACACACATTACAAGCAGTTCTCCTGCTGGGCAATGTTATCAGAATTTTGCGAGTGTTTTTGGTAACCCCTGTTATGTTTAGATTTATGTAATGGGGGATGTCCTGGACGGCGTTACATAAGGCTCCCCATTTACCTCCAGAGTTTTTTAGTGGAAATACCTCCACATTCGGGTCCCCAGTGGCATGTACGGCGATTGTCTTAACACCCTCTCTCTTCATTGCCGCTGGGATCCAATGCAAAGTAAGTTTTTGCCTTTCTTTGTCTGCTTGCTCCAGACAAATATTGATGTCTGAATTCGGTACTTGTAACTGTATCCGGTGTAGCCTATCGTACAGTTTCTTTTTCTTCTGTGCGTTCATCTGGAGTGTTTTTTCAGATGTGATTGCGGTGTGTCTAGTTAGGCACCCTTGGGTCGAAACCCTCAGGCCAACACATCCGACTTTTAGCATGCTGTTTTGACCAGGTTAGCAGTCCTGGGAGACTCACTTTTGTGGTACCGTCCACATGCCAGCTGTTCAAGTTGGAACAGTCGAAGACTTCGATCATCCCTCAAGGGAAGGCAGGGACAGTCCATAGCATTTTCCGCCATCCAGGGTGGCATCCATAATTGCAGGGCCGACACATAGTGCCCTGGTGCTGGGCTCACCGAGGGAATCGTCACTTCGTGCTCATGGTTGCTTTAAATCCTCACTTCAATATATTGGGCACTTCGTTCGCCCCTGGGCCGTTCCCGCACAAACCAGACCGGTCTGCAGACAATATCCACTCAGCTAGTTGTCGTTTTGGACATGTGCTTTGTCGTTGTGCCCATCAGAGCTGTTCCAGTCACGACAGACATTTGGAAAACAACCTAGTCAGAGCTGTTCCGAACAAGAGGCATTCAGAAACTAGGTAGATTTTCCTAGCACGAGGGAAGACTAGTTAGATCTTTTCCGGTCACGAAAGACATTTCACTCGGACGTAATTGCGTAGTGCCATATTTAATGTGCCGCCCGTGGGCTGGGACTTCCGACTTCGGCGGGCATTTTTAATTAGGTTAGCCTTCCTCGGGTTTCGAGACAAGTTAGACTCTTATTTCGACTTCCACACAGCAAGCTTTTGCCTCGGGCTGCCACGTAATGGATTCGCAAGCCAAGCGTTCCATTTAGTGTCAACGAGACAATTTTTCACCTTTGACTACACTCAATCCATGAGTACGGTTACAGATTTTCATCGGAACGTGCGACCAGGGTGTTTTTCCACTTTGAGTACTCGCTCACGAGGTAGGCTACATGTGCTGCCGGCTCAGCACATTACCTCCATGCGTCTGCGGGCGAGAAACGGCCATGCCCTCTCATCCGGGGATCCCTCATATCCCCCAGCTAATAGCCATCGAACGAGTATCTGCACCAAGCATGTAGCGTGCTCAGCACCTCACCTCAATTTTGATGTAGGTATGTGTCGACCAGGCTCTCACTCCCGAGGGTTTATGGCTTAGAGACGTTCAACCATACCCCTCGGCTGAGAGCCTTAGAGGTTGTGTCCAGACAGATTATTGGCATCATTCGCCTGATTTAGACTGCTATCCTCAGTCTACCTGCAGAGCAACAGGTTGTGTCTCTCTTAGTCTTGTCCCTATCCCAAGAGCTGTCCAATATGTAGTTAATATCCATCGGCATAGCGCTTGGGGTCAGTGGGACACTCAAGCTCCCCCACCACGGCAAGGTGGAGACACATCGGGGGAGATCGTACAGTTTGACATGCATGTCTTCTGTTAAGTCACGAACCACCGTGTAGGTGACTCATACCTGTGTAGACTGGCTATCGCACCTGGCGGCACGCCAGCCAGTCCAGCGAGTGCGCTCGCTATCAACGCTGGAGTCGACTTGGCGGCGGCTCCAGGGCCGGAGAGAGACACAACAATTGTACCTGAGCGATGAAGCAGGTTTTTGTTGAGCACATCTGACGTCAGTGTTAGAGATGAACTTGTCATTTTATATCAATATCCTGTAGAATAACACACTTGAAAATTGATTTAAAATAATACTTGAATAATCCGTCACAGATTTAAGATCATGACACTAACTATGAGAAGAAATGAATTGGAGGACTTGGTGACAACTGGCAAGATCGAAGGGAAGAGACCAAGGGGAAGACCGAGAAGTAAATACCTGGATGGCTTGGCCACGTGGTATGGTCGAGACAGGAACACGGAGCTGATCCACGACTCTGGAGATGGCACAACACGACCGCCCACGCTTATAGGCATGGCACTTGATGGATATATTCGTTGCGAGGTAAAGATTCTGCGCATGTGTCGTCTCGCCGGAAGTCAGGTGTAACTGCACTTTCATTTAGTTTACATTAAAAAAAAAAACTTGTATTGAGTGTTAAAGTCGTTGCAAGGTGTATTGTTCGTGTTATTACAGAGCGTTGCATGTGGAAGTATATGTGACATATGCGCAAAATTTTACAACATTTATTCCCACATTTTTACATTTGAAATGGGGGTGGGAAGGTAAAAGAAAAACAAATTATATTTACATCATATGAAATATGAGTAATAAATTAAATACTTAAGCATGTATTGCTATGTGGTGACTGGATCATCATCATCATCATCAGCGTCATAAGTATCACTTAGTTTAATTTTTTTTTTCTTTTTTCTTTTTTTCTTTTTTTTGGCCTTTATAAAAAGGCCTGACAATTATATACTACATTCAATAATATCGAGATTCACTAGTTTAAATCAATTTAATAATTGATACGTTGTGAAGAGAAACCAGAAATCAGGTCGTTCATTGGGGGGACAGTCGTTAACATCGTGCACGGAGCTTGCAGTATTGAAACATTGTATATATTGCATTAACAAGTACATTTTATTCATTTTTAGCAGTAAAAGTATTTGAAACTTTAGGATGTCAAATTATTGTGTTAACTGTGCATAAGTGGTGTCATTATATTAAACATTTAACAATTAATGCAACTAATTGCTTCTGTAGAAAAAAAACGTTGGCGAGTTATGTCCCTTGCAAACAATAAAATGAATATTATGTTCCCATGAAAAAGAGGTATTTGTTTCCCCTTAAATTTCGCTTACCAAGTGCACAGGCCGTCGAGAGCACGCACGATAGCTAATGGTTAGCCCGTAGATCATGTAATTGAGTCCCCACTATTGCTCCCGGGTTGACTCAGCTGAAACTAAGCACCATGAAATGTTCTGGAAAGTAAAGGCGAAGTGTGCGCTATTGAACACATCACCCATTGAATGCCAATTGTGTTACAAAAATGTGGCACTGCCAGCTGAAGGGAATGACATACACACCTAACTAGTACCAGATGAGGAGCTTCGGATTTTAATGTTGTATATACTCCTGTCGCGAAACGCAAGTGGGTCTCAGAGGGACAACACAGTACCCACTCTGTCCCACCCTCGTCTCGGTGGCTAGTCCACATTTTAAGGCGGGTGAGGGGGGATTTCCGAGTAAAAAAAAGAGTTAGGACCGTCTTCTGGGTCCTTGAGATGTTATGTATCGGGATTGTCATGAACTTCACGGGTCCCGAGAATCATCACTCAACTCTTTGAGTGTGCGTAGATCTTTTCTGTTGTAAATCGCACATTCAGATAAAACTCGGGGAATGCTGAGTTGCCTTCACTGTCGTGAGGTAATGCTCGGAGATCTTCGGCAGGTTCCGTGAGTGTGTCCTTCCGGGACCTGACACGAAGAGGCCATTCGGTAGCAAGTCATCAAGAAGGGAGGGCGCTTCTATAGCCAGCTGTACAATTGGCATCACAGGGAGCCGGAGAATGTTCTACAGCGGTTGTTGTTTCTGTTGAAGCTATCCTTTCATGGTCGTGTCCACCAGCTGTAATCTATGCAACTCTTGTGGAATCAGGGATTGATCTACAGTGGTGACATTGTTGTCCTGGTGACGAGAGGCCGTGTCTTTGACCAGTGCCATATAGTGCGTGCAGGCGAGATGACGTCATAGAAGAAAGGTTGAAATCTCGACAGAAAATACACGGGAAATCTAGGAGACACTTGGATACCGAGAAATACATCAGAGGACAACTTGGGATCACAACAGAAGGACAGGGACGGGGAAATATAAGAAGGCCGTGCACAATTCAAATGTTGGCTAGGGACTAGGTTGGCAGAGAAAACAGTGGCTGCGACTAAACTAGTAGAAGGAAATATTCAGTGACTGCTACACGTGTCGCTACAGAACCAACGGACTAAACTAGCAGCAGAAGAAGATATTCAGTGACTGCTACACGTGTCGCTACAGAACCAACGGACTAAACTAGCAGAAGAAGATATTCAGTGACTGCTACACGTGTCGCTACAGAACCAACGGACTAAACTAGCAGAAGAAGAAGATATTCAGTGACTGCTACACGTGTCGCTACAGAACCAACGGACTAAACTAGCAGAAGAAGATATTCAGTGACTGCTACACGTGTCGCTACAGAACCAACGGACTAAACTAGCAGAAGAAGAAGATATTCAGTGACTGCTACACGTGTCGCTACAGAACCAACGGACTAAACTAGCAGAAGAAGATATTCAGTGACTGCTACACGTGTCGCTACAGAACCAACGGACTAAACTAGCAGAAGAAGAAGATATTCAGTGACTGCTACACGTGTCGCTACAGAACCAACGGACTAAACTAGCAGAAGAAGAAGATATTCAGTGACTGCTACACGTGTCGCTACAGAACCAACGGACTAAACTAGCAGAAGAAGGAGATATTCAGTGACTGCTACACGTGTCGCTACAGAACCAACGGACTAAACTAGCAGAAGAAGATATTCAGTGACTGCTACACGTGTCGCTACAGAACCAACGGACTAAACTAGCAGAAGAAGATATTCAGTGACTGCTACACGTGTCGCTACAGAACCAACGGACTAAACTAGCAGAAGAAGATATTCAGTGACTGCTACACGTGTCGCTACAGAACCAACGGACTAAACTAGCAGAAGAAGATATTCAGTGACTGCTACACGTGTCGCTACAGAACCAACGGACTAAACTAGCAGAAGAAGAAGATATTCAGTGACTGCTACACGTGTCGCTACAGAACCAACGGACTAAACTAGCAGAGAAGAAGATATTCAGTGACTGCTACACGTGTCGCTACAGAACCAACGGACTAAACTAGCAGAAGAAGAAGATATTCAGTGACTGCTACACGTGTCGCTACAGAACCAACGGACTAAACTAGCAGAAGAAGATATTCAGTGACTGCTACACGTGTCGCTACAGAACCAACGGACTAAACTAGCAGAAGAAGATATTCAGTGACTGCTACACGTGTCGCTACAGAACCAACGGACTAAACTAGCAGAAGAAGAAGATATTCAGTGACTGCTACACGTGTCGCTACAGAACCAACGGACTAAACTAGCAGAAGAAGAAGATATTCAGTGACTGCTACACGTGTCGCTACAGAACCAACGGACTAAACTAGCAGAAGAAGAAGATATTCAGTGACTGCTACACGTGTCGCTACAGAACCAACGGACTAAACTAGCAGAAGAAGATATTCAGTGACTGCTACACGTGTCGCTACAGAACCAACAGACCCACCTAGACATGTGTTGTGCAGAGCAGCAAAGCCAACGATGGGCAGAGCGACAGAAGGTCGATTGAAGATAAACGAAGGTATAATATTTATTTAAACAGGTTAGTTGTTTTGGATTCTCAACATGTTCCTGTCAATAGAACTTAGGTCCAGCCTGGCGGCAACAGGCCCCTAAGGACGGACATCACTGATAGACATCACTGGCAGGACATTGTCGTATGCCGATGATGTTTTAGTGTATCGTCAGGGTAAGGATAGAGAGGAGGTTGCTGTGGAACTACAAACCGAACTCAATCGCATAAGTACTTGGTGTGATGAAGCTGGGGCAATGGTCAACCCAACAAAGGCAACAGTGACTTGGTTCTCGTTGAATAATCATATTGTCAACAATCCAACACCAACTGTAATGCTGTGTTCAGAGACGGTGGAAAGAACGCAGGCAATGAATTACCTGGGGATACGGTTTGATCGAAGCCTTGCTTATAATGTGCACATAGACCAGGTGATAACAAAGGCCAAGCGGGGTTTGGCAGCGATGCGGGTGATGGCGGCAGCAAACTGTGAGCAGCGCCATCTATGTCTTCTGTACGAGGGGCTGGTCATGTCTGTTTTGGAGTATGCAATGGCAATCCTGACTGTCAGCCATAAGCAGATAGAAAGGATGGAAAGGATACAGAATGAAGCTATGCGCATTATTCTTGGATGTACAAGAGATACAGCATGCAGGGCGATGCGCTACCTTCTTGATTTTCCAACCATTGAAGAGAGAATGCAAGTTTGCAGGGCACGTGCCTACCTCAGAATTAACGCAAACACACAGCATCCACTGCATAGTGAAATTAGGAAGGTGAAGGGCAGCAGGTTAAAAAGAGGACGGTCGTGGATGGGTCAATCCGAGGACATTCTTCAACAGGTGTGTTCACTTGAGGACTTAGAACCTGGCGAGGAGTGGGTGCAAGTGCCAACAGACTTCTGCACATCCTTTTCAGTTTGCATCCAACTAGATAGAAAATGCAGACAAGAAAATCCGGCTGCTGTTGAGGCTGAAGTACAAGCGTTGATTTTCGAGAATTCGCTAGACAGTGACGCGGTCATCTACACAGATGGGTCGGTCGTCCGACATGTGAGAAGCTCATGGGCCTTTACAGCTCGGGCCGGAGGGAGAATTGTGAAGGAGGACTCTGGTGCTTTCACTGAAACCACAAGTAGCCTGACTATGGAAGTCATGGCAGTAAGTAAAGCAATAACATGGCTCGAGACACAGACATTCACTAGGGCTTGTTTCCTTAGCGACTCAATGAACATGATCAAGAGGATAGAGGAGGGGTCGATCCGAAGAGAATGGTTGCTGCCTCTGAAGCGGTCTCGGCTGGCAAAGATTAGTTTCATCTTCGTGCCAGGGCATGCGGGAGTACAAGGAAATGAGCGGGCTGACAAGCTCGCAGGTGAGGCTACTGTTGAGGGCGGACGCGCCATGGACCAGGCTGACATTCTGAATGCTCTACGAGAAGTGAGACTTTTGCAAGAACCAAGTGATGACTGTGAATCTACAACAATGGCCAGACTGCGAGAGCAGCAAATTAAAAGAGGGGTGGCCAAACAAGAACACTACGCAGGAAGCCAAAGAAGATTGATAAACCAACACAGAACTGGCGTCGTTAGCCGCTACACGCTGCGGGATTTGCTGAGGAGGGGATCCGAGCACTTATGGACTGAATGGTCCGATGTGCAACGAGGATGATCTGTCGACTAACTAACTATCACTGATAGAATCAAAACGTGACTGTGAACTGTTATTAAATTACATTTTATCGATCTTTAGTATGGCAGTTAACTTCGCCCTTACCTTGCCGTTCCAGCTTTGAACGTTGCTCATTTGTTTTACGAGTTTGTCTCGAGCCAAAATTATTGACATGCTATTTCGATATTTGAGTTATCAGTTATGAATACGGGAGGAATAGCATGGCAACCAGCTGTATCATGTTGTACCTTTGAGAATCCAGAGTGGACCTACAGCCCAAAGCTTGATGAACCTACCGGGTCGCTGTCTGTTGTATGGTTGTTCCTAAGTTTTAATGGTAACACACTTTTATACTTGGCGTCGCTTAACTAAAGTCTGTGTTTCAGTTGTGGGTTAATTCTTGACCAGGCCGGGCGGTTGCGCCGTAGCCTGTGTTCTGACCGAGATGTACAAGTTGACCTCGGGTCAGGGGACACCAGCTGTACGTTAAGTATTGACCATGCAGGCTAGCCAGTGTAGTGAGCCTGTGTTTTGACCTAGATTAAGCGGAGGCCAGTGTTCAGCAGACAAGACGGAATGTATTGTGCGAGCCAGCTCAGTGGAACAGTCTGGTTGAAGCGAATTATTAATACATTCGACGCCCTATCTCAATAATTGGGTACATGAGGGAATTATTGTTCTGACAGAAGAATTCCTCTTGAACAGCGCTTTAATTTGATTCCCTTAATGGATGAGGTGACATTAGTACGTTTCAATCATCATCAGGTGGCTTAGGAAACAAGTACTTGTCAGTCAGCCTCGTGTGACGCGCGAGAACCACATGCGTTTCTCGTTAAGGTGAAACCCAAATATGTAGGAGGCTATAAGCTGTGAAGTGATTATCGCCACATAGGCCTGTTGTTATTTAACTGGGCTTAGTCTGAAGGGGGAAGATATCTTCACACCTACTAGGGATTTAACCTGGGCCAGTGTAGCGGTGGGGAGACACCCACTCATGTAACGCGTGGGTATTTCATCAGTGTTGTCTGACTCCATTCTTCCTTTGATGAGAATGGAATAATTGTCAGGCGGGTCTATCTTTCTATTGTCTCTATACTGTCATCGGAACCAGATTGTTTGGGATGGTGGATTTGACACAATTCCTAAGCAGCCAAAGGAATGTAATCATGTGATGATTGTCTTTATATACACATACACCCATACACAACAGAAATCCAGGTATCCGAGGCAGAAAGGCGGAAAGCGACAAACACAAGAACACTAAACTCTTTTGTTGTTTGTTTGGTCTTTAATTCAGTATTTCACGTTAGTTACCATTGCAGTCTGAGCATCTTCCGTTAACCTTGGAGGTGGCATAGAATACTTACATGAGATACACTCGACAGACGGTGCAGAGAGCAGAACCCTGCCGCTGTCAATGCAGAGGTTAACGCGCTCATCTATGAACACTCAGATAGCCCCGATGTGCTCATCTATACAGATGGATCTGTTGTAAAGCAGCAGAGAAGTGCGTGGGAATTTACAACCCGTTCAGCGGGCCGAACCGTTCAAGAATCCAGTGGTGCCCACTCTATGACCGCGAGCAGCATGACGATGGAGTGATGGCAGTTACACAGGCTTTCATATGGCTTGAATCACAGCATTATACCAACGTGTGTGTACTAAGTGATTCAATGAGCATGATTCATAAGGTCGAAGCTGGATCTGTACGTAGACAGTGGACTGAGTCGCTGCGGAAGTCTGTTGTCCGTAAAGTCACCTTCATCTTCGTCCCGGGACATGCGGGAGTCGAGGAAAATGAACGAGCTGGCTCTGCACCCCCTGTAGATGGCCAACCCATGGATCGTGCCGATGTTATTAACGTCCTCAAAGATATGGCGAGAACATAAGATTTTGAAGTCAGTGATTCCACATCGCTGTCCAGGATGAAAGACTTGGGAGTAAGAATCGGCACAGCCAGACGCGAGAGGTACATCGGGAAAACAAAGCGCTTCGTCAACCAACACAGAACTGGCACTATTAGCCACCGGACGCTGATGCATATGCTGGGGGGGGGGGGGGGGGGGGGAGAGATCTGAGCACCTATGGACATGTCCGGAGTGCAATGAAGATACCCCAACTGATAACTGATAACTGATAACTTACCTGAGATATCCTGATATGCTTATCTACTTTTCTGATGAGACAGATTGTGATTAAGAAAGATGATCTAGACCATTACACTTAAGGATCTTCATAAGAGGTATGGAACTTTACCATCCTTAGGAAGGGACCCTGTCCTATATCTACTATCTACTAGATATGAGATGGTAGGGAATGTGTCATCCTATCTACTATTTATCAGGGATGAGACGCCTGGCTGAAAAGCTACTGGACTTAAGTTTGTTTTTTTCCCCCGCGTTTCCATCCTGTTTCAGGATATTGCGGTCAACACCAGCATCTTTCAGCTGTATGTTGATTCCTAGGCTAGATTACGCTCATCAGCACGCCACGACTTTCTGAGCGACCGGCTCCATACTCTCGTAAGTCACTGGCGCGACTCGAACACCTTCAAGTTCTCGTACGCTCACGTCAACCACGAGAGTATTCGGGGTTACGGAGAAAGCTGCTAACCCTCAACCAGGGAGACCGGACTTAAGTTAGGATTACTAAATGTTGTAACCTAACCTGTCTATGAGATATGTCTGGGAGTTCAGACATACGATAGTGGTCTGAACTCGAGGGGCTGAACACTGAGGGGAGGGAAATCTGTGCTGAGAATTTATGGAGGATGTATTATGCCAGGGTATGATGGAGTTGTGAACCTGTCCTGTTCTTGCTTGCAGGAATCCCTTTGCTGTTAACTGGGAGCAGTGGGCAGTGCCTATTTGCGGTTGACGAGTGCTGTGGGCTGTTGCTGTGTGGAAGAGCCCGAAGGCATCATACAGGATCAGGTGACTGTGTCATTGCCCTGTGGTTACAGACTCACATTCAATCATGCACGGACAGAACACCCGTGGGATGATGAGATCGTCTACCAGACTACTCTCACCCAGTTTTTAATAGAGCTATTGACACAGCTGCGTTTGCGTACACCCGATAACGTTCGAGTGTTGCAGTCCATGTCATGTCTTAGTGGAAGTGAATGTCTACAGCCAATGAAGCCCTGTATATTGGATCTTGCTAAAATGTTTGTAGAAGATGCAGCTACTCTCACCCGCATCGATTTTCAGTGGAGAAAACTTCATCATATGCAGTGGACACAGACCTCTGACACACTTGGACTATGGGCAGAAATAGCCTCATACAGGGATGCCACCGGTGAAAATCCTTTCCAAGATCTTAAAGATTTAGCTTTAACTGTGCTCATTTTACCTCATTCTAATGCGGACGTGGAGCGTATTTTCAGTCAGATGGGAGTTATAAAATCAGAATTGCGGAACAGACTGAGCATCAAGAGTTTGACAGCTGTTTTGACTATTAGATATTGAATGAAAAGATATGGCAAATGTTGTCATGATTATAAACTACCTAAGAATATTCTGCGAAAAATTGGATCACAGGAGGCATATACATGTTTCTTTCAATCATCCTCCTCATCCTCATCATCGCAGGAGCAAACACGGCAGGAAATAGCTACAGAAACTGAAGAGGTTTGACTGGGATTTGGCAGATCTGAAATAAACTTCATTCTAATATTCAGTGATAATAATAAATTATGATGTGCTACTTTATAACATTTTGAATGAATACCACCAGTGCTTGTTTTAGTGATTTCCCAAAAAATAGTATTGCAATGTGGTGCTTTTTTGGCTCGAAAGTAGTTGTGATTGGGATTTGGCGGATCTGGAATAAACTTCATTGTAATATGAAGTGATATATAATATATATTATACTGTGCTACCTTGTTACATTTGTAATAAAACAGTTGGTGCTTTTTTTTTTTTGGTGCTCCCTAAACAAAATTTGGTGCTTTTTAGTGCTTTTTGGGCCTTTTGAGCTCATGGGCCTTTACAGCTCGGGCCGGAGGGAGAATTGTGAAGGAGGACGCTGGTGCTTTCACTGAAACCACAAGTAGCCTGACCATGGAAGTCATGGCAGTAAGTAAAGCAATAACATGGCTCGAGACACAGACATTCACTAGGGCTTGTTTCCTTAGCGACTCAATGAACATGATCAAGAGGATAGAGGAGGGGTCGATCCGAAGAGAATGGTTGCTGCCTCTGAAGCGGTCTCGGCTGGCAAAGATTAGTGTCATCTTCGTGCCAGGGCATGCGGGAGTACAAGGAAATGAGCGGGCTGACAAGCTCGCAGGTGAGGCTACTGTTGAGGGCGGACGCGCCATGGACCAGGCTGACATTCTGAATGCTCTACGAGAAGTGAGACTTTTGCAAGAACCAAGTGATGACTGTGAATCTACAACAATGGCCAGACTGCGAGAGCAGCAAATTAAAAGAGGGGTGGCCAAACAAGAACACTACGCAGGAAGCCAAAGAAGATTGATAAACCAACACAGAACTGGCGTCGTTAGCCGCTACACGCTGCGGGATTTGCTGAGGAGGGGATCCGAGCACTTATGGACTGAATGGTCCGATGTGCAACGAGGATGATCTGTCGACTAACTAACTAACTAACTAGTGCTTTTTGGGGTCGATTTTGGTGCTTTTTCATCAAAGGGAGATGGCAACACTGGTTACTGGCTGGATTCCGTTCGTCTTCCAGGAGTTGATCTCTGCAGTTCCGAGTCTTCCAACCTGTTACCAAACTCCACCATTTCCTTGTTGTCTATGGATTCTTACTCTGCTTGTTAATGGTTATAGTTATCATTGTATCTACCAATCAAATGCCACCTGTGCCCTTTCACTTCTTCCTCCATTTTAGAACCAGGAACAAAACTCTCAAAATACTTCACAGTACACCGTAATGTTTCTCATTATACACGGTGTTTGTAAAGTCTCACTACATTTTGTATATAGAATGGATTTGAAAAATGAAGTGCATGACGCCATAAAAATGTGCTAAAAATTCATTAAATTAAGTTACAATAGTCACTGCTATGGTCTAACGCTGTTTATGGGAAGCTGGATAGTACCAGTTAAGTATTTGTTATAACAGGTGTTGGAAATATCCACCACGGGCTTCAAGATATGACTGTACACGTCTCTTCATATTGTCAAATACCTTCTGCAACGTGTCTGTTGTTATTTCCGTGTGTATCGATCGCCATTTCGAAACACGTGTTCAACCAAAATAATTCTTTCTTCCATTGATAACATATTCTGTTTGGAGTGCAAAGAATTACACCAGTAGACGACAGCCATTCTCTGCACGTGCTTCATTTTTCTAATTTGTTCTACATAAAAAGTGCCGTGAGCCTGTACAAGTACCCTGTATATTGTTTCGATAAATTGACAATTGTATTCTCGGTAAAGTCAAAGACACTTCACACTCATCCAGGGTAATGACTACTTAAACCATTCTATTCTAAAAGATTATTCACATGGCGGAAATCTGTGATTTGACATGGCCAGTCTGGATTCTGATCCGTGCGTTTCCTACGACGGTCTCGGCTCGAGTGTCCCGTTTTCAAGAGCCCTTTCTCTCCCGAGCTCATGGAAGCGTGTAATTCGCTCAAAGTGCTCTGCGCGCTTAAAACGTGACATAAGCTAAATTTTGGCTCCTGTAATTAATCATAACCACTATCATTATAATTATAATCATGACCACTGTCACCATCATTGTAGTCATTACCACTATCCTCGTTATTATAATCATAACCACTATCATAATTATTATAATCATTACCACTAACATCATTACCACTAACATCATTACTATAATCATCACCACTATCATCATTAACATAATCATAACCACTATCATCGTTAATTTATCATTTATCACTATTAGCATTAATATAATCATAACCACTGTCATCATTATTAGAAATCGTCATTATTATAATCATTACCACTATCCTCATTATTATAATCATAACCATTGTCATCAATATTATAATCAGTACCACTAACATCATTACTATAACCATCACCACAATCATTATCATTATAATCATTATTATCATAATCAATTATCACTATTATCATTATTATAATCATAACTACTATTATCATTATTAGAATCATAACCACTATCATCATTATTATAATTATTACCACCATTACCTTTATCATAACTATAATCACTATCATCATTGTTATAATCATTACCACTATCACCATTATTATAATCATAACCACATTTAGCATTATTATAATCATAACCACATTCAGCATTATTATTATCATAACCACATTCGTCATTAGCATCCACGATCATTATTATCATTACTGTCATTATCTCATCATCATTGTCAGTAACATCACAATTGTCGTCGACATCATCATCATCACTATAATCATCATATCACCACCATCGTTATCATTGTTACCACTACCACTGTCATCATCGTTATCACTATCATATCACCACTGTCATTTTGTTATTATCACCATCACATCACCACAATCTGCATTATTATCACTATATCTTCACCACTATCATCATTAGGATCACCTTCACATCGCCACTATCATCATAATCACATCTCCACAATCATAATCATCACCACCACTACATCATCACTTGCATCCTCATTATCACCATCACATCATCACTATCATCTTCATTATCATTATCACATTATCACTACCATCCTCATTATCATGATCACATCTTCACTATCATCATCATTATCACCATCACATCACTATCATCCTAATTGTCACCATCACAGCATCACTATCAACATCATTATCAACACATTACCACTATCATCATCATTATCACCTTCAAATCACCACTGTCATCATCATAATTTGTTACAACCGAGCCAAAGTGAGGATCTCGATTTCTTTATCTCAGTGTAACAACCGAGCCAAAGTGAGAATCTCGATTTCTTTGTCTCACTGTTACAACCGATTCATAGTCTGCACACACAAATGTTTGCATATCCTTTACAGGACATCGCTGTCAACATCAGCACCTTTTAGCTGATTGTTGATTTCTTGGCAAGATTACGCTCAGTAGTTTGCCATTGTTTTCTGAGCGACCGGCTCACATACCTCATAAGTTAACGACCCGGTTAGAACCGCTACCGATTCTCGCCGTCGTCACGTTACTCGCGAGAGTATACGGGATTACGGAGAAGGTCGCTAACACCTAGGCCAGGGAGACCGGCATAGTCTGCACAACTGATAGAATTTACCTTGTCAGCGGGTAATGTTATCTTTTTTTTCTTAAGCCGTTTTGTCCAGACAAAGAATTAATGCCTTCGAAATGTAAATATATAGGAAACTGATAAAGATTGAAATGTGAATCTACAGAAAACAGATATCCATTCACATGTGAATATATAGACAACTGAGATAGGTTGAAATGTGAAAATATAGAAAACAGACGGGTTGAAATGTGAATGTATAGAAAAATGAGATGGGTTGAAATGTCAACATATAGAAAACGGATACGTGTTTAAATGTAAATATTTAAAAAAAAACAAAAAACATTGAGATGGGTTCACAATGAATATTTATTTTTTTTGACGTAGATAGGTTGACATGTGAACAAATAAAAAACTGGCATGGATTCAAATGTGAATATATAGAAAATTGAGATGGGTGAAAATGCGAATGTATTGAAAAAGTAACAAGGGTTTAAATTTGACATCTTCCCCCAGGTCGACCTAACTGGGTAAAGACAATGCTCTGGGCAGTAAAGGAGCCAATGTGATATTGTTCCTATTACCCATAAGTACAGAATGGTCTATAAATACACGTGATTAGCACCATATACCCAATAAATCTCCAAGTGTGGAAAAGGACTCTTGAACTTTTTGCCTTCCCGTCATCCGCTTGGTCCCGGGATCCATCAGTGAAGTAGCAGCACCGGAACCTTCCAAGCATGTCGTAAGATAACTAAGGAGGTTTGGCCACTATTAACGATTATTGTTTCAAAAGGCTGCGTGGTGTATTTCCCCAAATTGGTCCTTCTTAGCTAATGAAAGTTAACGTTGCCAAGCACCTTTCATGTGTTCTTCTGCTGTCTTCTTTCACTATGTATCGCTATTGGGTTTTAGTTCTTCAACCAACTCACTCCACCCCCCCCCCCCCATAGCTATAGCATGCAGCTCCCCCCCCCCCCCCAATGTCCTCATAAGAATATTCATTTCTGTCTCTTCTGTTCTTCGTGTGATTTACGTCTTCTTCTATGTCCTGTGTCCCGTAGGGATGCTCCATGCGTAGTGGTTATGCCGGATGCCTCGCGCTCTCAAAGTTATAGATTCGACTCCGCCCTACTTCGTTCGGTTCACGAGTCCAGTTTTCTCGGAGACTCCTGAGGGTAGTCGCTGCAGCTACGGAGTTTGTGCTTTGTGCGACACTTTTGGCGGGACGACTTGAGGAAATAGACCTATTTTTAAACCCCCTTTTCTTTTGCCCTGTAAATTCCAGACAACAGTTTTTTTTCTGGTTATACGTGACATCCTTTGGTGAATTGCATTGCATTATTTCGCCAAGCCAGTAGCTCAGTACATCCGACTTGGGCAAACTTTTGTTGGGGTTTGCTTTTCCTAAGCTTTGACTGTCCTCAGCCTACCTGCAAGGCAGCAGGCGTGTGTCTCTATTCATCTGATTTCTAGCTCTTCCGGTTTTATAGTACATCCAATCTCGTAATTTAGCTATGGATAATTTTCAGAAATGTCCGGGCATTGGAAAGGAAAGGCGGCGAAGAAAGAAAGTAACATCTCTACCTTACTATACAACAGCCCAGAATATGTTGTCCTAGCATCTCACCCTCAACATCGGAACGTTCCATCAGCGCTCCATTGCGCTCTTCCACCCGAAACCGTTGGCACAACGTGGGGTGTCGGATTTGGTAAGCACCGCCCAACATTAGGCGCTAACAGAAAGCAGGTAGTACCGTCTACTGTCATACGGTAGCTCAGTCATATCTAAGACCTGACAATATCCATCAGACTACCAATATCAAAACAAAACAAAACAAAATAAACAAAACATAAGTTTGTTGCATGTTTTTTACGGGACCTCGCACTCAACCTCGGAATGTTTCGACTGCCTGTGATTTTCTAGCAAATATTATGTTCAGAAATTAAACATTGCGTTCTGAACGGCCGTTACACATATCAAATAAACGCAATG
The DNA here is from genome assembly GCA_014155875.1 of Cepaea nemoralis. NCBI lineage: Eukaryota > Metazoa > Mollusca > Gastropoda > Stylommatophora > Helicidae > Cepaea > Cepaea nemoralis. The sequence continues at coordinate 26,574 of JACEFZ010020760.1, forward strand.
CGGTCTGTTACCAAATCGCCTGTAGCTGACTTTGAAGCGGGTATGTCGTAATTTGTGAAACTGCGTTCACAATCCTCAAGCCACAGACATGGACGAAACTAGCAGTACATTTACGGCAATGAACTTGTAATTACAGGATAATTACTGCTCGAGATCAAGACTGGACAGAGACAATGTTTTATGCACATTAAAAGACAATAGTTATTAATGTAATTATAATCATATTAATAGATATTTTAAAGAGTCTCTTAGCAGAAACCTGCTGTGTTTGTCCGTGTGTGTGTGTGTGTGTGTGTGTGCGCGCGCGTGCGTGTGTGTGCGCGCGTGCAAGTGAGTAATATTAGGATTATCACACTTTTGGACCTGAGTTAGTTAGTTGTGGATCTGTTACAGGACGTCGCAGTCAACCCCGGCAATTTTCGGCTGCTCGTGATTTCTTGTTAAGTTGGCGTTCAGTAGTTTGCCTTTGATTTCTGAATGATCGGCACTCATACCATTGTATTTTATTTTTGCACTCGCTCGTTTTGAACCCAAGCGTAGTCCATACACAATACTTCTAGTAGTGCTGGGCTGAATTTTGCGTGTGGCTTAGCTTTCCTTATTACCAGTGTCCCTCGCCATCTGGCGAACCCACTCCGACTTCAGAGGTATTTGTCATTGACGTTCCGAAGTCAAGGACGATAGGTCAAGATTTTAGTCCAACTGTCCGGTGTAAGGGTGAACCCCTACATCAGCAGGCAGGAAGTTTAAGAACACGCGTTCTTATCCATTCGGCCATACTGACCTACATAGGCCTACCATTGTATGAAAACCAGCTCATTGTCGTCTGCATCTAGATCGCGCGCAGCTGTATTTCGGGATTGCGAAGTGCAACGTATCGCCTTCGTCACATCGTGTGCTAGATCTGAGCTCATGGAGGGTTTAAATGACCAGTTTTTACCCCTCCCATAGCGAATGGCATGCGTAGGCATCCAACACTCTTCTGAACGCGCTCACGCTCTTCTCAGTGTAATGTCATAACCGTCACAACAACGCTGGCTAAAATACAATAACACTTGACAGATTCTGTGCCAAAGAAACAGTAGGTTTAGACCAAACAAAAATGAATAACGGAAAATGGGAATTAGGGGTTTGATACAGTTATGACATAAGTTGTTAATATGGTAGCAAATAAGTTGTATCGTAACGCGATGACGACATGTCGACGAAATATACGCCCATGGCAGATACATGAAGTCGCTTAAGACGATTAATCATCCTATGACACTTAATCAATTAAATCCTGAAGTAGGATCCTTCTGTGGGCCTGTGATATGTTATGGGCGCCAAACAAGACATATATGTTTATTTATGATCTGCCCTCTGGCATCAAAGGGTTCCCCGTCTGATATTTCTGTGTATCACGTGTACAACGCTGGAACCGACCAATCATTTCTCATCTTTATAGGTTCGGTGATATATTGAAGATAGCATAACGGTCTTTTGTGTTAATGTGTTTGTTATCTGGCCTATGCTGGTTTAATATAAAATTCTGAGACCTATGGTGCTATTTCAATGGTTAGATATGAATTCTGTCCATATTCCATGGTTGTGGGTTCATGTGCCGGTAAGGTACTGGATTGTGATGATTAGTGGATCGGGAAACCAGCTAACCTGCATTACTTCAGTTTTGGCTGTATATATTTATATTGCATCTGCTGCATGTTGAACTCAGCCCCCCTCTGCTGTGTGTCCACCGTGACGAGGTAGAGGGGCTTGTGCGTCCCAATGACCCCAAGAGCTATGCCGACGGTAGCACAGCTACTGGTAGGGCCACCCATGTCGGACAGGTCAAGGGAGAGGGACCAGACGAAGAGACACACAAACCTGCTGCCTTGTAGGTAGACTGGGGACAGTCAAAGGCTAGGGAAAGCACCCCAAATACATGCTTGTCGAAATCGGATGTACTGAGCCACAGGCTTGACAAAGCAGTGCAACGTGAAACCTGCTGCCTTGTAGGTAGACTGGGGACAGTCAAAGGCTAGGGAAAGCATCCCGAATAAATGCTTGTCGAAATCGGATGTACTGAGCCACAGGCTTGACAAAGCAGTGCAACGTAACTTAATTCATGATGTCACAAATCAAAATTAATCGATATGGTGCTAATCCCGTGAAGTCCCATCAGGCGGTGATAGTGCCGGGCCCCCTGCCTCGAGGGGGTCCACCCATGACTACTGGTGGTCACCTTCCCCTGTGCTGTGGAGTCAAGGCACAGAGGAGTAGGTTAAGAGCTATTGACCAAATACCCCGGACACTCAACATACTACAGTGGAATGCCGAAGGAGTTTACAAGAAGAAAGACTCCCTAACACATCGTCTTCATAAAGATAGAATAGATGTGGCATGCATTCAAGAGACACACCTCAACGCCAATCACAAATTCTCAGTCAGAGGATATCAGGCCACACGTTTCGACCGCGAAGGACACAAAGGAGGAGTTCTAATACTTACACGAAATACAATACCTTGCAGCGAAGTATCTGTGATCTCTGACAACCAAACGGAAATTATAGGTGTTGACATAATGATAAAGGACGTGAAAATAAGAATCTACAATCTGTATAGCCCAGCAGATAAGGACCTTACACTCTCAAACATGAAAATAACTGACACAAACTGCATTATTGTCGGAGGACTTTAATAGCCGTTCAGAAAGATGGGGATACCCAGATACTGACAAAAGAGGAGATGAATTGGAGGACTGGGAAATAGACTCAAATCTCCATCTACTCAACAAAGCGGATGACACACCGAGCTTCTACTCCAGAAGATGGCTTACCACTTCCACTCCAGACTTAGCTTTCTGCACAGGAGACATTCTCCACAAAATCGATCGCCATGTGCTGGACCAATTAGCAGGTAGTGACCACAGACCAATCAAGCTTGAAATGAATATGGAGTATGTTCCACAGGAGCAAAAGCCCTTGCCCCGCTGGAATTACAAACGAGCAGATTGGGACAGATTTGCCATACTAACAGACAAATATTGTGAAAACATAAATACACGATATGGCAACATAAAGCAAATGGTGGAAAGTCTAAACAGAGCGATAATACAGGCAGCCACTGAGTCCATTCCAAGAGGAGCGAGGAAAAATTACAAACCATACTGGACTGAAGAACTACAAAGTTTGGAGGACAAAGTTGAAGATGCCAGGAAGACAGCAGAGAGAGAACAAACAATTGAAGCAAACATCTCTCTCAAAGCCATCTCAGCAAAATATAAAAGAACAGTAAATCAAACAACAAGAGATTGTTGGAGGGAAAAAACAGAAAACCTGAATTTTGACAGGGATGGAAACAAACTATGGAAACTAGTGAAAGCCATGAACAATGAAGGACCTAGAAACAAACAAATAACAATTAAACAAGGAAATGCCTTGCTTACAGGCAAAAAGGCTGCAAATGCACTAATGGAACACTATGCAAATGCAAACCACATTGATATTACAACCGAACAGAAGAAAGCAATCAAAGACAAACAGATACATCATAGAAATACAGAGACAGCAGCAGAATATATGATGGCAAATCTAACAATGGAAGAAATGGAACAGGCAATGAATACCCTAAAAAAGAAGAAATCACCAGGAAAGGATGGAATCACAAATGAAATGCTAATAGGACTAGGCTCCAAGGCAAAGAAGAAACTACTAGCAGTCCTAAATAACAGCTGGAAGAGAGGAATAGTCCCACAGGCATGGAAGGAAGCTATACTAATACCAGTCCCAAAGAAAGGAAAATACCTGGAAGAACCAAATGGCTATCGACCTATCAGTCTACTGAGCTGTGTAGGAAAATTAATGGAACGCATTATCAATGGCAGGCTAACATGGCATCTGGAAGAAAACAAACTCTTAACACCACACCAAGCAGGATTCAGAAAATACAGATCCACTGAAGATCAAATAACCTATATAGCTCAGGAAATAGAGGATGCCTTCCAAGAGAAAAAGCACACACTAGCAGTCTGGATAGATTTAGAAAAAGCATTTGATAAAGTATGGAAGGAAGGACTGAAAGTAAAACTGCAAAACATGCATGTTTGTGGAAAAATGTATAAATGGATCAGCCACTACCTTGAGAACAGAACTGCCAGGACAAAAGTACAAGGACAAACAAGCAAAATGATGCTGCTGGAGCAAGGTGTCCCCCAAGGAGGAGTTCTTTCACCAACATTATTCCTAGCATATATAAATGACATCACAGAAAATTTTCCAGCCAGAGTACACACATCCTCCTTTGCAGATGACCTAGCCATATGGACATCTGAAGAATATATTAGTACAGCTAACAGCAGAATACAGCAAGCCTTATTAGCGCTAGAGGACTGGTCAAAATCATGGCTAGTGAAGATAAGTGAGGAGAAAACAACATGCACAGTGTTCTCCCTCTCAAATAAAACTCAGCAACCTAAGCTGGTATTGAATGGAAAAATATTGCGCCATGAAGAAAATCCAAACTATCTAGGAGTCACCTTTGATCGTTCGCCTGACATGGAAGACACAGGTTGAGAAAAATCGAACAAGAGCAAGGCAGAGAATGGCAATCATGAAAAAGCTTGCTGGTACAACGTGGGGAGCAGATGAGAAAGTTCTCAAGAAGTTATATACTGGACGGGTGAGGCCAGTACTGGAATATGGCATTGCAGCTTGGGCAACAGCAGCTAAGTCAAACTTTAACAAAATAAGTAGAGTCCAAAACCAAGGAATGCGAATCATAACTGGAAGCCTGAAGACAACGCCTATTAATGAACTAGAAAAGATCACTTGTTTACAACCAATGCAGGATAGAGAGATAGCAGAGCCCAGCAACAAGCAGAAAAATTTAGAAGATTGACAGACCACCCTATGTACAACAGATTTAATGGTTTTGGAAAGGGAAGACTGAAGCGTAGCAACTTTGTAGAAACTGCAAAACGAAGGATTAGGGCAGATCCTATACTTAACATATCAACAGTCAAGCCCATACACAATGCACACAACTTCCCAGCTTGGAGACAGCAGCAACTGCCTGAGATGATAGAAAACATTCCTGGTATTGAGAAAAAGAACACTCAGCATGAAACCGAAAGAAGAGAAATAACCCTAAACTACATAAAGAACATTACCCAAGCAGGAATTGGACCCATGCATATACAGATGGATCAGCCAAAAATTCAATAGAGAATGGAGGAGGAGAATTCTCCTAAATTTAAAAAATGGAGTGAAAAAAACACATTCAATGGCAACTGGAAAATTTTCAAGTAACTTCAAAGCGGAGGTAGAGGCTTTGAAAACTGCAGCAGAAATGCTCCTGATGGAGGAAAATAAAGAGAAGCAAATAGCTATCTTCACAGATTGCAAAGTCAGCTGTCTCAATACTCAAGAGCAATAACAGCACAGAACTAACTGACCTAAGAGCAGCACTCCATGGTCCTATGCCAGAAATCCAAAAAAGTTGTAATACAGTGGATCCCATCACATTGCAGTATACCTGGAAACGAAGAGGCTGACAGACTGGCAAAAGAGGGCGGACGACTACCACAGCCTGACATAGACATAACCTATAATGAGGCAAAGAGGTTGATAAAAAGCACTTATAGAACCAAATGGGAATCTGAGCATCCAGGCCATCAGAAGGATGATGCATATTACAAACTCGACCGAAGAGAACAAGTAGCAATCTTCAGACTCCGCACAGGACATAACAGGCTGAAATACCACTTGTTCAATAAACTAAAGATAGGAGATACTGATGAATGTAATTGTAGAACTGGAAAAATGACAGCAAAACATTTGCTGCAGGATTGCCCAACGTATGCAGAACAGAGAAAGATATTTTGGCCCACACCTGCTTCATTTGAGGACAAGCTCTATGGAGATATCAACAAGCTCAAGTTGACCGCAGCTTACTTTAACTACATACAGGTTGACATTTAAAGGTGCATGAAGACCCAGAGGCATGAAATGAAATATTGCTTGGATAGCAAATCCATTATGTGGAAGGTCCAAATCGAAAGCTCGCTGTGTGGGCTTCATAAAAGGTGGAAAAGTGTCCTAGTGGCACGAAATGGAATATTGCTTGATAGCAAATCCATTACGTGGAAAGTCCGAATCAATAGCCCATTGTGTGGGCTTCATAAAAGGTGGAAAAGTGTCCTAGTGGCATGAAATGGAATATTGCTTGGATAGCAAATCCATTATGTGGAAAGTCCGAATCGAAAGCTCACTGTGTGGATGTCATCTGCAGACTGCATACTTCTGGTTTCCGGAAGAACAGCCTATGGTGAACGGAAGGCTCAATATACGGAAGTGAGGCTAAGCAGCCATGTGCAGGACGTGACGATTCCTTGGGTGAGCCCAGTACCAGAGCGCTATGTATCGGCTCTGCAAGTATGGAAGCCTCCTTGGATTTCGGGGAATGCCCATGGTCTGCCCCTGCCTTCCCTTGAGGGCTGACCAGGATCTTTGGCTGTTCTATATGGACCAGCTGGGATGGGGGATAACACCACAACAGTGAGAGTCAAACGTCCTAAGAAACCCCCGGGAAGGTTAACCCGGTCAACAAATGCCCGCAGAAGTCGGATGTGTCGGCCTAACGGCGCAAGAACGCAGCTCTGCTGTAAACAGGCACAACGCAATCACATCCGAAAAAAAAACTCCGGATGAACGAAGAAGAAGAACTCAGCTTATTATTACGATATTTAAAACATTCTTCTCTGTCCACGATGTTCTCAACATTCTTCTCTGTCCACGATATTCTCAACACTGTTCTCTGTCCACGATATTTAAAACATTCTTCTCTGTCCACGATATTCTCAACATTCTTCTCTGTCCACGATATTCTCAACATTCTTCTCTGTCCACGATATTCTCAACATTCTTCTCTGTCCACGATATTTAAAACATTCTTCTCTGTCCACGATATTCTCAACATTATTCTATGTCCACGATATTCTCAACATTCTTCTCTGTCCATGATATTCTCAACATTATTCTATGTCCACGATATTCTCAACATTATTCTATGTCCACGATATTCTCAACATTCTTCTCTGTCCACGATATTCTCAACATTGCAATCTACCCTCGTACTAGACATATTTTAGCAGATAAAGGTTCCGTCGCCCAGCTACTCAGTTAAGTGCTTGGAGCGACACTGTGAGTTGTGGATTTCATGAGGAGTGCTTTTACAACTGTCCGCGGTTGTTTGTATTGTGAACTGCATGTTCAGAAAATAGCGGCGGCCGGTTGTTGAACTAGTTAGTTTTGCATTATGCAGTAATATGTGTGAAGCTTCCGCTTTTCTAGTGACTGCCGCTTCCATCGACGATAAACCATAATTTCCTTGGTGGACTGTTATGTTAGCATTCTGGCAGCAGTCTTATGCATGTACTTGACCGTGCGTGCTGTTTGTTTGTCGCGACTGTTGCTTGTTCCACTTTTGACATGGGGCCGCGACGATCATATTGTGTGATATTCACTGGTACAGGAAGGGAGCATTATGGGGACGACCCTTTGCCGTGAGGTTGGAACCGCGACTAACTGGCTAACTAACTAGGACAAAGGCGTAATAATGAAAGCATGACCCCCCTAGTGCCGACTGGCTATTACAATATGGGAGCTGGCACCATATAACCGTTACTCCCCAAGACTTGTAAGGGTCCTTTGTATTATTTTGGGTGACGCACGATATGCTGAGAATTAAATGGTTTCACGTTAATACAGCCATGATAACAGAACTGTGAGTCTTTGCTTCAACACAGAGTTAGTTCTTCAGCGCCGTGTTTGTTTTGCGATGAAGGAAAACAAAAACATGATTTCACGATAGCAGCCTTTCAGATTTTTCTAGAAACTCGCCACGACAGATTGTCGTCTTCTCAGCGCTATTTACATTATACATTAACTTTCTAGAATGTTCCAACAAAGTCGATATCTGTTTCGCTTCGTGTTTTAGCTTTGCCGTGTATTACATAATCTGTTTCATAAATATAAAGAGGAGAACGGACAGTGTAGGCTTGGAGGAGATGTGAATATAAATGAGCTTCGTATATCCGGAAAATGGAGACTGGCGTCGGAAGCTGGATGGTATGGAATACAGAAGAAATAGTAGGAGGGGAGGAAAGGAGAAGACGAAAAAAAGAAGAAGAATGAAGAGGCAGCGGGGGAGGATATGAAATTGAACAAGGAGAAAAGAAGAAGAGGAGGACACAAGAACGAGAAAGAAGACGAAAAAGAAGAGAAGCAGTAGGAGGAGGCAGCGCAGAACAGCCACTCTCAGCTTCCTTGATGAAGAATACCCTCAGGACCTCTGGATCCGAGTCTACACAGATGGGTCAGCACAAAATGCTGTTCGAAATGGAGGAGCGGGATAGAATACCCAAATAATACCAGGGACACAGCTAGAGTACCGACAGGAAAGTACTGCCATAACTATGATGCTGAAATTGAGGCAATCAAGATAGCAACAGAGAAATTACTAAATACCAGCAATGGTACACAACCTGTGGTGCTATTGACAGATGTAAAATCAGTACTCGAGGCGCTCCTGTCTGGGAAATTGCCAGTACTAAGGACACTACTTTCTGAACTTAGCAGTCAGCATAAGGTCACCTTACAGTGGATACCATCCCACTGTGGAGTACCCGGAAACGACAAAGCTGATCAATTGGCTAAGGAAGGAGCCAAAGAAGAACAGCCTGATGTTCCCGTTACATACCACCAATAGAAAAGAATAATCAAATCAGTCAGAAAGCCACCAAAACCTGCTCAAGATGACTACCACAATATGGACAGACCAGAACAAGTCATTATTCTACGCCTCAGAACAGGACACAATAGATTACGCAACCGCATGTATACAAAATTCAAGATTGGTGAAACAGCCATGTGCACATGTGGATTGGCGTCGCAGACAGCAGAGCACATACTCCAAGACTGCCCAAAATATAACATATCAAGGCAAACCTTCTGGCCTAGAGACGACATTGGAAGATAAACTCTATGGACCGCTGTGTGAACTGAAAAAGACAGTTAAATTCACACAAGAGACAACATTGCAGTTATAGACATATTTCAAGCGAATGAAAGAAGAAGAAGTAGGAGGAAGAAGACGAAGAAGGAGGCGGAGGAGGGGAGGAGGAAGAGGAAGAAGAAAAGGAGGTGTAGGAGGAGGAAGAAGAAAACGAAGAAGAGGTACAGGAGGAGGATGAAGAAGAAAAAGAGTTGTAGAGTGAAAAAGAAAACGGCATGGGAGGATGGATGGAGGAAGACAGAAGAAGAGGAAGAAGAAGTATGAAGAAGAGGAGTGAAGAAAAAAGAAGACAAGAATAGGAGACGAATTAGGAGACGAGGGAAGAGGAGGAAGACGATAAAGAAGACGAAGAAGAATAAGGTGGGAAGAGGGAAAAGACTGAGAATAAAAAGAAGAAGATGGAAGAGGAGGAGGAAGAGGCGAAAAAGATGAAGGAAGATGAGGACGAAGAGAAGAAGAAGAAGAAGAAGAAGAAGAAGAAGAAGAAGAAGAAGAAGAAGAAGAAGAAGAAGAAGAAGAAGAAGAAGAAGAAGAAGAAGAAGAAGAAGAAGAACAACAACAACAACAACAACAACAACAACAACAACAACAACAACAACAACAAGATGAGGAGGAAGAAGAAGAAGAAGAAGAAGAAGAAGAAGAAGAAGAAGAAGAAGAAGAAGAAGAAGAAGAACAACAACAACAACAACAACAACAACAACAAAACAACAACAACAAAAACAAGATGAAGAAGAAGAAGAATCAAGGTTTATGGCGCAGTAAAGAGAAGACGTATCTCTCGGCAAGGCAGTGGGTTCGACACCACCCGTGTCGTTGTTCCCGTTGTTATTACAGTATCCCGTCTATTCAAGTCATTCAATCCTCTACAACTTATATAGTCACTGCTGATAACTCAGTCCCATGGCTGTAGACAAGCAACACAAACATCTCCAAGCCGGGCGTGTAAGACGTTGGTACGTATTGTCTTCTATTATCGCGGGTTTCAGTCTCCCCACCCCCGTAGATCACACAAGGGAAATGTCAGGAGAGTGCACGAACTAGTGAAGATCCACAGGTGTGTGTATCAGAATCACCCATGCCATAGATATGATGTTTGTTGGTAGAGTTTCTAATTTTGACATTTGACCTAAGCAGAGGCCTGTTCGGCCTGCTCCGCTGTATTTCCAACTGCCGAGGAAACTTGTCACGCGCCTCGTGCACGCGGGTCCTTCGAGTTGTTCGATCTGGTCTGAGAAGGCTTGATGTCAATCCACTACAAATGGATTAGTAGGCAGCATTCTATTCTTTCATGCTTTGCTCCACAATAGGGAAATAGATGAGTAAGTTATATGTATATTTGAAAAGTATCTGTTGCATCGTTATGAAATTTTTACTTCTGTCATATATTTACTCCCACCCAAGGAATATGTCTTTGATAGATCCGAGGGCAATTGAAATCATGAAAAGGGCGAAATGTCTTTGATGTTCTGGCGAAAATGTATTGAATTCACGTTAATACACTTGTTTTACAATAATGCACATCAAATCGGGCAACAATTCCTTTCCACTTGTGACGTGCTTCTCATGAGGAAATTCCTCTGCACCACGGAGAATATCCATTATTGAATCCTGACGTTTCCGTGTGAAGAAGTGATACATTCATAATATGCACTTCATCTCTGATCCAATATTATATACCGCATATTTAAAAAAATGTCGCTTAGAAGTCGACAGGGTCGACTTCATTGCCCCAGGATTTTATCCCATATGGCTCAGTCTCTTTCCGCAGCGAACTGCTGAATGCGTCGCACAAAGCACGAACTCCGTAGCTACAGCAACGACCCGGGGAGTCTCCGGAAAAAATGCACTCGTGAATTGAAGGACGCGGCCCGAAATCAAACCCACAACCTTCGGAGTCCGAGTCAGACGGCTTGACTACTTCGCCACGGAGACCAAACATTGAGATCTACCGTACAATCTCCAGAACAACAATTTTTGTGTTGGGTGTACATAATGATAAGATTATATGCTAAATCTCATCATTTTCTCTCTTTTTGTTACTGAGTTATAGATTTTTATACCGAGGAAAACATTCGTGAACGTACTACAGTTGTATCGGTGTGTGTTTGTTATTTGTGTGCGGTCGAAAGCTTTATCAGAAATGTCTATTTTTCTACTTGCAATCGTGTTCCAGTAAAGTTTGCCGATTTTACTTTCGTTTTAGTTCAGTCATTCATTCAATGACTGTTCATGCTTTATAACAAATCCACTCAGCTCAGATCGTGAAAATTGCCGGGTTTGCACGAGCGGAAGTCGTAATCTTTACGCCATTCCGCCGATTGTTGTTGTATTAATATGTTGAAGTTGTATAGTTTTGACAACTGCAAAATTGTTAGTGTAGGATTGTATTGGCACAATGTGTAATGTGTTAATATTGTGACATATTGCTATCAAATTGTTGTTTTTATCTCACCTCTTGACGGCTGATTGCTTAAATATAGCTCGCAACAGGGTGTACAGAAAACGACTTCTGTTGTAGCTTCGCCATTTTGTCGTTCGTTAGGCTGTTTTCTTCTAGAAAACAAACAGAACAAAGAATACGACTTCTTAAAGTAAGAATAAAGCTAGGACTGGTGGCTTAGTCATGCACTAAAACATAGAAACAGCAGAGTAGTGTGGGGTAAACACAGTGGACAGGAGTAAGCGGTAGACCAAAGACAAAATATCAGTAATGCATACAGACACAAATCTATCAATACAGATTTGTTTGGAATTACAGAGAGCATCACAGAGGGCTTGTTCCTGAGTAGGCAGTAGTCTGTTTGATCAGATCAGTTGTAGACTTGGGCAAACGTAGGCGTAGTAGACAAAGCTTCTCTCAAATACTCAGTGACAAACCAGAAGACGAGATCGAGAATAGATGCAATAAGGCAAACCAACTCGTTAAACAAATAAGACTAATACTAAAGAACAAACACGTGTCAGTAGATTCTAAAAATCAGTATAGATCAGTCTACCAACTCTATGCTACCAATGACAAACATGGGCAATGACAGGAAAATAAGAATGTAAAAACTGCACCAATAATAAATGAGATTCCCGAGAAGAATACTCAACGTATCAAACAGAAAGAAAATCTGAAATGATAAATCAGGACTTAAGTGGGTGGTAATAGCAGTGCTAGATTTTATCAGACAACAACAAGTGAAATGGTTAGTCTACATAACTAACAGTATGCCACCACAACAAGCAATGATGCACAGATCCGATGGAACCAGAAGAATAAGCCGACCATGTAAACAATAGACAGAGGGAATAACAGAGTCCATGGGAGTCTCGATACACGAAGCCCATAAACGGGCACTCTCCTGCTGTTGATGCTTCACCTCGACACCGCAAGGTACAAGAGGAACAAGATGAGGTGATATAAGATGAGGTGGCATGAGAAATATAAGTAGAAACAATGGTTGCAGGTAGGAGAGGAAGTCGTTAAACAGTGCAGCACAAACGTGGTTTGCTTTGTGGTACAGCTGTTGTTGTTTTGAAGACAGGATTCCGCGCTGTCTAACGTGTACAAGTAGTGAACTATTTCTGTCGAATACAAGGCACTCTGTTATCTAGGCTGTGTGTGTCGGCGTGGCCGAATGAACACGAGTGCTCGCTCTTAAACTTCCGATGCGCTGGTGGCGAGGTAGGTCGACTAACCACTCCACCGGCATTAAGTTGGATTTACACGTTGACTTCTCGTTCAGAAAGCAGTGGCAAACTACTGAAGATAAAATCGCCTAGAAAGTCAAACTGAGATTGATCGCAACGTCCTGCAAAGGACAAGCGACACTAGTCAAAGTCTCGTATTTTACTTCTGCCAATAGGACCTGGCTCGCGGGGCACGTTAGCGGAGTTGATAGGGAACTGTGTTGATAATGTGACGAGCACGGTCGGACACCGGTTCGACGCTTACACTAGTCGCCTGCTAGATGAAGCTGAGTTGAGTCAAGGATCGACATCAGAGCACTCGGGGCATTTCCTTATGCGCACGGTCCTCATCCTCAACAACCAGCGAAGAGTCACAATAATAATGATACCAGTTGCAATCTAAGTATATGCCCGCCTGGCCTTTCCCCAAAGCACTGAGTGTCATTACTGTCCTCTGGTCACTGCCTGCCGCTTCATTCTTCCAGGCTGTCTCCTGCTAAAGTGCGGCTTAACCTGGCCACCTTTCCCCCCTTGCTCTTTGACCTACAAAATGTGATTTCCCTGTCAAATCACAGACAAGAAATCTGCTTCGGGACAAAATATTCTGTGATTATTATTAACTGGACAAGAATCCTCAAATAGTGGAGTGGCAATCCAAATGTGATTAAACATGTGAACTCAAAGAAACAATATTTCGTCGTGGTCTAAAAATGTCGTCTTTTGTGCTAACAGTTTTGTGACGAACCCAAAGGGACCGCCATAAAATTACCGTAGGTCAGTTAGTCTCATCATCATCTCATCATCATCTCATCATCATCTCATCATCATCTCATCATCATCTCATCATCATCTCATCATGATCTCATCTTACTCTTCTTGTACCTTGCGGTGTCAAGGTGAAGCATAAACAGCTCGTTTATGGGCTTATATATCGAGATATATAGGTCAGTTTTTACGTCAAGGATTTGTGTTGTGCTATACAGGTACGCCCCGGTTAACGTCGGGGTTACGTTCTTGGAAAACGCGACGTTAAGTGAAACGACGTATAGCGAAACACTATTTCCCATAGAATTAAATGAAAGACAATGTAGTGTGTACTACAGTAATGTTTATTTTGATGGTTGTTGATATTTATTGGCTAAATAGAGGTGGGTTGGAGGGCGAGTGGTAGAGTTATTGGGACGTAGAGGCGCACCCTCTTTGATTCTGTCAGCACGTGCATGAATTGTCCTAGCCTGAAAACGACGTTATGGCGAAACGTAGCGACGTAAATTGAAGTTAGTCCCCTATGTGACAACGACGTTATAGCGAAACGACGTAAACCGAAGCGACGTATAGCGGGGTCTACCTGTACTTTCTTTAAGAAGAGTGCCACGCTACAAATGCAGTAATGGTTTGGGGATTGTGGTTTTATGCAATGAAGTTATCTTCATATTTGAAGCGTTTATGAGCAAAATATTTACATTCCTCCATATGGTCAAATTGATTATGGTGTTCTGCCATCTGCTCGAGTGTTTTGCTGTCTGCGTCCTTTCAGTAGACTATCGCTTGTGTAGACAAGCCCTTGAGCAGATAGTCGCTCGAGTAGATAGTCGCTTGAGTAGACAGTCGCGAGAGTAGATGGTCGCTTGAGTAGATAGTCGCTTGAGTAGACAGTCGCGTGAGTAGATAGTCGCTTGAGTATACAGTCACGTGAGTAGATAGTCGCTTGAGTATACAGTCACGTGAGTAGAGAGTCGCGTGAGTAGATAGTAGCTTGAGTAGATAGTTCCTTGAGTAGATAGTCGCTTGAGTTAATGGTCGCTTGAGTAGATAGTCGTTTGAGTAGATAGTCGCTTGAGTAGATGGTTGCTTGAGTAGATAGTCGCTTGAGTAGATAGTCGCTTGAGTAGACAGTCGCTAAAGTAGATAGTCGTTTGAGTTGATGGTCGCTTGAGTAGATAGTCACTTGAGTAGATGATCGCTTAAGTAGATGGTCGCTTGAGTAGATAGTCACTTGAGTAGATAGTGTTCATCGGTGAAGAGATGGCAGACCGAGTAGTTAGATGTCAGGAAAGATCGTTAATGTAAACAGAAACAAGCTGAAATCCCAATATTGACCCTTGCAAGACATTTCTATCAATATTGGACCAGAACGTGATTATGCTTACGTGATTCAGTTGCAGTTTTATAGACTGCAGCTCCCATGTCTTTTAGCTCAATGAAGATAACACTTATCAGAAATATCAGAAAGAAGTAGTTATAATTATTTTGGCCACTTTATGACAAAACAAAGAATGGAACATGTTGTACAACCGGACATATTTGAGGGGAAGAGAGGTAGAGGAAGAGAGCGTGAGAATAATCTTGAGTCTTGTGTCATGGCACGGAAGGAAGTCAACACATGAATTGACCCATGCCGTCGAAGATCGCAATTTGTGGAGAGGCATGCTTGTCCACGCCAACCAGCAAGGCACAGGATGATGATGAGGAGAACACCATGTATTAGGGGGCTTCAAATGAAAACCTTAAAAGTGTGATAGAAATAACAATAACCATGCCATTGTCTTGTAACCTGTCAATATTGTTGTTAAGGATGTCAAGAGTATTGAGAACGTGACAACACGGTGACGTCGTAATGACAGTTTAAAGATGGCCGCACCACTTTTGACATGACCAAAGAGGATCAGCGTTTTGTTATCCGTTTTGTTTTAAATCAGTGTAGGGGTGAAACCTATAGAAATTCATCGGCGAATGAAGGTCCAGTATGGCGATGCATGCCTATCACTCCAGCAAGTGTTTGAGTGGAGTAGGAAGTTTCAAAACGGCGTGACTTCTGTGACAGGCTGTTCACGACCGATGTCCGGCACACTGAGTAGTGACCCCAAAGTGGTTACACACGCGACCAAGAGAATTTGTTTCTGCAGGAATCCTAGCACTTTATCGGCGATGGATGCAGTTGTGACTACATCGAAAAATGATAAATTTGTTTTGTGTTTATTTTTGCATTTTCAGAATATATTCACCCACACCAAAAAAATAAACGTTTAAGGTTTTCATTTGAAGTCTCCTCTTATTTTCCCGTCATTGATGTTTGAAAGCAAGCTGTATGTCATTTCAGTGCATAGGCCTGGCAAGCATACTTCGGCCAGACTGTCTTTCAACGGTTAGTTTATTAGAGATTGGCTCCTCTTCTTCTTTGTTCACTTTCAAACACCAATACGAATAACTGCACAGAAAGTAGCAGTCAACGTAAGCTTGTTGACATCTCCTTAGAGTTTGTTCTCAAATGGAGCGGGCTTAGGCCAAAATACTGTTCTCAGTTCTGCATATGTTGGACACTCTTGCAACCAATGTTTAGTTGTAATTTTACCATTCCCACAGTAATCAGTATCTCCTATCTTTGGTTTATTAAACATGTGTTATTTCAGTCTGTTGTGGCCTGTCCGTAGTCTGAAAATTGTAGCTTGTTCTTTTCGGTTCATTTGGTAATATGCATCATCTTTCTAGTGACCTGGATGATCTTATTCCCACTTGGTTCAATAATTGCTTCTTTGCCTCATCACATGCTATGTCTATATCAGGCTGACTTAGTCTTCCACCTGCCGTTGGTAATCGGCATTCTTTGAGTAGTTAATTATTAGTTAAATGTTCACCTGCTGTGAGGTAGGTGTGTCTTTCTAGCGGTTTGGATGAGATGAAAGAAGTAATATTTGCCTGTAACTGACTGGGTCAATAAATTCGTAAAGTGCGGTTTGTGCAGTTGAATTCTTCAATAAAGTAGCTGTATGCTGTAGATTGATTGTGCATAGCTTAGTGTTTCACAGACAACTTGTGCTACAGCGTTACATTATATTACTAATATCCTCTTGTCCTGGTGAGATAGTGTGTAGTACGTTGACAAGATATTTATGAACTTGAAGAAATGCTAATCTTCTTATAGTCCACGCAGTGTGTCGTTCATAGTTATATCTGTCAGCAATGGCAGACTTAAATTCAACACTTTAAACACAGAGAGCATCTGTTAGATTTATGTTCTCTAGGGCATGCTAGCGGGTGGGAAACGAGCATGCCAACAGATTGGATGAGTCTGCACCACTTGGTGGAGTAATGGTGCATGATAAGGCAAATGTCCCTTGCGATCGTCTGTATAGTGCGGAAGAACATATAGATTATTACGGCTTGAAAAGAATGGAGCTGCAAGAAGTGATCAGAGAACCTGGCCGAAACCCAGGACTCAGAGGAAAGGCCAGATGGACATAAAAATCAGAGAGTTACTGGTACCAGTAGTATTGGGACTGTTCGCTGGCTGTTGCAGATGAGAGCAGAGCATGTATGGGAATGTCCCGTGAGCTATGATGTTGGTTTTTGACTCAACTGATCTTTCATCAGCCTTCTGTCTCGTGTAATACCTGTCATTTCTGATACCGACGTTACTCCATGCCGTACTGTCAAACTGTCCAGCATCCCATATCTTGGTGTTCCCCCGCCTCTCCTTCCTCGAACTTTTCAGTTGTAGCTGTGTACTCTAGCTTTCCCCTTCTCATGGCAAGCCCAAATAATTTGGACTGCCTTCTTCTGATGCCATTAACCATTTGTTTTTGTCAGTTAACTTATTTCAAGATATTGCCATTTCGTTTTCTCTCGGTCCAAGGTGTTATCGTCATTCTTCTATAATACTACGTCTCCGTATATTCTACATAATTCCCACTTGTCTGCTCATTGTCAATGATTCGCTTCCGTACAACCAGATTGGCTCAGTATAGATCTTAAGAACTATTTCTTCACCTCGATTGACAAATACAGATTAGATAGAATAATTTTTATTGTGTGATGTGCTCACTTTGCTTGGGCTATTCTATTTTTAAGTTCCTTAAAACATGAAAAATATGAAGACATTTACAAGCAAATTAGGAAATTGTGTGATGAGCCAAAAGCGTCCTGGCTTGGCGAAAATTGCGGGGAAATTGAAAACCAACACAACAAAGATGGCAAAATCATAATAGAAACAGTTCAGATTATGTAAAAGACCTTTATAACGACACAAGAGAGGAACGGTATAATATTCTGAATAATGGTAAAGGACCATCAATTTTGAAGATGAAAGTTCAGCATAACCAGATGAAAACTGACACGCCCCTAGGTCCAGACAATATCACAACAGAAGTGATCAATGCCTTAGAAAAATGGAACAGACTAGGTCACCAGACTGCTGCACACCATATATGATACTGGAGTATACCCCTTGAATTATGTATATCTATAGTTATTGCAAGCCCACAGAAATCAGGAGCTGTGGAATGTGATCAGCATGTAACAATGAGCATATTGAGCCACGTCGGGAAGATTTTGTTAAGAATCATTATGCAAAGCGGTAGGAAGAAAATACAATCTGAAAAGGGGGAAGAACAATCTGGGTTTTTAGAACGCATCATCATCATCATCATCATGTGCCATGCCGATAATTGTGTCATGGTTCGCCATCTTACACAATCAACAGTCGTGGATCATCTCCGTGTTCTTGTCTCGACCATGCCACGCGGCCAAGCCATCC
>JACEFZ010020761.1:0-20599 GCA_014155875.1 Cepaea nemoralis
TTTTTATTTTTTTTTTTGAATTTTTTTTTCCTTTTTTTTTTTTGTTTTTTTTGGTGTGGTTTTTTTTTAAGGGAGGTTTGGTTTTTTCTTCCAAAATTGCCCCAATGTTTAGCCTGCCATTGATAATGCGTTCCATTAATTTCCTACACAGCTCAGTAGACTGATAGGTCGATAGCCATTTGGTTCTTCCAGGTCTTTTCCTTTCTTTGGGACTGGTATTAGTATAGCTTCCTTCCATGCCTGTGGGACTATTCCTCTCTTCCAGCTGTTATTTAGGACTGCTAGTAGTTTCTTCTTTGCCTTGGTGCCTAGTCCTATTAGCATTTCATTTGTGATTCCATCCTTTCCTGGTGATTTCTTCTTTTTTAGGGTATTCATTGCCTGTTCCATTTCTTCCATTGTTAGATTTGCCATCATATATTCTGCTGCTGTCTCTGTATTTCTATGATGTAGTCTGTTTGTCTTTGATTGCTTTCTTCTGTTCGGTTGTAATATCAATGTGGTTTGCATTTGCATAGTGTTCCATTAGTGCATTTGCAGCCTTTTTGCCTGTAAGCAAGGCATTTCCTTGTTTAATTGTTATTTGTTTGTTTCTAGGTCCTTCATTGTTCATGGCTTTCACTAGTTTCCATAGTTTGTTTCCATCCCTGTCAAAATTCAGGTTTTCTGTTTTTTCCCTCCAACAATCTCTTGTTGTTTGATTTACTGTTCTTTTATATTTTGCTGAGATGGCTTTGAGAGAGATGTTTGCTTCAATTGTTTGTTCTCTCTCTGCTGTCTTCCTGGCATCTTCAACTTTGTCCTCCAAACTTTGTAGTTCTTCAGTCCAGTATGGTTTGTAATTTTTCCTCGCTCCTCTTGGAATGGACTCAGTGGCTGCCTGTATTATCGCTCTGTTTAGACTTTCCACCATTTGCTTTATGTTGCCATATCGTGTATTTATGTTTTCACAATATTTGTCTGTTAGTATGGCAAATCTGTCCCAATCTGCTCGTTTGTAATTCCAGCGGGGCAAGGGCTTTTGCTCCTGTGGAACATACTCCATATTCATTTCAAGCTTGATTGGTCTGTGGTCACTACCTGCTAATTGGTCCAGCACATGGCGATCGATTTTGTGGAGGATGTCTCCTGTGCAGAAAGCTAAGTCTGGAGTAGAAGTGGTAAGCCATCTTCTGGAGTAGAAGCTCGGTGTGTCATCCGCTTTGTTGAGTAGATGGAGATTTGAGTCTATTTCCCAGTCCTCCAATTCATCTCCTCTTTTGTCAGTATCTGGGTATCCCCATCTTTCTGAACGGCTATTAAGTCTCCGACAATAATGCAGTTTGTGTCAGTTATTTTCATGTTTGAGAGTGTAAGGTCCTTATCTGCTGGGCTATACAGATTGTAGATTCTTATTTTCACGTCCTTTATCATTATGTCAACACCTATAATTTCCGTTTGGTTGTCAGAGATCACAGATACTTCGCTGCAAGGTATTGTATTTCGTGTAAGTATTAGAACTCCTCCTTTGTGTCCTTCGCGGTCGAAACGTGTGGCCTGATATCCTCTGACTGAGAATTTGTGATTGGCGTTGAGGTGTGTCTCTTGAATGCATGCCACATCTATTCTATCTTTATGAAGACGATGTGTTAGGGAGTCTTTCTTCTTGTAAACTCCTTCGGCATTCCACTGTAGTATGTTGAGTGTCCGGGGTATTTGGTCAATAGCTCTTAACCTACTCCTCTGTGCCTTGACTCCACAGCACAGGGGAAGGTGACCACCAGTAGTCATGGGTGGAACCCCCTCGAGGCAGGGGGCCCGGCACTATCACCGCCTGATGGGACTTCACGGGATTAGCACCATATCGATTAATTTTGATTTGTGACATCATGAATTAAGTTACGTTGCACTGCTTTGTCAAGCCTGTGGCTCAGTACATCCGATTTCGACAAGCATTTATTCGGGATGCTTTCCCTAGCCTTTGACTGTCCCCAGTCTACCTACAAGGCAGCAGGTTTCACGTTGCACTGCTTTGTCAAGCCTGTGGCTCAGTACATCCGATTTCGACAAGCATGTATTTGGGGTGCTTTCCCTAGCCTTTGACTGTCCCCAGTCTACCTACAAGGCAGCAGGTTTGTGTGTCTCTTCGTCTGGTCCCTCTCCCTTGACCTGTCCGACATGGGTGGCCCTACCAGTAGCTGTGCTACCGTCGGCATAGCTCTTGGGGTCATTGGGACGCACAAGCCCCTCTACCTCGTCACGGTGGACACACAGCAGAGGGGGCTCTTGTATTTATTTTGTGACAATGTGCCACCTAGGCAGACAAACAGCTCTTGTATTTATTTTGTGACAATGTGCCACCTAGGCAGACAAACAGCTCTTGTATTTATTTTGTGACAATGTGCCACCTAGGCAGACAAACAGCTCTTGTATTTATTTTGTGACAATGTGCCACCTAGGCAGACAAACAGCTCTTGTATTTATTTTGTGACAATGTGCCACCTAGGCAGACAAACAGCTCTTGTATTTATTTTGTGACAATGTGCCACCTAGGCAGACAAACAGCTCTTGTATTTATTTTGTGACAATGTGCCACCTAGGCAGACAAACAGCTCTTGTATTTATTTTGTGACAATGTGCCACCTAGGCAGACAAACAGCTCTTGTATTTATTTTGTGACAATGTGCCACCTAGGCAGACAAACAGCTCTTGTATTTATTTTGTGACAATGTGCCACCTAGGCAGACAAACAGCTCTTGTATCTATAATAACTTCGCCACTTTTGCTCTTATATTTATACTGACTTCGTCACTTCAGCTCTTTATGAATAATAATGCCCTTTATGAATAATAATGCCCTTTATGAATAATAATGCCCTTTATGAATAATAATGCCCTTTATGAATAATAATGCCGCCACTTCAGCTCTTAGTTTCAGTAGTAAAAACTCCGCCACGGAGCAAGAACGATAGAAGTTTTACGATCCACATACGTGGTCACCTCTCTCCGGATATTTCGACCCCTTTACTTCTTTACACGCTCAGTGGTGTAGGGGGATGCGGTGGGGGTGCGGTGTCTGGATCATACGTCACTGACGTCTTTCTCCTGTAGTCCTTATCCATATTCGAGACATTCCTATATTGTCCCACATCGACATAGTTAAGTGTATCTGCCCAGAAGCCATCCCGACCTCGCTGGGGTGAACATTGGGCATCGAGAGAATCTGCCAGCATTATTTTGCACCGTAACTGACCGCGAGAAAGTCAGCTTCTTTCCCCCGGAAGGTTGCCTCTGACTTCAACTCTATTTCGGTGGCTAGCTTTGACCCAGTAGACGATGTTGCTGACATGTTGCCTTCTTCGTGGAGAAGTGGTCAAACCGTCTAACTCGGGCACCGAATGTTTTGGATTCGATTCCGGGCCGCGTTCTCCGGTTCACGGGTGCATTTTTTTCCCGGAGACTCCTGAGGGTCGTCGCTGGGGCTACGGAGTTCGTGCTTTGTGCGACGCTTTCCGCGCTGCGGAAAGAGACTGATCCATATGGGATAAAAACCTGGTACAATGAAGTCGACCCTCTCGACTTTTAAGCGACTTTTTTTAAATGCCTTCTTCGTGCCCCGTTCTCAGCTTACGCACCGCCCTCCTGCTTGCTCCCTGCGGAAACCAGTTACAGCTAGTTCGCTACGAGAGGCGCTCAAACTGTTTTCATTGCTTACTTCAACTGAAAGTCTAGGCATCGGACTTCGGCGTTACAACTCGGCAACCAACCCACCAACCAACCCACCAACTAAGACACCCAATCAGCCACCCACCCACTCGCCCACCAGTCTGAGCCTGATGCCGACCCCAGAGACCTCAGTCACATCTCTCTCTCTCTCTCTCTCTCTCTCTCTCTCTCTCTCTCTCTCTCTCTCTCTCTCTCTCTCTCTCTCTCTCTCTCGCTCTCGCTCTTTATTTCTTTCCTCTTTTCCCCCTGTCCTCAGCTGTGTTAATAAAGAGGCATAGACGCGGATCCCATGACACACGTGTCCAGTCCACAACAAGGAAACAAATGTGTAACGTATATATATATATATATATATATATATATATATATATATATATATATATATATATATATATATATATATATATATAGCCTTGTAGGTAGACTGGGGACAGTCAAAGGCTAGGGAAAGCACCCCGAATATATAGATATATACACAGGGTGTTTGTAAAGTCTTACTACACTTTGTCCATCCATCCATCATGTGCCATGCCGGTAAGCGTGAGCGGTCATGTTTTGCCATCTCACTCGATCACCAGGGTCGTGAATCAGCTCAGTGTTCCTGTCTCGACCAAGCCATGTGTCCAAGCCATCCAGGTATTTACTTCTCGGTCTTCCCCTTGGTCTCTTCCCTTTGATCTTGCCAGTTGTCACCAAGTTCTCCAAGTTATTTCTTCTCATAACATGCCCAAAAAAATTGGACTGCCTACTTTACTCAGTTTACGATCTTAATCTTTTCTTGAAGGACTTGTTCGTTGGTTTTTCTGTCTGCCCATGGTATTCTTTGCATTTTCCTCAGACACCACATTTCCACAGTCATGAGATATTTTTCAGCATGACTGCTCATTGTTCACGCTTCACATCCATACGAAAGTTCAGGTTCTATGTAGCACTTCAATACTCTTTTTCTCATTTCAATTAATATCTTTTTATTGGTCAGTATGTTGTTCATCTTACTAAAGGCTACTTTCGTCATGGCGATTCTTGTTCTAATCTCTACAAGGCATCTCCGATCAGATGTTATGACTGTTCCGAGATAACTGTACTCATTAACTTGTTTAAGAATATGCCCATTTACTCCTATATCACATTGTGGTATTTTCTTCTTCCCAGCGTTAGTGGTCAGTGATTCATGTTTGTCAGCTTGTTGATGACATAATCAAATTTGTTCTACACTTTTTATGTAGAACAAATTTTATGATGTCATAAAACAATCTGCTAAACAATTCATTAAATTAGTTAAATAGTCACTGCTATGGTCTAACACTGTTTTGGGAAAGCTGGAAAGTACCAATGAAGTATTCATTACAACAGGTGTTGGAAATGTCCACCGCGGGCTTCAAGACATGACTGTACACGTCTCTTCGTATTATCAAATTCATTCATTATGTGCCATGCATTATGTGGATCAGCCCCGACCTTCTGCAAAGTGTCTGTTGTTATTTCTTGAATGGTAATTCTGATTGCTTCTTTCAGGTCCTTAATTGTATGTACATTCTTTTTGAAAACATTTACTTTCAAGAAACCCCATAGAATTACCTCAGTAGACTAGAGCCTTCCACTGCATATGGCGACACGATGGACCGTGGAGCACATTTTAAAGACGTCATCAAATTTGTTCTACATACAAAGTGTAGTGAGACTTTACAAACACACTGTATATTCCTGTATAGTTTGTCATGTAGTTATATCTGTATGTATTTGATGTTTGTGAGCTGACGAAGTCTAGGGCCGCAAAGTCTATTTTGTTACTTGTCATCGTGCTGTCTACTTCTCGTATTTTTGATGATTTATAACACACTATGAAAACCTGCAAAGACGCTTTTTTTCACATAACCGGCACAGACATTCCACGTAACTCTGTACATTCCAAACCCGCTGCTGTTTAACCAAAAAGACATAAAACAAACATAGAACATAAATAAAACACTACCTACTTCAAATATACCAGCTTCAGACAAGTCAAATGACACTTAATGTACATAATTCATCCATTAACTTCCCAGCGCTCTTCCCCCCTCCCCCTACCCTAGTCTCAAGTTACACCAGATAGCACTGGTGATTTCCCTAACTGCCGTCCCAGTTGACAGACAATTACGTCACAAAGCATTTTCTCGCTGTCACTTCTTCAGCCCTTTATTGATTGTTTTCTTACGCTCTTGTTTTTCATTCTTACATTCTAATTCCACGACAGAAGATTAGGATAGCAATAGCTTGTGTATTCGACGGTTCATTAATGTTGCAGTTTACACACGGTCATTTCACAAACATTGTATTTATTTGTGAAAATACACAAACAGCAGTTTGCTACACATTTTTTTTTTCCACTGGCATATTTCGAATATATGCCCAAAAAGGAATATCCTTTGCACACGTATTACACAGGAAATCAATTGGAGAACCCCCTGATGCCACTAAGACAGTTCACAAATAAACACACATAATATTATTTGGCGCGCATAGAAGGAGAAGAGGGAAGTAGAGTTTAGGGGACGCCCTAGACAACATAAAATTTGAAAGCTATAGTTACCTACCGGGATTCGAACCTGTCACTTCCAAATGACGACGGCGCCAGGCTGCAGGAACAAGAATTAGCTGATCGTGCGTCGAAGTACATTTGTTCCTGCAGCAAGGCACCGTCGTCATTTGGGGGTGACAGGTTCGAATCCCGGTTGGTAACTGTATAGCTTTCAAATTTTATGTTGTCTAGTGGGTCCTCTTAACTCCACGTATGTGTGTGTGTGTGTGGGGGGAATGTGTTTATGGGTGGAGTTTTGTGTGGGAAGGGAGATGTGTGAGAGGTGGGGGAGGTGTGGGATGTGCAGGTGGATGATGGATTATGTGAGGATGGGGGATGTGTGTTTAGCTGGGTGGTTGGGGTGTGTGTGGGTGGGAGGGTAGTTGAGAGATGCATATGTTGATGGGCGGGTGGGTGATGTGTGGGTGTGAGTGGTTGATGAATGAGTACGTGAGTAGGTGGATGTGTGTGAGAGATGAGTGTATGGTTGGGGGATGTGTGTGTTTGTGGGAAGATGTGTGTAAGCGGCCGATGTGTGTTGGTGGGGTATATGTGGGTGGTGGGGTGTGTGTGGGTGGGAGATGTGTGTTTTTTGGGTGTTTATGAGTGGGGGTTTTGTGTGGGCAGGTGGGGAGATGTGTTTGTGGGTGGGGATGTGTGTGTAGGTAGGGGATGTGTAGTTGAGAGGTGGCGGATATAGGGTGGGTGAATGGGTGTAGATTGGCTGATGTGTGTGTGGGTGGGTGGGGAAAATTATGAGTGTGAGGGTGCGGGATGTATGTGTGGATAGGTGCGGGATGTGTGGGTTGACGGGGGTATGTGTGTGTGGTTTTGTGATGTGTGTTTTGCTGGGTGGTTGCGGGTGTGTGGATGTGTGGTGGAGAATATGTGGGGGGTGTGTGCGTGTTGGTTATGGGATGGGTCGGGGATGTATGTGTGGGTGGGGATCAGTGGGTGGATGGCGGCATGTATGTTTGCCTGAGTCTGTGTGAGTGCGTGGAGGTATGTGTGGGTGGGTGGGGGTGTGGTGGGTGGGGGATGTGTGGGTGTCTGAGGGATGTGTGGGTGGCTGCGGGGATGTGTCTTACAACATTGCAATATGCACTGTTTATGTTTAAAACTTTCATTTGACAATGTTGTTTTTTTTTCCCCATGTGAATGTACCATGCGTAATATGCATTGTTTATGCTTACAAAATCCATTTGACAATGTTTTTTTTTTCCCTATGTAAATGTAACATGCACATTTGATGAATGAAAGATGAGTGATCGAAAGGGCCGAATGTAAGACGGGCCTGCGTGCCCAATTTGTTACCCTTTTAAAATAAAGTTTGTTCGTTCGTTCTTTCGTTCGTTCGTTACACTTCCTTCTTCTCCTTATATGAGCGCCAAACAAAACTATGTGTGTTTATTTATGAACATATCCTTTACAGGACATCGCAGTCAACACCAGAATTTTTTTTTGCTGTTGTGATCTCTTGGCAAGTTTACGTTCAGTAGTTTGCCATTGTTTTCTGAATGCCTGGCATACATACCATTTCGTTAAAAAAAAACAACGCATGGCGGTCTGGTACCAAACTGCCCGCAGCTGTGTTTCGAACGCGGGTATGCAGGATTACGAACTGCATCTGTAACTCCTTCGCCACAGAGATGAATTTTATAATGACATGGGGAATGCTATGAAGAAATGTAAGACTTTAGATATAAACATCATAATGGGTGACTTTATTGCTAACGTAGGAAATCAAGGTAATGGATGCACAATAGATAAAGATGGTTTGGGAGAACGATACAAGAGAGGATATAGACTTGAAGAGCATGCAGTGATTGTCAGAAACACCTAATTTAAGCAACATCCAAGAAGATTATGAACATGGAGGAGTCCTGACACAGAATTAGAAACCAGATTGATTACATCCTGATTAGCAGAAGGTTTCGAAATGTGTTAACAGTCGTAAAAACTGTTCCGAATACAAACAGTTACAGTGATCACAGATTGATTACAGGCGCATTGAAGATAACGTTAAATAAAGTCAAGTATATACCAGGAAACACTAAATATAATCTGTGTACATTGGAAAATGACAAGGACATGCAAGACAATTTTAACTTAGCAGTAAAGAACATATATTATATATTGTCTGGAGCAAGCATGATACAGGGATTTCTGATCTCAGAAGTGGTCCGCCCTTCTCAGTATGTTTCGCCCCTTTACCTTCTTAACGCTCTCAGGAGACGGGCTCGCCCGGGTCATGACTCTGTATGTCTTTCCCCTGTCATTCGTTCGAGACGTTAGGTCTTTTACGTTGTCCTTGCGTTGTCTTGCATTGTTCCATGATCCTTTGCGTTGTCTTGCATTGTTCTGTGATCCCTATCTGCGAAATGTCTGCTCATTTCAGAGTATATGAGTGGAAACAGTTGCCAACACTGAAACTAAAATGTCTGAATATAAAGTCACTTTAATGACATAAAACACACGATGCTCAGCTGAAGATTGTCTCTTATACTGTGGTTCATGCAAACCATAAGTAGAAAACAACATAGAAAACAACGTAACAAAGATCTGCTCATTGAATCTTCAACCCTCTCGGGAAGGTTCAGAAGATGTTGTCACTTTGATCGCACACTTACAGGAAAAGTTCCGGCCGCTTTGCCATGTCTATAGTGATGGCTTATAGCTCACCTCGGGCTCCAATCGGCTCATTGCTGGTTTCATAGAACCCGACTGCAGGCATCTGTCGTACATCCTAGTCGTACACTGTAAAACAATAAACAAAACAAAAAACTCATCAACTGTCTACAGTACTTGCGGTGTAGGATTCGGGGAGGGAGGAGGGAAAGGGGGGGGGGGGGGGGGGGGGGGGGGTGTTCTTGAACATCATCAATTAAGGTCACCTGGCTAGTGCATCGCCGCGAACAGTGCAGGTTAGAGTTTTCTTGTTTGCCCTCCACACACAAAAATCCACACCTTACCGATGATTCGGACTCGGGTCTCCCGAGGGAAAACATCATTATAGCCACTCGGCCAGCCGCTCCTCTGTCATACACTACAATGGACATAGCGAGTCGCCGGGACCGAACTGCTCGAAGACCTCACAACCAATGGCGGACTGGGTCTAAAAACGTAGGTTGCCACAAGAAGAAGCAAATAAAAGGACATTCAAATGTTAAAGTCTAATAACGTCTACTTCATGGAGTTTGGTGATACATTCATAATTGTATTTTTTTTTTTTAAAGCTCCACTAATTCCATTGTTAATCATTGCCCGTTTCCCTGAACTGCTACTAACTGTTCCATCTTCGTTGTCTGTCAAGGTTTTGCGGATAAATACAGTATGTTTTTTTTTCAAAAATATTATTATTGATTACACGTTTACCTTTTGATTTTGTGTTATTCTACGCCGCTCCGCTTCTCGCCTCTTTACTATTCAGTCTGTTGTGTGTGTGTGTGTGTGTGTGTGTGTGTGTGTGTGTGTGTGTGTGTGTGTGTGTGTGTGTGTGTGGTTGTAGCGGTGAGTGTTTGTTGTTTGTGTGCTGACGAGGGCTTTGGCCGCAACGTCCATTTTGCTGCTCGCGATCGTGCAGTAGTAATACTTACCGTCTACATCTCGCTGTTTGGTGATTCATTCATTGCTCGAGGTTTAACAGGGCCCACTCCATCAGGGGCTGACAGGGTCATCTTGCCATCAGGCCAGCTGACAGCCTGACCAGTGTGCATAGCTGGTGGACAACAAAGATGTCACTACTAGCAACCACTAATTTTTTTAAAACTGTTTTCTTATCTCTGTGTGATACATCCCTCGACGTTTATTTTTTTTAAATTTTATTCTCTCTCTCTCTCTCTCTCTCTCTCTCTCTCTCTCTCACACACACACACACACACACACACACACACACACACACACACACACACATTACAGATACACAGAGAACGATACAACGATAAAAAGTTATATTCAAAGGGTTACGAATTGGGCACGCAGACCCGTCTAACATGCTGCCCTTCTATCACTCTCTTTCATCCATTATTTCATCCATACATCACATCTCAGAAAGAGCGAGAGAGAAAGAGAGAGAGAGAGAGAGAGAGAGAGAGAGAGAGAGAGAGAGAGAGAGAGAGAGAGAGAGAGAGAATCTCTCACACTCCTAGTCTTAATCGGCTCTTGAATCGCAGCATACAAAACGCCGTCCTATCAGCTATCTCCCATTGTCTGCGCTGGTATCTGTCCTGGCTTGCAACCATTGTGCACGAGCATGTCTAATAACAACGGTAGTGTATTGAGAGAGGTTTTAATGACTACCGGGTAGATTTGGGATCTATACCGTTATTACTTGGTGCGAACTGAACAGGGTGACACACTGAGACAACAGGCTGTAAATAGAACATACAGGTAACGGAACAGAGGCAGCAATTGCGACTGTCTGTCTGTCTGTCTGTCTGTCTGTCTGTCTGTCTGTCTGTCTGTCTGTCTGTCTGTCTGTCTGTCTTCTGCGTTCATCCGGGGTGTTTTTCTTTTCCTGACGTAATAGCCTTGTGCCGCATTTTGCGCCCTTATGCCGACACATCCGACTTCTGTGGGTGTTTGTTGACCAAGTTAACCTTCAACACACATGAGACGAATTGCGTGTATGGTAATTAAGTCAATGACACTTTCCCACGCATATTGGGTGTATGGTGCTAGTCACATGTTTGCATGGACCAATCGGAGTTCAGTGGTTGTTGTGATCAGTGTCACACATGCCGTCTTTTACTTCCCAAAACATGTCCTGGCACCCATTTCAGATGTCGCCGCTAAGTGAAAGTGGTGAAAAGACCCGCTACATATTCCTCCGCGTATTCAGACCTGCACAATGTTATGACGCTTTCACATCACTGGTGGGCTGAGTGGTCGCGAGGTATGGTGTCCGCCTCGAATTCTGGAGGTCCTGGGTTCAAGCCCCGGTGAAAGACGGGATTTTTTCACGTGGACTTCTAATAATAAAATTTCCCCTGATCTCTGGGTAGTGAAAACCCTTGGCAGTTGGAAATTGAAAATGAATAGTCTAATGGCGCTGCCCGGTCAAAATTTCTAGTTAAAAATCTACCCGAAGTATTTCAGGATCCTCGCCGGTGCTACGGAGTTCGTGCACTGAGCTGAGATTCTCCGCACCCAGGTTTGAGTTAGGAGCAGAACGGAGCACTTATGAGTTACACCCGTGTGCCGTGATGTTGATCCGTCGACTAAACTGAACTCAAACTAGACCCATACCAGGAAAGTGCCCAGGGACACGTCTTCTTTGTTATATTTATTTACTTATGTTTGGTCTTTTGTCATCCTATCTCTACCATTTTTCGTCTCTCGTGGTTCTGTTTTTCGTTTGTTCCCCCCCCCCCCCCCCAACCCCCACCCCGCACCTCCCAACACACAGGACTACAAATTGCAATAGTCCTATCCTGGTGCTTATTAACATAACCACAGGAGGTTCCGACTGTCGGACTTTGTTTCTTCTTCTTCTTTTCGTTCATCCGGAGTGTTTTTTCAGATGTGATTGCGGTGTGTCTGTTATGCGCCCTTGGGCCGAAACCCGTAGGACAACAAATCCGGCTACAGCGTGCTTTTTTTGACCAGGTAGCATTCCTGGGAGACTCTCACTTTTGTGGTGCCATCTACAACTCAGCTGGCCAAGGTTGAACGGTCGAAGACAACGGTCATCCCTCAAAGGAAGGCAGGGACAGTCCATAGCATTTTCCGCCATCCAAGGTTGCTTCCATAGTTGCAGGGCCGACACATAGCGCCCTTATTCTGGGCTCACCGAGGGAATCGTCAGTCCTGCTCATGGCTGCTTTAAATCCTCACTTCAATATATTGGTCATTTCGTTTGCCCCGGGCCATTCCCGCACAAACCAGACAAGTTTGCAGACGGTATCCACTCAGCGAGTTTTCGGACATGTGCTTGTCGTTGCGCCCGTCAGAGCTGTTCCAGGCACGACAGACATTCGGAAAACTACCTAGTCAGAGCTGTTCCGAACAAGAGCGGCATTCGGAAACTAGGTAGTCAGAGCTGTTCCTAGCACGAGAGACATTCGGACGAGACATTTCACTCGGACGGAATTGCGTAGTCAATTTTTAGTTTGCCACCCGTAGGACGACACTTCCGACTTCCGGCGGGCATTTTTTAATGAGGTTAGCCTTCCTCTGGTTTCGAGGCACGTTAGACTGTTGTGATGTCGCCAACATCTCAGCTGGTCAAGATAGTACGATCAACGACATCGCGGTCGGCCCTCAAGGGAAGGCAGGGGCAGACCATGGGCATTCCCTCGCTATCCAAGGAGGCTTCCATAATTGCAGAGCCGGCACATATTGCTCTGAGACTGGGCTCACCCGAGGAGTTGCCACGTCCTGCTCATGACTGCTTTAGTTCCTCACTTCCATGTGTTGGGAAACTCGCTTGCCACTGATCGCTCAAGCACACACCAGGAGCGGTCAGACTGCGAGCGACATCCACTCGGTAAGCTTTTGCTTTTGACTTCGGACCACGCAATAGGTTCGCTCGCCGTGCGTTCCATTTCGCGTCATTGAGACGTTCTTCCACTTTTGTCTACACTCTCTATGAGTTAGATACAGACAGTTTTCGTAACCATTTCCTTCGACTGGGGCACTTTTCTGACTTTTTGTACTCGCTCACAAGGTAGGCTACATGTGCTGCCGGCTCAGCACCTTACCTTCGTGCAGCAGTGAACGAGAAACGGCCTGGCCCTCTCATCCGGGGATCTCTCATATCCCCCAGCTGAGAGCCTTCGAACTTGTATCAGACCTGAGCATGTAGCTTGCTCAGTATCACGCCTCTATTTTTCGAAAGGTGGGTATCGGCCCGGCTCTCAGATCCGAGGGTTTATGACTTA
The DNA here is from genome assembly GCA_014155875.1 of Cepaea nemoralis. Lineage (NCBI taxonomy): Eukaryota > Metazoa > Mollusca > Gastropoda > Stylommatophora > Helicidae > Cepaea > Cepaea nemoralis. The sequence goes on from JACEFZ010020761.1 coordinate 13,143, forward strand.
GAGGCGTCCAGCCACAGCCCTCGACAGGGAGCCTTAAGCCTTGTCCGGACCAAGAACTTCTGCCTTCGTGCACCTGATTTAAATTTTTGACTGCTATCCTCTCAGTCTACCTGCAGAGCAGCAGGTTGTGTCTCTCTTAGTCTGGTCCCTATCCCATGAGCTGTCCGATATGTAGTTTTTCATCCATCGGCAAGCACATGGGGTCGATGGGACACGCAAGCTCCCCCACCACGGCAAGGTGGAGACACATCGGGGGAGGGTTTTGAACTAATAAAAGCGCTCTTTCCGCGAGGGTCGGAGCTTGGTAAGCATGTATTAGCTCTAGAATTGCCACAGTTATCCAAGTAGGATCGTGTCATCTAAGGAACCTCTACCGATTTAATGAGCCATTCGCGGTTTCACCGTGAGACAGTGTGAACTTAGACATGCATGGCTTAATCTTTGAGACAAGCATATGACTACTGGCAGGATCAACCAGATATCTATCGGACAGACGGACTATTCACGCACACGCAAGCCAAGAGTAGCATCGCTAAAGCGCGCCCTCCCGGTACAAGGTGATACATGCAAAACCACTGGACGCCTACCGAAGAGCGCTTTCAAGCTACGCTGGCAGGACTGACCGAAAAAAAAAAGCTATACCAGCTTACTGACCGCAGGCCCACTACTCATCGAGAGAGAGTGGGCGCTTATCGAGACTTTGTCGAACGGTCGTACAAATTTTGCTCTTTTGCCCGCTCAAACCACGACCCTGGCTGCACGATGCGGTTACATTCTTGAAACGCCTGCCTCGTTAACTTACGTTGGCTGGGAAGATCCCATTTTGGTGCACCTCACAGAGCCATCCGAGACAACGAACGCTAGACGCGGAACTGATCTAGCGAACCAGACCAGCCCACGGACTTTGTTTTATTTCGCTCCATTCATGTACAGTAAATCCTCGGTTTTCGTCAATAATCTGTCCTGAAACAATCGACGAAATCCGAAACCGACGAAAACCGAGGCAATTGTTTTCATATGAATAAATGTAAATCCAATTAATTCTTCCAAACACTCCAAAATACATTTAAAAATAAACATTTTAAAGAAAATAAATACAGTGTTTAATACTATTTATCGGCATCAGACTTGTCCCAACTCGTACCTTAGCCGTGCCTAGTAACACTGTGTATGCCAGTGCGCCACTTGAATTTTTCAAACCATGCTCTGCTGACCTTAAAATCACTAAGTACACTAGCACTCCTCCCAAGCATTTTCTCAATGAGATCAGTATACAACAGTCTGACCTTTTCACGTATGCTTGCCTCCGAAGCAGAATCGCTATTTAACTGGTTTCTATTTATCCAAATTAATAATACCTCTAGGGAGTCTCTGTGGCAAAGTGGTCAAGCCGTTTGACTCGGGCTACGAAGGTTGTGGGTTTGATTCCTTCGGTTCACGTGTTAAATTTTCGGAGACTCCTGTGGGTCGTCGCTAGAGCCACGGAGTTCGTGCTTCGTGCGACGCTTTCCGCGCTGCGGAAAGAGAACGGGCCATATGGGATAAAACCCGGTGCGATGAAGTCAACCCTGTCGACTTTTAAGCGACTTTTTTTAATAATACCTGTTCGACATGTTCAATTATTTGTGATCTCTGTTTCGTTAGCACATTCACGCCTTTCGCTAAATTAGCCTCCTTCATTGCTTCCTTTTTTCGCCACAATGGAACTTAATCGTGGATGACGACTTCCAGTAAGTGCGGCCGATTTCAGCAATATTAATTCCGCTCTCGTATTTTATTATTAGCAAGTGATGCTCACACAACGAAAAACAACGTCAAACTGGGCAGAAGAACGCGTGGGTCCCTTTGGTTTCTCAAAATTTTAGCGAGGTCACGGGGGCACGCTGACGACATCCGAAGCAACTGACGAAAACCGAGACATCTTTTTCGCGGGAAAAAATCAACGAAAACCGAAACCGACGATAACCGAAGGCAACGAAAACCGAGGTTTTATTGTATATTTCTTGTTTACCTGTGGTTCTACTCTGTCCTGCCTTGTTTCTCTTTTTTTTCCCCACCTTCTTTATTTTCTGTCATGAATATTAAATGTCTAGATCGTTTTCGAGTATGTCAATCCGCGTTTTTTTTTTTCATTTTTGTGTACCTGTACTTATCTTCCCCCCCCCCCCCCCCCCCCCGCCCCTTTTGTTGTTGTTGTTGTTCCTCTTGTACTTCTTATTCACGTTGTTGTGTATCTTCTTCTTAGTGCGGTCGTCGTCTTCTTTTGTTCACTTTACCTCCTCTTCTCTCTCTCTCTCTCTCTCTCTCTCTCTCTCTCTCTCTCTCTCTCTCTCTCTCTCTCTCTCTCTCTCTCTCTCTCTCTCTCATTTCATCCTTTATCTTTTTCTTCATTACGCTTTACTCATATGGCTAACTAGAAATTGTTAGTAACTATCTGTTTTCCTCCTCTCCATACAAATGTGACACAAATAGCAACCAAAAAGCTGCCACCGACGTTCACACGGTGATCGTGTAATTGTTGCGTAACTAATACCTCTCCACTTTATTGTCCGCACGTGTTTACATACTGTCAGAAGACTATACCAGATAGTGGGGCCAGGTATGCGCAGACACTCGCATTTACGTCGCAACTCGTCTTCCCCTCGATGTAAGAATAACCTTGCTGTAAACAAGCGAGTGTACGCCTGGTGAACATGTGTAGTGTGTAAAGTGTTACACTATGGTTAGTCTTGGACGTCTGCATGGACAGGCATGCCTAGACAGGTGGGGATAATTGTTCAGTACGGAGGTTGTCAGCCTTTCTCTGACACGGCAGGTTTAGAGAGAGAGAGAGAGAGAGCGAGAGAGAGAGAGAGCGAGAGAGAGACAGAGACAGACAGACAGAGACAGAGAGAGACATAGACAGAGAGAGAGACAGAGAGAGACATAGAGAGACAGAGAGAGAGAGGTAAGAGAGTCGGTTGAATTGCTCCAAGTTTTATCCTATATGGCCCAGTTCTTTCTGCAGAGCAGACGGTTGAAGGCACCCCACAGAACATGATCTCCGTAGACCCTGCAGCGATCCTCAGATGTCTCTCGGAAAATTGCACTCGAAATCCGAATGACAAATTACGGAAACGAACTCTCGATATATATAAAAGTTAGCTGCATATCCTTTACAAGACGTCGCAGTCAACCCCAGCATTTTTTGGCTGTTTGTGATCTCTTGGCAGGTGTACGTTCAGTAGCTTTCTATTGCTTTATGAAAGATTGGCACCCATACCATTTTATAAACAAACCCAACGCAAGGCGGCCTGCTGCCAAATAGCCCGCACTGTGATTCGAACGCGCGGTACGCGAGATTACGAACTGTGTCCATAAAATCTTCGCCACGGAGCAGATATATATATATATATCTGTTACCAGTGCCGTGCTATGTATGATATAGACATGGCACCGTAAAGAGGCGGCATTTTTAGAGAGAAATAAAAAACATGTACGGGGCGGCATTTCTAAGACAATGCATCAAACTGAGAAAATCTACCGCACGGTATTGTGATTGATTGATTGATTGATTGATTTAGGAACCGACATCACAGCATTCGGGACATTCCCATAAGCGCTCCGTCTCCATCCTCAGCAGCCAGCGAAGAGTTCCAACACTAATAGTTCCAGTAGCAATCTGATTATATGTCCGTCTCGCCTTTCCTCCGAGCGCCGAGCGTCGGCCAGATCCCCTCGTCACACCTCGTTGTCTCATTCTTACCAGACCATGGTGCTCCATCTGCTCCTCCGAGGTGTACACGTGCTCCCACAAGGCCGCAACCACGTCTGCCCTGTCATGCATCAATACACCACCAAATTTTGCCGAGCCAGCCAATCTGTCCGCCTGTTCATTCCCCAGCACACCGGCATGCCCAGGAGAAAAGATCCAGGTGATGCTTACTACCCGTGACCTCCGAAGCGAAGCAAGCCACTCTGCACGAAGCCTACCTGTTCTCACCCTTCTCAGCATGCTTTCTGAGTCAGTTACAATCACGGTATTGTCTGTTACGTTTATGTTATAATTATGAAACTAAAACTTAAGTTAGGGCAAGAGCCAAATGAACTTTCCTACCGCATTCAACCATTTTTGTGAGTCGCCATAGAGTAGTGGCAAGACGCTGGCTTGTCGGTCCAGTGATCATAGCTTCGAATCCACACCCAGGCAGATTTGTAAACTGCACTGGGCTCCCAGTTCCAGCCAGCCTAAATGGGTGCCAGGAAATGTCTTGAGGAGTTAAAATGTTAACCTCTCGCCCTTGCTTTGGGGACGTAAATTACAAGTACCTCAGAAGTCGGAGTGGTTTCTCTTCTTCTTTGCGTTCATCCGGAGTGATTTATTCAGATGTGATTGCGGTGTGTCTGGTTAGGCACCCTCGGGTCGAAACCCTCAGGCCAACACATCCGACTTTTAGCGTGCATTTTTGACCAGGTTAGCAATCCTGGGAGACTCTCACTTTTGTGGTACCGTCCACATCTCAGCTGGTCTAGTTGGAACAGTCGAAGACTACACGGTCATCCCTCAAGTGAAGGCAGGGACAGCCCATAGCATTTTCCGCCATCCTGGGTGGCTTCCATAATTGCAGAGCCGGCACATAACGCTCTGGTGCTGGGTTTACCGAGGGAATCGTCACGTCCTGCTCATGGCTGTTTTAATTCCTCACTTCAATATATTGGGCATTTCGCTCGCCCTGGGCCGTTCCTGCACAAACCAGTCAGCTCTGCGGTTGGTTTCCACTAAACGAGTTTTCGGACATGTGCTTGTCCCTGTACCCATCAGAGCTGTTCCAGGCACGGCGGACATTCGGAAAACTACCTAGTCAGAGCTGTTCCGAACAAGAGCGGCATTCGGAAACTAGGTAGTCAGAGCTGTTCCTAGCACGGGAGACATTCGGACGAGACATTTCACTCGGACGTAAATGCGTAGTGTCAATTTTTAGTTTGCCACCCGTAGGACGACACTTCCGACTTCCGGCGGGCATTTTTTAGTGAGGTTAGCCTTCCTCTGGTTTCGAGACACGTTAGACTGTTGTAATGTCACCCACATCTCAGCTGGTCAAGATAGAACGATCAACGATATCGTGGTCTGCCCTCAAGGGAAGGCAGGGGCAGACCATGGGCATTATCTCGCTATCCAAGGAGGCTTCCATAATTGCAGAGCCGGCACATATTGCTCTGAGACTGGGCTCACCCAAGGAGTTTCCACGTCCTGCTCATGGCTGCTTTAGTTCCTCACTTCCATGTGTTGGGCATCCCACTTGCCACTGATCGCTCAATCACACACCAGGAGCGGTCAGACTGCGAGTGACATCCACTCGGTAAGCTTTTGCTTGTGACTTCAGACCACGCAATAGGTTCGCTCGCCGTGCGTTCCATTTCGCGTTGATGAGACATTCTTCCACTTTTGTCTACACTCTCTATGAGTTAGATACAGACAGTTTCCGTAACCCTTCGACTGGGGCACTTTTCTGACTTTTTTGTACTCGCTCACGAGGTAGGCTACATGTGCTGCCGGCTCAGCACCTTACCTTCGTGCAGCAGTGAACGGGAAACGGCCAGGCCCCTTCATCCGGGAAACTCTCATATCCCCCAGCTGGGAGCCTTCGAACATGTATCAGACCTGAGCATGTAGCTTGCTCAGTATCATGTTTCTATTTTCCGGTAGACGGGTATCAGCCTGGCTCTAAGATCCGAGGGTTTGTGGCTTAGAGGCGTTCAGCCACAGCCCTCGACAGGGAGCCTTAAGAGTTTTGTCCGGACCAAGAAATTCTGCCTTTGTGCACCTCATTTAAATTTTGACTGCTATCCTCAGTCTATGCCTGCAGAGCAGCAGGTTGTGTCTCTCTTAGTCTGGTCCCTATCCCATAAGCTGTCCGATATGTAATTTTTCACCCATAGGCAAGCAAATGGGGTCTATGGGACACGCAAGCTCCCCCACCACGTCAAGGTGGAGACACATCGGGGGAGGGAGTGGTTTGATGGCGAGGGATACTGGTAATAAGGAAAGCTAATCCCCCGCAAACATCAGTCCATTGCACTAGAGGTATGGATTAGCACATGTATGGACTATACTTGCGTTCAAAGCATAACAAATAAATAAAACAATGATGACTACGCGAATAAATTGGAAAATAAAATACACAGACTTGACAATAAAATGACTGTTTCCCATATTCATGTCGGGTAATAATAAAGCCAGCCAGATCTCAGACACATTCAGCTTTCTATGCAGCCTGAGATAAGCAATGTCGCTTTATGTAGAATCAATAGTAACAAGAATCAAGAATTCACTCGAGACCGATCTCTACTGGCGCAGCTAGGGATTATATGGCCATGTAGAAGAAAGACAGAATCTCAATCAAAAGTGCTATTAGATTTGTAGCGCAGATAGCTGTTTTTGTTACGATTTTGTTAGTTCATTGCAAAGTGATTCTTGTGTAGGCCTGAGTCCGGGAAATGTTTAGTTACATTTAACTCTCCTTATAGTCGTGACTCCGGAAAAATGTTTAGTTACACGTAAATCACTGTATAGTCGTGACTTCGGGAAGTGTTTAGTTACATGTAATTCACCATATAGGCATAAACATATCGGGATATCACCATATATTCGGGATCACCAGCCGTGTTCGAATTGCAGGGGTTGTTTCAAAAAACTTTTCTGGGCGTCCAAGGCGACCCAGCAATAATGGATACCATATGTCTTGTGACCATGGCAATCTTCTCATTCTCCGATCTCTAGACAGGACAAGTCTGGTGCCCGTGCCAGTATCCTTATACTCCGACCTCTAGACAGGATACGTTTGGTGACCATGCCAGTATCCTTATACTCCGACCTCTAGACAGGACAAGTCTGGTGGCCATGCTAGTATCCTTATACTCCGACATCTAGACAGGACATGTCTGGTGGCCATGCCAGTATCCTTATACTCCGACCACTAGACAGGACACGTTTGGTGACCTTGCCAGTATCCTTATACTCCGACCTCTAGACAGGACATGTCTGGTGCCCGTGCCAGTATCCTTATACTCCGACCTCTAGACAGGACATGTTTGGTGACCTTGCCAGTATCCTTATACTCCGACCACTAGACAGGACACGTTTGGTGACCTTGCCAGTATCCTTATACTCTGACCTTTAGACACAAGTCTTGTGAAGTAAAAGCGGTCTGTTTGATGTTGACATCATCACCAATCGAATAAACATAAATATCAATTGGGGCACCCTTTAAGGCAGTTCAGAAATACACGTACATGTATTGTTTGTCGCTGGTAGGTTTAGAAGAATGAAGTAGAGACTAGACCACGCAATATGCAACATAAACAGTTGAAAGCTATAGTTAGTGACCGGGGTTGGAACCTGACACCTCCAAATGACGATACCGTATCGCTGCAGAGCAAGATTACTTCGAAACATGACCAACTAGACACCCTCAATC
>JACEFZ010020762.1:0-19994 GCA_014155875.1 Cepaea nemoralis
AAGAAGAGTCCCTTTACGAGTATATGTTACATTGTGGTATTCCCATGTCTTCGCTAGTGACGACCTTATAAGTCCTGTGTCTTCAACAATTTATTTTCAGCTAGTTGTCACTATGTACAACAAGCCGCATCTACTACTAAATGTTGCAGATCCCCCGGCTAATTTTCCTGCAATGGGTGAACACTGTTAGCTACTCATATCTAATGCTATTTGATGTTATTCCCCCAATGGTGATTCCTCGCATATTCTAATGTGAGTGATGTCACGGACCGCCAATGGTGATTAACTCTCATATATTGATGTCACGTAACCCAATTGGTGATTCATTCATTAATGTGATTGAGTCGATTCCCCCAGTGAGTGATTCGTCTCACATCTAATGTGAATTGATGTAATTACACCAATGGTAATTTTTCTCATATCTAATGTGAATGATGTTAAGGTCCCCGAAGGATGATTCCTCTGCGTATCTAATGTTATTGAAGTCACGTCTCTCCCAATTGGGAATCCTCTCATAACGAATGCTGTTAATGTCACGTTCCCCCCCAATGGAGATTTCTTTCATATCTAATCTCTTTGTGATGTCACGTCCTCCCCAATGGGTGATCCTCTCGTATCTAATGTTATTTGATGTCACGTGCGGGGGCCCTCAATGATGACTCCATCTCCATGATCTAGATGCTTAATTGAAGTGTTCCTATCGCCTCAATGATAATTCTTCTCATATAGGAGGGCATAGGGGTGGAAAAGAGGGAGAAAACAACGTAGAATGGATTCAAGATGTGAATAGGTAGTTTACACTGACAGCTACAAAGGCTTCCAATAGTGGAGACGATCAAAAGATTGATTGGGAGTAAAAGTTCTCTAGAGCAGGATAAGCGAACTGGTTATCGCGGGCCACCCGCCTTCGCGCTCCGAAGGTTGTGTTGTGGGTTTCGTTCCGGTGTACGGTCGTTTGGGTTTACGAGTGTTGTTTTCCCCCCGTCGGACGAACCCTGGTTCTTTCGCTGGAGAGGTTGCGTAGTTTGTACTTTTTGTGACGACTCGTTGCGCAAACCCTCCCGTGTGGAAAAGAATAACACTGAGGGCCAATATGGATAAAGAGCGCCGTGGAGTAAAGTCGATCCCCTTGCATTTAAGCAGATGTCAGCGTCCAAGCAAATGTATGGTTGATACCTTCCTTAACATTAGTTGGATGGCGGAAAATGATGAAGTGGAAAGGTGTATGTAAGCAGTTGTAGATAGACTGTTGATGGCTGAGACAGTGATAGAGGAGACAAGATATACGGTAAGATCTGCGGTGTGGTTTTGCTGCACTGAATATCTTATCTCGAATTAGACAAGAAGGACTAAGGGGGGGTAAAATATGTAGGAATGGTTGCGACGACTGGAGAGTTATATTCCAGGTGCTGGACACTGGTTTGCAGAACGGCGGCTTGTCTTTGGCTAGGATAAGTATATGAGACGGGTCTCAATTCGGTAAGGCAGACAGACATCACGACTGCGTAATCCCGTTTGTGTTATAAGATGATGAAGCATCGATGATAATCTGTCCATAGCGATATGGCTTGTAAGCGTGCTGCATAAACATTTTGCAGGTAAATGCATGATTGAGATAAGTAAACATGCACATGTGCATCATAGCAATTGTCAAAAATATTAAATCTTGCGTAAATTATCGTCGCAGAAGTGATCGTATCAGATAACGATGGACTTCGCACTTGTGTATTTCTGGTGGGATGTTCCTCGTTACTGTAAATGTCCAGTGGAATATCGTTGTGAAATGATGTTGTTGCCTTGGATTATGTGAGGTATTTCGGTCGTTAATTGAAGTAGTTTCAAAGAGCCACGGAAGCAGTGGGGATGGGATGAAATATGATGCTATGCTCGACAGATAGTTTTGTTGTTGATGTGAGTCTCAAGTTGATAATTCTCGTGCCGAGTCGGCAAGAAACTTCTCTCTTCGAGAGATACACGATGATTTGCGGTCAAAAAGAAAAAAGAAGGACATATATGCAGCCAGATGAATAGGTTGCACTATAGCCATTAGAGGAAAGCAAAGCGAGCATACTTTAAGGCATGCTTGGGGGAAAAAAATGTGGGCAGGACTGAGTTATTTATGATTCGCATTAAAATCTGATCAATCCGAAAAGTACAGACAGAGACATTAGTTAATACTAGGAAGCATGAAGGGCGTTAGAGGGACGTGTAAGCGTGCGACGGTGAAAGTTATCGGAGAGCGCATATACAACAGAGAAAATTTCAAGAAGAGATAAAATGAATTAATGATATAAAGGGTATGGTGCGGAACAGGCGAGTATTGGACTGGGAATGGAAGGCTATGGATGCATGCAGAGTTCATAAGTTATTAGAGAATGTTTATTTTATCATGAGAGTTGAGGATCGACATAGGGAACAGTGTCCAATTATTGTTGATTCAGGCGAGAGATACCATGTTGCATACGGTAGGTCGCGTGTATAAGTCAGGGATAGTGGGCCTGTGTCGTAGGTCACTAAGTTAAGTTGGCAGCTAAGTACTAGATATAAGTACGTGCACTTTAACATATAATGTTACTTCAATTCGTCAATGTATGCCAGAAAACCAGTACTGGAGATTTGCATAAGTAGAAGAATAGTGTGAGAGGGTATATTTATATATGAAGTAGGACAGAGGAGTGAGGAGTCTGGCGCTTGAAAGATTAAAATGTAATTAAGAGTTCAGTAGAACTTATTCATACATAGGGGGACTGCTGTATATGCAAAGATAGGCTGAATCCATGAGAAGTGATAGATACACATAAGGAAACTATGGTTTTAGAGAGCAGAAGCATTTGAGGAAGAGGATACTAGACTAGTAGAGTGGGTCAAAGAAAGCAGATATGTCATTGTAGGATGAATACACTCTGTCAAAGCAACACCCTAGAGATAATTATGGACATGAGGGAGATCGCTGTGATTCAGGCAGGCATATAGAAGATCAGATGGAGCGCGCGATAGTTGACATTCTCATAGTGGAGTGCAGAAGACATTGTCGTAGAAACGTGGAGCTCCAACAGCTAGGGGCTTAAAAACAGTGTACGGACTGATCTGTGCTGCATTATGTTATAGGTGAGCCGACGGAGCAGTAGTTAGTCTACGGACTATCATTGTATGACTCCGAATAGAATTGTAAGACATATACAGCGCCACAAGTACAACACAAGGGGGGGGGGGGTACCACATATATATATATGTTTAGTGTGTTCATGTACGTGAGTGTAAGGACATGAGGATAATAGCTCACCAAGAAAATTTCAACATAGCAACAACTATGACCGAACCACGCTTTGCAGAAATATGATCTGATCTTAGAGATGCCTATTTCTTACATCGGATGTTCTGACTGGATCAATGGGTAGTGGTGAAGAGTTTGGTTAAAAACGTTCGAATTCGAATCAAGTTATTGGGCTAGTCCGGAAACTACGTATATTTATCACTCATATTGAGAGAAGTGTCGCGAGGTCACTCCGTAATGAACTGATGCACATTTATAGCGAAGATATATCTGTACACTTAATGCGAATCAAGAAGTATGATATTACAGTCTATAATCTTACCAATAATATAAGACATCCTCGACTATTCGAATATGAAGAGCGAAATTCTACTGAGAGAAGGGTCATAAATACGAGCTCCTAGGTAAAATGATATTTGACAATTGTAGTAAGAGGCAAAGAAACTGGTCTGATGGCTGAGGAAAGTAGGTGCGCGTTAAGTATATTGATAATAACATATCACGTAGGTATTCGTCGTCAGGCAGATGGATCATCAAGCGATTAAGACTGTGCACAAAAGATTCATGAGGACTGATACAATAATTCAAATAGACAAGGTACAGTTCAGCGCGAGCTAGAAGAATAGGAGTGTTTGAAAGAGTGAGGCACAGTGGTCCCATTAAGCGCAAACTATATGATTTAGCTAAAATCAATGAGACATTACTGAAAAAGGGTCTTCAGATTGCTAGCATTTATTATGATTGAGTGGGAACTGAGATATTATAGAGTAGAAGGAGAACTGTTTGAGGAGGGTAATGGATATCAACAGCGATATAGACAATGGATAGCTATGTAGATAGATGGGGGGCCTAGTTATTCATATATAATAATAATATTCTCCGCTAATTACATGCACAAGAGAAGAGGTCAGATGAAAGGGAGCCAGATTTAACAGTGCGCGGGTCTAAAATATATGCTTTTAATATAAGCAGATAGACTGACGGAAGCTGGCAAGTGTTCCAGCCGGTGCAGATACATGACAGACATAACATAAATCGCATAGAATATTAAAAGACGGTTTGATGAAAGATTATTGGAACTAGAGCAATGTCGGAACTAGAACAGGTGCTTGAACAATTAATGCTACCATTATATGATACTAGCTAAGTATATACTCTTGACATTATCTGTAACATGATCTGTCTAGTTATATGGTTTGCAATTGCAAAAAAAAACACACAAGTGAAATCAGCGCACCCTGAGGAATTGACAGGTGTGCATCGAACAATGCTGGGAATGTACTAGTCAGCTAGTGGATTGTGACACATTGCAGTCCCTCTACGCAAGATCAATTGGCTGTTGGTGTAGCGGAAATGGTAAACTGAATCATGGCATCAAAGGGAAAGTGAGGAAACAAAATACACCACAGTCCTGACCAAGTAGTGAATACCAAGGTGTGGTTTTGTGTGAAGTTCTGAGGTACAGTTATACATGCTGATGTATATGTCTGCGAACTAGTTATTATCATGGGAGGGGCGTGTGACTTATGAACAACTATAACAAGGATATAGCTGTATGCGTCTTATACATTGTAGCGAAGATGTGTACTAAGCAAAGAGCTTTTTGGATACGATGTTGAAGATGCACGTAGGTCGCACAAGTTTGTAGGGATTACTGTTAAGCCTTGCACTCCTTATACTATTGCGAGAATTTAGTTTATGAGAAAGGTGAGCATTATACTTAAATTAGAAAATACATAGATATTTGGAAGGACTAACAAGGCATTGTTACTCATATATGAAGAATTGATATGCATATGGCTCACGTGTGTGACAATATATGCGATGCTCCTTGATGTTAAGGGCGCGAAAGGTTAAGGAACTGCGTATTGAAAAGATAGGAATGGTGCAGTATAACCGCAGGGATAGTGTACTGATCTCGTTTCAGATCGTTGGTTTTGTTTTAGGATTCCGCGTAATAGGTGGTGATGGCGAAGTGAGTAGGTGTGTAGAACACGTCAATGTTGTTTTATTATTGTATTCCATTTTCACTTCAATTCGAAATTCCGGAGCCTGGGTTCCCGTGATCGCATACAAATGAGTAATTATGTGGAAGAGCGCAGATCGTAATGTTGTTGTGGGCGGGGGGAGGGTGGGGTGGGGGAAGGGGGGGGTGGGGGATTGCATGAAGAGGGCCGATTTGTTGGGAATGGGGGGATTTTTCTTCATCAGCACATCAGGCAGTAGGCTGTACTTTATTTTTGGAGTAGGAGAAGGGAAATGATGGTAGCATCGGTAAGGAGGGGGAAGAAAGAAAGTGTTAGGGGACAAGCTAAGATAAAATACAATCGTTAAAGAGATAAGGGTATGATAGTAGTAGAACCTAAGTAAGACTGGAGATAATCGACGAAGCATGTGAGCATGCTAGAGGGGAGCAATACAATCAATTAGAGGTATTGATACCCAGATGGAGTATAGTTAGGTTGGCTTAGAGTGCAGTCAGGGTAGCTGAGTTAAAAAGTTCTATGTTATTGTACAATCGAAGACAGTTTAGTAGTCCAGCTGGATAAAGGTGTTCAGTGTGTATAACCGATCGGGTAGCCTGTAGTTCAGGTCTCATAGCGAAGGGGGCCCCATCTAGGGGAAGTAATCGCGCAAGGTGTGGGATAGGGAGTAAAGAGCACGCAGGCAGGTTAATGTAAAGGGAAGTGTGTACAATAGCAGAAGGAGCATTATTTCCAGTATCTATCAAGCGTATTTATATAATTCGGCTAACTGATCAGTCTGGACGATTCATTGAAGAAAGGAGTCAGATGTATAGTGGGCTTACATAGATAATTACTGATGATACATTCAGAGCGATGCACAAACTCTATTCTGTGCTCTAATCACTTGTATTATTGTATACGATGATATATGGGTTTATCATATATATAGGGGGACGCATAACTTATGGGCGCAGGTAGGAAGAAAGAAGTGCAAGCCTTTATGGGCATAACAAAGCTTTATCTCACTATGAATAAAGAAAAAAAGAGTTTTTTATTGGTCCAGTAATAAGAACAAGACATAATTTTAAAGTACCTGTTGACTTATACCTAAGTGGTTCCATGGAGTCATGATTGAACCCGTGGTCGCAGTTTGGAACGATTGTGGACCAAATCAAAGGATGGTTCATGGCAATTTTGATGCTGTACATATGAAAAACATTAGAAAGCTGTAATAGCTCAGCAAGAGGATTCGGTCGTGGTGAGGGTTTTGACCGTCTTATCTCATCTGCAAACTTAACGGTGGAAGATATCTTAGAATATTTGAGAATTGAACAGTAATGGTAGAATTTGAGTTAAACTTAAGTACAGGTCTCTCCAGGCTACTTAACTTTTATGTTAGTTGGAGCTCAATTGGTTATGAGCAAGAAGGAATGGGAACGTATGTGTAGACGTAGAACAGATTAGTGACACTTGCGGCATGTACGAGATCAAGGATCGTAATAGGAGAGGCCCGATTGCGAGCCCCATAATGAACAGAGAAACGGACGACCAGCAGGAGTAAGAAGACATAACATGCATTGTGGCGTGGACTTGGGCTGGATGTCGCGACCATATGGGGGCTCGACCTTTGGGGTAACGAGACAAGGAAACCCAATCCCTTCACGATGATGAGTAGTTCTACTGACTCTGGATCGTATCAAGAAAAGATGTGAATGCGAGTCTTTTCACTCGATCCACGAAGGATGGACCTGTGCACGCGTGGGCAATACGATGGTCGGCCATAATCCTTCGTGGAGACAGATAGTGTAGCTGTGGGATTCTCTATAGTCGAGCTCTAATTCATAACTCTGTCCTTTCCGTCTTTGTGCTCGGAGCTTCGATTTATTTATGTGGTTGAACTTTTTGGATTATTTACTACTACGTAAGGTCACATATATAATATCTAAAGTAACGTAATTACTTAAATTTATTTTAGTAGCTATAAATATGAATGACGTAATTGTTTATTAGGTTTTAGTTTATGAATTCTTCAACCTATAACTATGTACATAACATGGCATTCGTCATTACTCCAATAAATTATGTCTCTTGTCTCCCTTGTTCCGTAACAATTTCATTTCAATTTATTTCCCTTGATTCTATGAGTATGTATTATACACATTTCTACATTTGTACCGATGAAATATTACAATGATTGAAACGAGTTGAATAATCATAAGAGAAATACTGGCTGCAGCAGGATGTAACAATTGGAAATAGAAACAGTTAGGTATGTGTAACTCCTGCAAAAAATTTAGATATACTAAACACGGACACAGTGTACACACCTTACAACGAACTCCACAATGGTGAACATACATTTTAAAAGACGGGGAGGGGGAGAGGGGGAGAGAGATAATAGAATATAACAAAATAAAACATAAATATACATATACTACGACACAAAGACAGACGCGAAAGTTGACACTGGAGTATATTTGAACCTCGTGGTAGTTCTAGGGTTAAAGGTTGTTAATATGGTAGCTGACATATTGTATTATATATATATTCGATATAGTTATCTCGGCACAGTCATACCATCTGATGGGAGATGCCTTGAAGAGATTAGAACAAGAATTGCAATTGCGAAGGTAGCCTTTTGCAAGATGAAAAGCATACTAACCAATAAAAAGGCATGTTTAGGCGCTACATAGAACCTGTACTTTTGTATGGATGTGAAGCTTGGACAATAAGCAGTCAAGCTGAAAATCAGCTGATGGCTGTGGAAATGTAGGTTTCTGAGGAAATGCAAAGAATACCATGGACAGACAGAAAAACCAACGAACATGTCCTTCAAGAAACAAATGATGATCGTAAACTGATTAGAGTCATTATACGTCAACAGTCAAAAAGTTTTTGGCATGTTATGAGAAGAAATTACTTGGAGAACTTAGTGACAACTGGCAAGATCGAAGGGAAGAGACCAAGGGAAGACCGAGAAGTAAATACATGGATGGCTTGGCCACATAGCATGGTCGAGACAGGAACACGGAGCTGATCCACGACTCTGGTGATCGAGTGAAATGGCAGAACATGACCGCCCACGCTTACCGGCATGGCACATAATGGATGGATAGATATTGTATTATATATCAGATTAAAGATCGTTACTTAAGCAAACCTACTGTGTAAAAGTCCATGCCAGATCGGGAAGTCGTGTAAGATGATTAATCATCCCATGGCATATAATCAGCTAAACCTTTGGTAATCACGTGAGATGGCAACCATGACCGCCCACGCTGACACTGGTGATGATCATGCCGACTGTGTCATCACCGCTTCACCACGGAGACTACACGATCACCATTCTTGGGTCAGATCGGTGTTGTTGAACCAATTATTCCATATTGTCTAGCCATCCAAATATATATCTTTCTGCCTTCTCTTGCCTTCTTTCCGAATTGATTCTCAATTCACAGAACCTACACAATATAAAAATGTAATAATATAACACTAAATCAGACGAGAAATGTCATCTTGGATTGTCCAAAATAGGGACAGGACTAATCATGACACCGCTACAAGAAACAATTCAGGGCAAGAACAAACGAGAACGGTCTAGCAGTACGGACACCCAAAGGGACTTCTTCTTAGTTTTCACATTCGGACCACCATCACACCTCCATTGCTTCCAGTTTCCTGCTTTACTTCACTCCTTCACTAATGTTCGCCAATCACCATCAGTGGCTCAACAAAGATGGTCTACATATAGGCCATCTCAACATCTATCATTTGCTCAATAAATTACCTGAGCTTTCAGTAATACTGTGCAAACAGTTCCATGTGTTTGGAATCACAGAAAGTCGTCTCAACGACAAAATAACCGACTCTGAAATCTCTCTTAAGGGGTTTAAAGTAATTCGAAGAGACGCAAATCAAAAATTAGAGACCGGTATTGCTGTATACATTTCAAATTCTCTCAACTGTTCCCGTAGAAGTGATCTCGAGATAGAAGAGATAGAATGTGTTTGGTTAGAGGTGAAGCCAGTCAGCCAGCAACCATTTCTCATTGGATACCTGTATCGAAATCCCTGTGCTGTGTATAGTTGGTATGACTGCTTCACTACGATGATGGATAGGGTATTTAAAGCAGGTAGAGAAGTCATGATATTAGGTGACTTTAACATAGATATTACTAAATCCAACCAGACATGGGAAGATATCATTCTATCTTACAATTTCAAACAACTAATAAATCAAACCACAAGTGTTACAGACACCTCCTCAACTATAATTGATCATATATATGTTGCTTGTCCAGTTAATATTACCGAATGTTCTGTTCCTGTTAGTGCAGTTAGTGACCATTACCCAATATGTTGTACATGGTCGAAAATTGGGTGCAAAACTCCTAAAAATAAACATTTAAGCATCAAATTTAGAAACTTTAAAGCTCTCAACCAAAATTTATTTTTAGACGACTTAAAAATAGCAGCCCTTGAACATGTTTACCAACTTCCTGATCCGGATGATGCACTAGCTTACTGGACAAAGAGACAGTCTACAATGTATTTGATAAACATGTGCCAGTCAAATAAGTTCGAGTCAAGAATCAACATAAGTCCCCATGGATCACTAGCGAAGTTCTCGAAATCATGAGAGAACGAGATACAGCACACAAAAATAAAGATTTTATCAATTACCGCAGACTAAGAAATAAAGTTAAATATGAAATTCGTAGGATAAAGAAAGATCATTTCAAAAATTTGATTGTAGATAAATCAAATAATACAAATATATGGAAGGCTATTAACTCGCTAACCAACAAGGAACACGCTTCAGAGTCAGCAATACCAAACTCTATAACATGCGAGGATTTCAGTTACTTCTTTCAATCAGAAATAGAGAATCTAAAGTCCTCAATACCAGACTCAGTATGTAATTTAAGTTCACTGTCATCATTCTGTGAAGGGAAGTGCTCTAGAAATATTCCCCCTGAGATTCCCTTGATGTCTGTTGCAGAAGTATATAAATATCTCTCGAATCTCAAAGCAACAAATTCAGAAGGCCTAGATGGTATCAGTAATAGAATTCTTCGGTGTGCTGCACCTATTATTAGTGAGTCCTTAACGTTCATATATAACCAGTGCCTATCCAAAAACTACTTTCCATCTGCCTTTAAAGTTGCTAAAGTGTATCCTCTACTTAAAAATGGCTCAACTGATATTAGCGTCTTGGGTAATTATAGACCTATTTCCTTACTATCGTCGCTATCAAAGCCATTAGAAAAACACATGCATAAAATAACACTACATCATTTAATTAACAACGATCTAATAATTGACAGTCAATCTGTTTTTCGACCTAAATATTCTTGCCATAGTGCCCTTACAAAAATGACCGATAACTGGCATCTTTGTATCAACAATGGCAACATTTGTGGAGCAGTATTTGTAGACTTTAAAAAGGCCTTTGATATGGTAGATCATGATATTTTAATTAGAAAATTAAAACACATGAAGACTAGCACCAATATGGTGAACCTAATTACGTCATTTTTATCAGACAGACAACAAGTAGTGTCCTTCAATAACTGTCTATCAAGACCCACACAACTTAATTTTGGGGTGCCTCAGGGCTCAATACTAGGTCCGCTGCTTTTTGCAGTGTATATTAACGATCTTCCTTTATACCTCAATACTTCGTGTGATCTATTTGCGGACGACTGCACTATTTACACAAGTCAAGAGAGCCTTTGTGACTTAGAGAGCTCTTTACAAAACGAATCTTGACAACCTTAGTAGATGGAGCAATGAAAATCGCATGTTAATTAACATCGACAAAACCAAATCCATGCTAATAACGACCAGACAAAAACTACAGACCCTAGCCATAACTGGGACACCGCTCGAGCTCCACGTGGACACGTTACCTATAATTAATGTAAATGAACATAAAACATTAGGTCTTTTAATTGACAGACATTTAAACTGGAGCCCTCATGTTCACGCCCTTACCAAGAGAATAGCACAAAAAGTTTACCAACTTGCTAAAATTCAACACTTTTTGGATGAAAGCACACGTAAAATATTCTATGCATCCTATATCCAATCACCTCTCGATTATTGTTCCACAGTCTGGGATGGCTGCCCTAAATCTAATATGAAACGATTGTGTTCGCTTCAAAACCGCGCTATACGTCTAGTTTCTAGCATAAAGCACGTTGAAAGTAATAAATTATACAGCCATCTAAGACTTCTACCACTTCAAAAGCGCTTCCTTTTTAACAAAGCCAAATTAGTGAATAAAATTATATCTGAAAATACCCAGAGTATCTTCTACCGTTAATTCAATCTAATGCAATGAACAGTAAGCGCTTAAATTTATTACAGCTTCCTAAGCCTAGATTGGACTTATACAAAACTTGTTTCGCATATTCTGGTGCTCACTTGTGGAATAGCCTTCCACCAGAACTGAAAACACCAATGAGTCCCTACACATTCAACCGAAAACTCTTTCAATACTTACTTCATACCGACTATATGCCTCCATAAGTCACCTACTAGTATCATTTTTCCACTATCATTCTTCACTGTATGTGTGTGAACGAGACAGTGGGTGAGAGAGTGAGTGAGAAAGAGTGTGAGTGGAAGAATTAGTATGAGTGAGAGTGAGAGAGTATGCATGCGCGTGTGCCTGAGTGAGTGTAAAAGTGAGTGAGTGTGTGGACATATGTGTGAGAGATTTAGTTAGAGAATGAGTGAATCTGAGAGAGTGGGTGTGTTGTGTGTCTGCCTGTCTGTGTGATAGAGTGTGAAAGTTAGTGAGTGAGTGTGAGTTAGAGAGTCATCGAGTAAATGAGTGAGTAAGGGAGCGTGAGTGAGTGAGAGAGAATTTGTGGGTATGCGTGTATGTGCGCGAATGAGTGAGTGTGAGAGCGAGTGAGTGTGTAAAAGAGAGAGCGTGGGTGAATGAGAGAGTGCATGAGAAAGTGTGATGTATGTGTGTGCATGTCTGGATGTGTGTATGGGTGTATATGTGTGTACATGTGTGTATCTGTGTGTGACTCTGTGTGTATGTCTGTACGTGTGTTAAGGTGTGCGTTCATGTGTTTATATGCGTTTATATGCATGTGCGTGTGTGTATGTGTGTATGGATGAGTGTGTGTGTGTGTGCTCGTGTATGTATTGTATATCTTTGTATGTGTAAGTGTGCATGCATGCAGTGTATGCGAGGGAGTGTATATTCGGGTGTTATGTGAGTACGTGTGAGTAAGTATATGGATGTGTGCAGGTGTGTGTATTGCGTGGGTATGATGTGTGTGGGTGTGTGTATGTACATGTGTGTGAGAGAGAGAAGAGAGAGAGAGAGAGAGAGAGAGAGAGAGAGAGAGAGAGAGAGAGAGAGAGAGAGAGAGAGAGAGAGAGAGTTGAGCGCACGCATGTCATCTAACATGCTGATCCATATGTTTTGTGTATTCTCATTTTTTTTTCATATTATCATTTTGATGCACTTGATTTTAACATGCATAAAATGAATTCATGTAAATTACTGTAAAGCAAGTGAGAGAGTTAGTGAGTGTAAGTGAGAGAGAGAGAGAGAGAGAGAGAGAGTGAATGAGTGTGAGAGTGGGTGTATGTAAGAGAGAGAGAGAGAGAGAGAGAGAGAGAGAGAGAGAGAGAGAGAGAGAGTTGAGCCCACGCATGTCATGTAACATGCTATTCCATATTTTTTATGTATTCTCATCTTTCATATTACGAGGTATCGTTTAATGCCACCTGATTGTCCTGTAACATGCCATTCCATATTTTTTTTTTTTTAAATTCTCATCTTATCATTTTGTATGCCACTTGATTTTATCATGTATAATATAACATTACTGTGATGTGAGTGAGAGAGTTAGTGTGTGTGTGTGTGTGTGAGAGAGAGAGAGAGAGAGAGAGAGAGAGAGAGAGAGCGCAAGAGAGAGAGAGAGAGAGAGAGAGAGAGAGAGAGAGAGAGAGAGAGAGTGCGCGCAAGAGAGAGAGAGGGAGAGAGAAAAAAAGAGAGAGTTGAATTGCATACTAATTTTTACGCTACATAATGTATATGTACAATTTTTTTCTCCACTTCTTGCAATTGCGAGAATTCTCACGACAATCGTCAGTGTCTCAATTGTGTGTAAAGTGTGGGAGTTTGTTCTTATTAGTTTCAGTGATCATGTGAGGCATCATGTATTTGTCTAGATGTGAGGATGTATGTATGGGTGTGTATGTGAGGGATATGTGTGTGTGGGGAATGTGTGTGTGTCTGTGTAAGAGAGAGAGAGAGAGAGAGAGAGAGAGAGAGAGAGAGAGAGAGAGAGAGAGAGAGAGAGAGAGAGAGAGAGAGAGAGAGGAGAGAGAGAATTCAGTGCTCGCATGTCCTGTAACATGCCATTCCATATTTTTTGTGTATTTTCATCTTTCACATTATCATTTTGTATGTATGACACTTGATTTTATCATGTATAATATAACATTACTGTAATGTGAGTGAGAGCGTTAGTGAGTGAGAGAGAGAGAGAGAGAGAGAGAGAGAGAGAGAGAGAGAGAGAGAGAGAGAGAGAGAGAGAGAGAGAGAGAGAGAGAGAGAGAGAGAGAGAGTTGAATTGCATCACTAATTTTTAAGTTACAAAATGTATATGTACAATTTTTCTCCATTTTCTTTACAATTTTGCGACAATGCTCACGACAATCGTCACTGTATGTGTGTGTAAAGTGTGGGAGTTTGATCATAATAGTAGGTTGGGGGATCGGGGGATGTGTGTGTGGGTGGATTCGTGATGTGTGTGGGTGGGCTCAGGATGTGTGGGTGGGCGGGGTGGGATTGTGTGGGTGGGTGGGGGATTTGTGTGTGGGTGGGTGGGGATTTGTGTGTGGGATGCGTGCGAGATGTATGGGTGTATGGGAGATGTGTTTGTGGGTGGGGATGTGTGTTTGTCTAGGTGGTTGTGGGTGAGTGGGTGGAGGAGGATATGTTGGTGGATGATTGATGGTGGGTTATGGGATGGGTGGGGGTATATGTGTGGGTGGGGAGATGTGGGTGTGGGGATATGTGGTGGGTGGGAGATGTGTGCAGGTGGGGGTGGTTGTGGGTTTGGGGATGTGTGTGTGGGTGAGGGATGTGTATGGGTGTGGGATGTTTGGGTGGATGGGTGGGGAGTGTGTGTGGGTGAGAGATGTGTGGGTGAATGTGTGTGGGGGATGTGTGTGGGTTGGGGGAGGGGTGCGTGATGGGTGTGGGTGATGGATTTGGAGATGTGTGTGTGGGTGGGGGATATGTCTGGCTGGGTGGGGGTGTGTGTGGCTGGATGGAGGATGTATGTGTGGGTAGTGAGGGTGATTGTAGTTGGGGGATGTGTGGATGGGTAGGAGATGTGTGGATAGATGTGTGTGTGGGTGAGGGATGTGTCTTTGGGATGTGTGTGGGTGTGGTATTGTGTGGGAGGGGAGCTGGGTGTGGATAAATGATGTTTGTGTGGGTGGGTGAAGGTGTGGTTGGGTTTGTGGGTGGGTGAAGGATGTGTGTGAGGGTGGGGGATGTGTGCTTAGATGGGTGGTTGGGATGTGTGAGTGTGGGTGGGTAGATAGGAGATGTATGTGTTGATGAGTGGGTAAGGGATGTGTGGGTGTTAGTGGTTGAGGGATAAGTACGTGTGTCTAGGGATGTGTGAGGGGATGAATGTATGGGTTGTGTGTGCGTGGATGGGAGGTGTGTGTTTGTGAATGGGGAATGTGTTGGTGGGTGGGGATGTGTGTGAGGGATGTTTGTATGGGTGGGGAGATTGTGCGTGGGTGGGGATGTGTGTGTATATGGGTAGGGGTGTGTGGTTAAGGGATGTGTGGCTGGGGGAATGGGTGGATGGAGGATGTGTGGTTGGGTGGAGGATGTGTGGTTGGGTAGAGGATGTGTGGGTGGGTGATTGTATATGAGTAAGGGTGTGTGGTTAAGGGATGTTTGGTTGGGGGATGGGTGGGTAGAGGATGTGTGGGTGGGTAGAGGATATGTGGGTGGGTGAGTGTGTGCAGGTTAGGAGATGGTGGGGGATGTTTGTAGGTGTGGGCTCGGGATCTGTGAGTGGGCTGGGGGAGATGGGAGATTATGTGGGTGAGTGCGGAATTTGTGTGTGGGTAGGTGCGGAATATGTGAGTTGACGGGGAGATGTGTGTGTGGCTGAGGAATGTGTGTTTGGTTGGGTGGTTGGAGGTGTGTGGGTGGAGGAGGATATTGGGTGAGTGATTGTTGGTGGGAAATGGGACGGGTAGAGGATATGTGAGTGGGTGGGGAGATGTGTGTAGGTGGGGGATGTGTGGGTTATTGAATGTATGTGTGCTTGGGTGGGTGGATGGGTGGGGTGAGAGGTGTGTGTGGGTGGGGAGATGTGTAGGTGTAGGGATGCGGTGGATGGGTTGGGGAATGTATTGTATGTGTGTGTGGTTGGGTGGGGGAGTTGGAGTGAATGGGGGATGTGTGGGTTGGTGGTTGATGTGTCTCATAACATAGTAGTATGCATTGTTTATGTTTACAAAATTCATGTGACAATGTTTTTTTCCTATGCACTGTTGATGAAAGAAAGATGAGTGATTGGAAGGGCCGAATGTAAGACGGGCCTGCGTGCCCAATTTGTTACCCTTTGAAAATAAAGTCTGTTCGTTCGTTCGTTCGTTCATTCGTTCCCCTTTTTTCACTTATCACTTCCGCTCATTTATCTGGGATCTTCACTGAACCATTTCCATCACCTACCCCGGTCCCCATGATCCACATAATCTCACTACTTTCTATATAAGAGTATCAAGGTGAAATTCATGATACTATCGCAGTCTGGAATTGTGAGAAAAGTCGCAATAATATCATGTTTTCACATTTTTATTTTTTTCATTGTTTTAATTTTTTTTTTCATTCTTCTCATCCCGTTCTAATGCCTTAAACTTGTCACTGGAGGGTCTTCTACGTGGTTATATTTGTGTTTAGTATATGTATTTGTTTGCTGATGAAGGTTAGTCGCCGCAACGTCCATTATTTTGTGTAATTCTGTTCTGGAAAGCTGCATTAGGTTGTGTTATTTTATATTGTTTAGTAGAGAGTATGGAGCGTTTTACAAGCTGCATCACAATGATATATAAAAGACGTTTGTAGTACACATGCTAGCTACACAATGTGGAGCAATGGTTGTTAACACGATGTTTACTGTTGTTGTTATTGATGTTGTTGTTTTTGTTGCTATTGTAGTTGCTTTTGTTGTTGCTATTGTCAGTATGTTGTTGTTTTTGTTGTTGCTGTTATTGCTAGTATTATTATTATATGCATGGTGTTTTTATTGTTGTTATTAATATTTCTCTTGTTGTGACTGTTATTATTTTTAATATTAATATATACATGTTATTATTGTTGTTATTGTTTTTATTGTTATTGCGAATGTTGTTGTTATTGTTGCTGTCGATGTTGCTGTTGTTATTGTTATTTTTGTTCCAGTTTTTATTATATTAACTAGACGACCCCGCCCGCCTTCGCCCAGCCCCTGGCGGGGAGAATCTCATTTAATTCATATTCGGCCCCTGCTCCCGTTCCCAAAAAAAGACGACCCGGCCCGGCTTCGCCCAGTCCCTGGTGGGGAGCGTCTCATTTAATTCATATTAGTAGTCATATCAGCTCCCGTTCCCGTTCCCGGAAATATGGCGAACAGATTGGAAGAGAACAATCTTCATCCCAATAACTAAATAGGGCTATCTGAAACTACTTAACGTAAACTTACCAAGATATCACTAAAACCCAATAAATGCTGGGTTGACTGTATAGATGTCAAAGAGAAATAAACAGATGAGTTAGAAAATTTTCACGTATTTAAAATAGATGCATTATTTTTATGTTAACTTTGAAAATGCCTTAAAGATTTTATCATTATATATTATAACACATATACCTGTAGATAACTGTAGATAAACATTTTATAAAGTTTTGAGCGAAATGCAGCAATTATTTAAATTACATATATAGCAAAGCTACTAAAAGTTATGTCCCTTGATATAACTTTTCTTAAGTTAAGTCCCCTCGCTATATATAAATTATAATGTAATTACAAATTAAATTTCATTTCGTAAATAACTCTTTGTAAACTAACAAACTATGCCAGTTTGGCAGCACGGAAACGAGAAGAACACGTGTAGAAAATTTCATCTCAATCGGATGCACCGTTCGCGAACGCATAAATAACATACATACCCACAGACATACATTGTATTTTATATATATATACAGTTAATGTTATTGTTGTTTTTGGTGTTGTTGTTATTATTATTTTTGTTTTTTATGTTGTCGTCGTGGTCACATTCGTTATCATCGTCATCATTATCATCATCATCATCAGCATACTCATCATATATAACTAGTTTCTCACAGTTAATGTATAGCACAGACTGCAAGATGCCCCAACCATTGCCCTAGTCTAGGCGTTGTTCAGACAGACTCACAAAGAGAACTAGCAACTCGCATCAGAAGAGGACAGTTCACATTCTTTGGGCACGTCATGAGAAGTAGAAAACTAGGGCATGTTGTCACAACGGGAAAGCTGGAGGGGAGGAAAGCCAGGGGAGAACAAGAGAGTAGATGCTGGACAGTTTGACATCGTGGCATGGAGGAACGTCTGTAACGGAAATAGGCTCCGTTACCTAGACAGAAGGGTGTGGACTTACATGGTCACCAACGGCATAAGGCAAGGACTAGGAAGAAGAGGGCACACACAAAATGTATATTACAATTTAATTAGATGGAACAGTAAACAAACAGGTCTATCCAACAAGAACTCAGAATTGTTAATAAAATGTTATTAAGATAAACAAAAATGAGAATATTAAATTCAAAACAATGCACTCCCCCAGTGAATTTAAACACAGAAGCCAGAAGCAATATGTTGCACGATTGATTGCGTGGGATATTTCGCTGCATCTCGTCAAAAGACGAGACAAGATCCAGGGAAATATGCCATGCAATAAATGAACTTCTATTTGCAGACGATCGGTGCCTATTTTTATAGCGACAAGGGCAGACAACAAAATCATATTAATAATATGAGTTCAACATGCAGAAGATACAATATGAGTAAAAATACAGCCAAAACAGAAGTAATGCAAGTTGGCAGATCTCCATGTCCACTAAGTATACAGATAAGTATTACATCTCTGAAACAAGATAAATAATTCAAATAACTTGGAATTATGATCACAGAAAATGGCAGAGTGGACAGATAAATCGAAATCAGATGTCAAAAAGCAAGTATCAACTATCACCCATACTAAAGCATCCAAATATACCCATGTCCCAAAACGACAGATAGTAAACAGAATATTCACACCAACACTATGCTACCAATCTCACACTTGGACATTATCCAAATCAACCTTTCGCAAAAATCAACACCTGTGAGATGAGATGCCTAAGGAGAGCTGCCAACTTAACAATTCGAGACCGAATAAGAAATGTTGTTATCAGACAGACAGTTGGATCAACACCTTGTGCCACATTTATTGAAAGACGGAAGATCAAAAGGTTTGGCCATCTCGTTATATTGCAACACCATCAACTACCAGCACTGGCCCTGCATCAAAGATCATCTGCGACGAGAGCAAGAGGACGCCAGAGAAGAAAACTGATTGACGACATCAAAGACATTGTACAGTCACACGGAATGACACTACCCAATGCCACCCATCGGGCGCTGAGCGCCAATTATTCCTCCCCGTGATGCCTCAATGCAAAAGTGGAAGATGCTGATAATGATGAATAAATCGCGTCACATATTGTCTGTGGGTTCTGTATTTAAAGAAAATGAAATGTTTAGATGTATAAAATCATAGGCAGTCTGCGTGATCATGGGGCTTGAAACGCTTGCCCTTGAACTTCCAGTGCGCCGATTTCAGGTTGAAGGAATCTTTCAGTATACAATCCAGTCGGGCTTCAAAGTTGACTTCCTATTCAGAAAACAATGACACACTACTGAATGTAAACTTGTATTAAAATTCAACCTGGGGTTGGGGTTTATCGCAACGTTCTGCAAAACCCATTTAACATTTTTTTTTAAATCATAAAGGTCTAGAAAATAAAACTGGAGGAAAGTGTACCATCATTATATCATGTGCCATGCCGATAAGTGTGGCGGTCATGTTTCGCCATCTCAAACGATCACTAGAGTCGTGGATCAACTCTGTGTTCATGCCTCGACCACACCACGTGGCCAAGCCATCCAGGTATTTACTTCTCTGCCTTCCCTTGTTCTCTTCTTCTCGATCATGCCAGTTGTCACCAAGATATCTTTAGTTATTTCTTGTCATAACGTGCCCAAACAATTGTGACTATCTACGTCTGATTTCTCGAATCAGTTTACGGTTTTTATTTGTTTCTTGTAGGACTTGGTCAGTGATTTTTCTGTCTGTCCATGGTATTCTTTGCCTTTTCCTCAAAAACCAAATGCCCACTGCCATTAGATGTTTTTCAGCTCTCTGCTAATTTTAAACGCCTAGCGCTCCGAAGGTTGTGGGTTCGATTCCGGTGTACGTCGTTTGGTTTACGAGTGTTGTTTTCTCGGCGGAACCCTGGGTCTTGTCGCAGGAGTTGCATAGTTTGTACTTTGTGCGACTCGTTCCGCAACCCACCCTGTGGAAAAATACTGAGCCATATGGTATAAAACCCGGTGGAGTGAAGTCGATCCCCTTGACATTTAACAGATTCAGCTCCAAACAAAATGTAGGTTTGAACCTAAC